>CM061752.1:143376282-143784845 GCA_030979885.1 Lolium multiflorum
TTTACTTCATTTGAAAATTGAGTTTAATTTTAAGGTTAAAATTTGGACCAACCATGTGCGTTGGATCTTGATCGAATGACTCACGTACAAGTCGCCAGTGAAGTCCTGGATCTCGTTCCTTGGTAGAATCTGCAATTCCCTCCCCTATATATACAAGTCGAAGACTACGACCCCCTATCTCCTTCTCATCCTCTAAATTCATATTCCCATTTAGAATGGGCTGGGCATGGAGGTTCCACCAATGCTTTGACTTTGGCAGCGTGCACTAATTTGTTACTCACCTACGGTTTGTGTAAATCACTGCTCATTTGGCGAGTTAGTACTTTTTAATAGGTTCATCAAGATGTATTTTAATTTCACCCTACTTGATCGTGTTAATTTCAGTTATTAAGCAGTGCTGTTCGTGCAAGAAGGTTGCATGCGACATCTGCTAGGAACCTGCCGGTGGCGCGTGCCCGGGATGGGCGTCTTCAAGGTAGTCCTCCATCTGAAGCACTAATAGCACTAAAGTGAATGTGTTATGAAGGAAATGTGGTGGAAAAACGTTCATCTACAGTTTGTGCTCTCCAAGTAGCCGCGTCACTATAACGGGTTAGTACTTTCTTCACTAGGTTCCACCATGCCATATTTTCTTTGGGCCAACAGTCCTGTAAATTTCCTTGTATTAAGCAGTGCATTCGCATGGGGAGGGACATCACATTGCATGCGGAAGCTGCTTAAGAAACCTGCCCAGTCTCGTGTGCCCGAACTGCGACGGCATCTATGAAGGATGAGGATTTAAGTAGATTTGCCTCCTTGTTTAAGGTGGATTGCAGCAACGATGGTTGCGACATGAGCGGCGACTTGCTCGAATACTTTCAACATGAGGCGACGTGCCCGCATGCGCCAAGACGGTAGGTGGTTGATCTTGCCGGTCTCGATGGAGAAGATGATCGCGCTTTGAGGCTAATCCGAGCTCGGTGGAGAAGGACCGGATGGAGTTTCCTTTTCTAGAGCTAAGTTCTTTTTGTACTTTTGGGTGTGTGTGTGATTTCCTTTTACTTGGAGGGGTCCTCTACTTGCAGTCTGTAATCCCACCGTCATCATAATATAAAAGCAGTGTCGCGAGGTCCTTCGGGACATTTCTGTGTTCAAAAATGTATGATTTTAGACATGTCGTCTATTTATGTGTGCGATGTTGTATCATCTATTACCGTGATTAGTTTGAACGTGTCCATGTCCTAGAACAAAACTTAGGCATGATGTACTTGTATGTTTAATTGAATTCGACCAAGTATAATATGGAACCGATCATTGCGAGCATATGGAGATTGCGAACCGGTAATTGATAGGTGGTACATGCTCTATCACAATCTTATCTAATGGGCGTTGATTTATGTGGTACTGAAATAATTAGTTTTAGTTATAAGCAGGGACTCTTCGGACGGGGGCTCCTTTTCAAACAAGGCCGGGGAGATTTATGAAGTGCTAGAAGAACAAATTACTACATGAGTGTTTTGCTTGAAATGGTTAAAATTTGTAGTGCAGCCAGGATTACCGCCAGTATTTCATGGAAACATTTTTTGGTATACTCATTTAAAATTTCGAATTATTTAGGTTTGTGACCATATATTAAATTAATTTTGGGCTCATTTCCATTTCAACCGAAGTACACGAAGTACAATTAAAAAAGAGGAAACTATATATACGTATGTGTACTAAATGTGTGGTACCCCCAAAAAATGACCAAACATATGCGTTGCATCCAAGTACGTAACACCCATATGAAACGAAAGCATTAAGTAGTTGTTTGTGATGTAAGTAATCTACATATATATCAAAATACCAAACATGGCACACCAAAATATTTTTTAGAAGAACTTACCAGATTTTGGCACCATGCATGTTGGAGTTTTTTGTTTACAGAATCCATCTTGGAGTTCGCGTGGCTCTCTTCCGAAGTGAGAGGTGAGTTGATTAATGCTAGAACCATGGCAAACTTCTGAATGTTATTAATTTATCATGGATTCTTCATCATTTGTGATGAAATACCTAGGAACAATACCAAACATGACCTACCTATGTTGAAAATATTGCCCTCGCAGATTTTATAACTACTTGTATTTTTAAATCGTTTGCATACCTTCTTGATTGAACATTAAAATACCATGTCAAGCCAATAAATCATGAAAAATTCCTTTGCTACAATCAAATAAACTTCGGGCTCCTTTTATTCAAAGGAATATGGAGGGCGTAGGAATATGAAAGGTGCATGATTGGAATGTTATGCCACGTTGAATCCTATAGGAACATGATGTGTCTTTGATTGTGGCAAAGGAACTTTTCCATGGGGTATTAGCTAATGGTTCTATAAGATTTGCACTAAAAGATTCCTATATGAATAGTTCCTATGAATCAAATAAAGCTTATATAGGAATTTTCCCATGAAGCAAGATCAACATGATTCCTATGTGATCATATGAATCAGAACACGATTACAGGATTCTTGTGAACATGACATCCCAAATTTATGATTTTTTCTTTTCCTATACTTTCAATTTCCTATGAACCAAAGGCCTAACTAGTTGGCCATCCTGAAACAATTGCCAAATAAGTGCCGTGCATCCTAGCCCAGTGAGTTCCAGCCTAAATTTGAAATACATGGTAAAGGTGCTTAAAATAGGCAAATAAAAACATGTAGTCAATTTTTTTTCATATATCTAGGGGAAATACCAAACATGCCATAATGCAAACTGTGTTTTAGAGAGTAGCCCTTCAAAAAGTTGGCATCCACTTGTTGATTCTATCGACATGACAAAATAAATGATCAGATGACCAAGTGGTAAAAATTGCATGGTGGAAACTGCTAAAAATGAGAAAAATGCTACAATAGGAAGAAAAGAGGTTAAAGTGGTGGTTTATGCAGCATATGGAGGATTGAGTAGTACAGTTAGATGTGCACTACCGTGTGCCCGTGGTAATGTTCGGCTATATGATGGCCAGAAAAAATGATGTTTTCTCTGCTGAGCTGTCGAGCTGATTTGGCGAGACCAAAATGCAGCTGCACGTGCAAGGGACGACTATCTTACATTGCTTCTTCTCGGTCCTGCACAAGGTCGTGATCTGGCAGACAGGAGAGAGAGGAAAAGGACGCCCGTATTATATTTGATTTCAATTCATATTGTTTTCCTTGCCTCTCCCGTCTTCTTCACCGCCATCTTCTCGGTGTTTTCAAGAGTGATTATCAAGTGGAGGGACAATTGCATTGGGAAAGTCTCTCCACTTGATAATCTCTGGTGAAAAACTCGCACGTCTTGTGAAATGTGAAGGTTGCACGCGTGGGGAGAGACGCAAACGCCGCACTGCATCATTAGTAGTATAGTAGTATACCTTTCTCTCCTCGCCCCGGCTGGCCGCCCGCCACAATAGTTCCTTGCATAGCGCTTGCCGTCTCCTCCCTTTGGCCCTTGCCGTCCTTATCCACACCTAAATCCACCTTGAGTACCTTGTCTCACCCACGCCCGCTCGTGTCTTCCCTGTCCAGCGAGACGAAGCTGCCGAGCGTTCGTGTGCTGCGTCGCTGAGATGGAGCGGGCATCTCAACTCAGGCGGGTGGGCCGGATCGGAAGAGCCTCCCGTCGAAACCTCGACCTCATCAGCCCCGCCTCCGACGGATCTGCACATCTCATCATCTCCTCCTGCCCATGATATCCGCTGCGAAGACATTTGTCTCAAGCCGGTGGCGCCACCTCGCTCCGTCCCCTTAACCTCCTCGTGGCGACAACGACCTCATCGGCGCCCTCTTGGGACCGATTCTCCACATCATCATCTCCCACACACACTTGCTGTTATCCGAGCTGTGGCACAGCCTTGGTCTCAAGCGGTCGCGCCACCTCACGGCCTCCGTCCCACTTAACCTCAGGGTCGACAGCAGAGCTCTTAAGCAAAACCACAAACGCATCGCCGCAGTCTCCAGTATCCTCGCCGCTCACCCCCGCAGGAAGCGTGTCAATCGACCCCTTCAGAACCACTTGCAAGGTCGACACCACACTCGACAGCTGGTTCCGGTCCAGCACCCTATCTTCGTCAGGAACCTGGATTGATGCTGGAACTATGATAGCTCCTTCCCGCTGTCAGCGTTCGGCTGTGCGCTTGTGCGCTGTAGCATTTCTACTTCTGTTGCGAGGATTCATGCAACTCCATGCTTCTTCCCCCAACTCAAAAAGGCTCTTGCTCTATGATGTCTACATCTGTAAGGCGACGAATATCGACCGCCTGTTCACCCGTTGTATTGTGCTGAGGCACTTCACCTTGAGAAGTCCACGGGTTCACCCAACTCAACATTCAAATGCCAAATCTTTCGTACAATTAGTGTGGCTAGCTATTGGAAGCGCAACACCATCGAACTTTTCAGTTAGCCACGGTGCAAATTATGGATGCATCTTGCCTCGAGAGATTGGTCATATCGTTGATGATGTTCCACTACTAATCAGATGCCAAAGCACCAAAGTTGATGGTGTTGGGCTTTGCGTCTTACCCTAGCTGCCAACTTGTTATTGGACGTATAAACTTTTTGGTAGAACAGCCTTCTTCTTGTTGAATTAACTCACATTTTTGTTATTTTTTTGACATATGTACCATTGTCCTATAGAGGATGATGCCCATAAGCTTGGAAAATTCTCTGTGCATGATACGTCTAAAATCTGACGGCCCTCGTCTGGATCAACTACTTGCATTTCTTAGTTGCTTTCCCTGCATGGAGAAGCTATATATCCAGGTAAATTCGTTGTTGTTAACTGTTTACCACTATGAGCAAAAACTGTAGAGTTACATGGAGTTAACCTGTTATTACTTATTAGCCTAGATCAGTTGAACAATTGTACTAGAAGAACATCCACAATGGTTATATTATGTTGGTTCAAAAACTAAACTTCTTGTCATACAATGTGTTGTATCTTGTGCATCTGTGAAGTTTCATATAAACATGATAATATGTGATCTGTGTAAAAAAGAGAAAGCATATGTAAAAACAAGTGTGACTACTTACACATCATTTGTTCTTTTTTTGTATAGATCACATATTATCATATTTTGGGATTACACAGAAGCACATGATAGAGCACAATGTTAATGTCAGTTTCTAATTTACATTTTAAAACTTGGAAGTGTCAAAGAAAATGGGAATTACACCCGCAACTAGTTAACGGTTGATTTATCTTATGTTGGTAACCTTTTAACTTTACAGCTGACAATAACAGATATAAAGTGCATCTATCCAAATTAGAACGTGTCAGGGGATTATGTTGTTCCACGGTCCTCAATTAACACATGATTCAACTCACCTGAGATATTTATTAGTTGATAGCTATGAAGTACTTTGTTATTGTACTGACTACTTAATTTGACTTCTTTGCAGTTTTATAGAACCGGCAATAAGGTTCAGCATAATGAGCCAGCTTGTCCCATTGAATGCCTTGATCTCCACCTCAAAGAAATTTCGATTTCTGACTACCGAGGAAGGAGAAATGATGTTATTGTCTCCAGGTTCTTTATAGAGAACACTAGAATGCTCAAAGTAATGAATTTTGGTGTAAGATATCATCACCAAGATCGTGGGGATACCCAGTTCAAGCAGCTAGACCTGAAGAACACCGCTTATAGAGATGTTGATTTTCAGGTTGGATATTTACCATCCTTAGATAAGTTCAGCCAGGACGGTGTTCTTAGCTGGTTGGTACATGACTTGTGGTGGTGATCCCAACACAGGGATATATGCAAGAGAAGAGGCCCAATTTACGCATGGTATTGGTTAACTCCTATATTTTATCTGATACCGAACAATATATTTTATCACTGTATTAATGTAGTTCCAGACTTGATGTTATTCCCATGAACATGAATATAACTATTCTACTTTAAGCGATGTATGTACTAATAGTGATATTTACAGAAGCTAGCAATTGGTTGACAAAATTTACTAAAAAAGCCTGTAGCCAGCATGTTCACATTACACCGTCAATGCTAGTGTTCTGAGAGGAAAGGTTGTGTTCCACGAAGGCTGACATATGAGGCCATGAGCAGCGAGAGTCCTCAACGTTTCAAAGTGACGGGGAATCAAAAAATGAAGTAGCCACAAATTAGGGTAAAAAATAACTCAAAGAAAGTAAATTTGTAAATAGAAGACGACATGCGGGTCCCATTTTGCCACGGGATCGAAAGAAAAAAGGCAAGTGACCAAATATCGGGGGCCAAAAATAATCCCAAGAAAAGAAGCTTTTATTGTACATAGAGGATGACATGTGGGTCCCAATTTGCAATAAGCGGTCTCATAGTTTCCGGGCGGCGTGGATCAAGAAAAAGGAAGTAGCCCAGAAATCGGGGTGTCAAAAAATCCATGAAAAGAAAAGATTTCAATTAGAAATTTGTATCTGGTATCTGGGCCTTGAACTATCGTCTTTGAAGCCTTTTGGCTACATGCAATTTAAGCCCCTCCAAAACAGGGAAAGTCCTGTGGCAAAAACAAAAAACAAGGGATTCAATATATGGGTAGTTGCTGTAATAAGGACTAATTATCCTTTGCAATAGCTCGGGCAGCTCTGCTTGATTATTATCTGCCAAATAATCAAGATATCACATGTTTCTTGTACGGGAGGCGACATCGGGGACCCATGAGCCGGCAGCGTCGTCAACGTTTAAAGGCGGCGCGATCGAGAAAGAAAAAATAAACCAAAAATCGGTTGGTAAAAATCCAGAAAATAACATTTATCGCTCTAAGAGGATGACATGGGGACCCTTGAGGCAACGGCATCTGCACCTCAAGAAAGTTGCGATGCAGGGAGGCTGACATTGGGGACCCATGAGCCGAGCAGCGTCGTCAACGTTTCAAGGGCGAGATCCAAAGAAAAAATAAGCCAAAAAATCGTTTGGTCACAAAACCAAGAAAAGAAACAATTACCTTTCCGAGGGGATGACATGCGGGACCCATGGTGACGGCATCCTCAACTATTCTGAGGCGACGAGTGGATCAAAGAAAAAGGAAATAGCGAAAAATCAGAGGTAAAAAATAAATCCAACAAAGGAAACTTTAGAATTCTTTAAGCTTGATCGTGATTCTTTTTTGGCCATCGATCGAATTCTGTCCAACCAATTAGGCATCGCGATTGTGGACTTGCACGTGTTTCTCCGAGCCACTGTGTACCGTACTTAGCCATCTGCTATAGCTGCACACGTTTGTGTGGGGAGGTTTGGATGTAAAACGCGTGCATGACTAAGTCAGCGGATAGATATTTACTGAACTTTTTGTGTAAATTTGTATATGACGAATTACAGTCCATTACATTGGTATTTACATGATTTGGAACATGTAAAATTAGGCAAACAAGTCTGTAATTTTACTTTCAAATCATGTAGACGATTTTCTTTCAGTTTCCCATCTCACAGTTTACAGTCCATTACAACTATGTTTACATAATACAAAACATGTAATTTTCGCCAAACAACGTTTTAAGGTCTTTAAATCATGTATTATGGATTTTTTTCTGTTTGCAACTTGTTTGTCTTGTTGCTAATTATAGGGATTTAGCCCACATACAAGGCTTGGTAAAATTCTTTTTTATGGGCTTGACTGATTTTTGCCTATGCCATGTGCCGTCTTATAATTGGAAAAAAAACTGAGTTGAATTGAAAATCAGTCAGGTGACAAATAGACATCCCCAACTTTTATTGTTCATAGAGGATGACATGCGTATCCCATGAGCCGCAGCCTCAACATTTCAAAGTCGGCATGAGATCGAAAGAAAAGGCAAGTGACCAAATGTCGGGAGCCAAAGATAATCAAGAAAAGAAACTTTATTGTACATAGAGGATGACATGCGGGTCCCATTTGCGGCAGTTGTATCAACGTTTGAGAGGCGGAAGATCGAAAAGAAAAGGCAAGTGACCAAATATGAGGTGCCAAAAAAATCCAAGAAAAGAAAGTTTTATAGTACATAGAGGATGACATGCGGGTCCATTTAGCATCAGCGGTATCACCATTTGAGAAGCGGCAGGGGATCAAAAGAAAAAAGGAAATAGCCAGAAATTAATTAGGGGTCAAAAATAAATCCACCAAAGGAAACTTTAATTGTTCATAGAGGATGACATGTGGGACTGATACGTCTCCAACGTATCGATAATTTCTTATGTTCCATGCTACTTTATTGATGATACCTACATGTTTTATGCACATTATATGTCATATTTATGCATTTTACGGAACTAACCTATTAACAAGATGCGAAGAGCCAGTTGGTTTTTACATGTTTTTGGTTTCAGAATCCTAGCGAGAAATATTCTCGGGGTGGGTGAAACTTTCGCCCGAGGTCCTATTTTTGCGACTTCGAGAAGACCGAAGAATGAGAAGTGGGGCCACGGGCGGCCGGGAGGTAGGGGCGCGCGGCCCGAGGCCTGGCCGCGCCTGCCCACTGGGCCCCTCGTGTGGCCCCCGCGTTGACCCTCACTTCGCAAAGCCTCGTATGGCAGATTTCTTGTAGTGCGAGAGCCACGATACGGAAAACCTTACTTTGACGCCGCCCCCATGTAATCCCATCTCGGGGATTCGGAGATCGCCATCAAACCACTGCCCGGAGGGGGGATTCATCTCACAGGAGGACTCTACACCGCCATGGTCGCCTCTCGAGTGGATGAGGTAGTAGTTCACCCCTGGACCATGGGTCTATAACAGTAACTAGATGGTCGTCTTCTCCTTGTTGTGCTTCATTGTTGGATCTTGTAGGCTGCCTAACATGATCAAGATCATCTATACGTAATACTATATGTTGTGTTTGTCGGGATCCGATGGATAGAGAGTACTATGATTATGGTGATTATCAATCTATTGTTTTTATGTGTTGTTTATGATCTTGCATGCTCTCCGTTATTAGTGGAGGCTGGCCCAGTTTGTACTCTTAACTCCAGAGGGTATTTATGCTCGATAGTGGGTTCATGCCTCCATTAAGTCTAGGACAGTGAGAAAGTTCTAAGGTTGTGGATGTCTTGTTGCCACTATAGGGATAAAACATTGATGCTATGTCTAAGGATGCTGAATTGTTGATTACATTCGCTGTATCACTTAATGCAGTGTCCCATTCTTAGCAACTTAATGTTGAATGGGGTTCGGATGATAACACGAAGGTGGACTTTTAGGCATAGATGCGGTTGGATGGCGGTCTATGTACTTTGTCGTAATGCCTTCAATCTCACTATATTTATCATATCATGTATATACATTATTATACCTTTCTCTATTTGTCAATTGCCAGAATGTAATTTGTTCACCCAACGCTTTTATCTTATGGGAGACTTTACCTCTATTGGGCCTTGGACCCGGTCCCTGTGCTACATAGCATACAATCTGCAATTGTGTATTCTTGTTTTTCTTTGTATCTTCCACTCGTACGTTTAAATCCTTTATTCTGACAAGCGGTGAGATTGACAGCCTCCTTCTTCGTTGGGGCAAAGTACTTTGAATTTGTTGTGCAGATTTCACGTTGGCGTCGGAATCTCTGTTGTTGATCACATTTCGTGACCATCAACCTTCAGCGTGCTTCTTGGCTCGCTCCTACTGATTCGATTAAACCTTGGTTTCATACTGAAACTTGCTTCTATCACATCATACCTTCCACTTGGGGTTCCCAACGGACGTGTGCATCTACGAGTATCAAGCTAAATTTCTGGCGCCGTTGCCGGGAGATCAAGACACGCTGCAAGGGGAGTCTCCACTTCTCAATCTCTTTACTTTGTTTTGTCTTGCTTTATTTTATTTACTACTTTGTTTGCTGCACTAAATCAAAACACAAAAAAATTAGTTGCTAGTTTTACTTTATTTCTTGTCTTGCTCTATATCGAAAACACAAAAAAATTAGTTACTTGCATTTACTTTATCTAGTTTGTTTTATTTACGTTGCTAAAATGAATACCCCTCCAGAAAATACTAAGTTGTGTGACTTCACAAATGCAAATAATAATGATTTCCTATGCACACCTATTGCTCCACCTTCTACTACAGCAGAATTCTTTGAAATTAAACCTGCTCTACTAAATCTTGTTATGAGAGAGCAATTTTCTGGTGTTAGTACTGATGATGCTGCTGCCCATCTTAAGAATTTTGTTGAACTTTGTGAAATGCAAAAGTATAAAGATGTAGATGGTGATATTATTAAATTGAAAGTGTTTCCTTTCTCATTAAGAGGAAGAGCTAAAGATTGGTTGCTATCTTTGCCTAAGAATAAGTATTGATTCATGGACTAAATGCAAAGTGCTTTATTGGTAGATATTATCCTCCGCTAAAATTATTTTTGAAGTAGCATAATGAATTTTAAGCAATTGAATAATGAGTATGTTGCTCAAGCATGGGAGAGAATGAAAACTTTGGTAAGGAACCCATGGAGTGACTACTTGGATGATCATCAAACCTTCTATGCAGGACTAAATTTTTCTTCGCGGAATTTATTGGATCCAGCTGCTGGAGGTACCTTTATGTCCATCACATTTGGGGCGGCTACAAAACTTCTTGATGATATGATGATAAATTACTCTGAATGGCACACGGAAAAGAGCTCCACAAGGTAAGAAGGTAAATTCTGTTGAAGAAACCTCTTCCTTAAGTGATAAGATTGATGTGATTATGTCTATGCTTGTGAATGGTAGATCTAATGTTGATCAAATAATGTTCCCTTCAGCTTCATTGGTTGCTCAAGAAGAAAATGTTGATGTGAATTTCATTAAAAATAATAATTTCAACAACAACAATGCTTATAGGAGCAACTCTGGTAATAACTATAGGCCATATCCTTCTAATATTAATGGTTATGGTAATTCTTGTGAAATTCTTACAACAATAATGGAAGTACCATCTGGTCTTGAATCTATGCTTAAAGAATTTATTAGTACACAAAAATTGCTTTTAACAAATCCGTTGAGGAAAAGCTTGATAAAATTGATACTATTGCTTCTAGAGTTGATAGACTTGCCTCTGATGTTAATCTTTTAAAATTGAAAGTTATGCCTAATAATGATATTGATAATTAGATTACTACTACAGCAAATGCCATCCAAGTTAGAATTAATGAGAATATAAGATTAATGACTGAATTGCGTGTTAGGTGGGATAGAGAAGAAAATGAAAAACTAGCTAAAGAGAATAATGTAGCTAAAGTTTGGACTATTACCACCACTAGTAATGCTAATTCTCCACATGTTGCTGCTGCCTACTATCAATGGAAAAATAATTGGTGTTGGCAAATGTTTCTACTCCTAGTGCAAAAAGCGAAACAAAAAAATGCTGAAATTACTAAAGCTACTGAAGCCTTGTGATAAAGCTGAAATTTTCCAACCTTAGGAACAATGATCCCATTGCTGTAGCTCATAATGGTTAGATTTTGATGATTGCCACATCTCTGAAGTTATAAAGTTATTACAAAAACTGCTAAAAGTCCTAATGCTAGTGCTATAAATTTAGCCTTTACAAAACATATTACAAATGCTCTCATAAAGCTAGAGAAGATAAACTTCTATCCCTAGAAAGCTAGAAGATGGTTGGAGCCCATCATTAAAATGAGAAATTCAATGACTTTGAATTCAATGCTTTATGTGATCTTGATGCAAGTTTTTGTTATGCCTAAAAAGATTTATGATATGTCTTGCCACCATGGAAGAATTGTTATTTGGATGTTAATCTTGCCGATAATGTTAAAAAGAAACCTTTGGGGAGGATTGATAATGTGCATTTTACGGTTACAATGACCTTGTCCCAGTTGATTTTGTTGTCTTGGATGTCGAATGCAATGCATCTTGTTATCTGCTACACCATGTTCTTTTCTTAAGGCTTGTTGGTACTTGTTATTGATATGAGGAAGGTAATATTAAATATCAATTTCCTCTCAGAAAGGTATGGAACACTTCCTAGAAGAAGAATGAAGTTGCCTTTTGATTCTATTATTAGAACAAGCTATGATGTTGATGCTTCTACTCTTGATGTTACTTGATTTGCACTTTCTGCTAGCTGGAAGGCGTTAAAGAAAAGCGCTTATGGGAGACAACCCATGTTTTTACCTACAGCAATTTTTTGTTTTGTTGAGTCTTGGAAGTTGTTTACTACTGCTAGCAACCTCTCCTTATCATGTTTTTGGTAAGTAAAGTTTCTATGTCAAAGTTGATGTTACATTTGGGATATGCAGAAACAGCATTGCTGTCACGTCACGAATCTGGGCACGGTTCTCTGTAGAAAAATTGAAAAAATCTGCCAATTTATGACGTAGTCCTCAGATATGTGCGTAACTTTTCATTAGTTTTGAGTTTTCCATTTGAGCAAGTCTGGTGCCCAGAAAAATTCGTTTTTACGGACCTGTTCCATTTTTGTGATTCTGCCTTTTATTTAGCATTGCCTCTTTTGCTATGTTGGATTTATTTCTTTGATCCATTAATGTCCAGTAGCAGTATACAATGTCCAGAAGTGTAAAGAATGATTGTGTCACCTCTGAATGTGTGAATTATTAATTGTGCACTAACCCTCTAATGAGTTTGCTTGAAGTTTGGTGTGAAGGAAGTTTCAAGGGTCAAGAGAGGAGAATGATATACTATGATCAAGAGGAGTGAAAGCTCTAAGCTTGGGGATGCCCCCGATGGTTCATCGTGTATTTTAAGAAGACTCAAGCGTCTAAGCTTGGGGATGCCAAGGCATCCCCTTCTTCATCGACAACATCATCAGGTTCCTCCCCTGAAACTATATTTTATTCAGTCACATCTTGTGTTCTTTACTTGGAGCATCGGTTTGTTTTGTTTTTATTTTTGTTTGAATAAAATGGATCCTAGCATTCACTTTGTGGAGAGACACGCTCCGCTGTTGCATATGGACACATGTGTCCTTGGGCTTTACTCATAATGTTCATGGCGAAGTTTCTTCTTCGTTAAATTGTTATATGGTTGGAATTGGAAAATGCGACATGTAGTAATTCTAAAATGTCTTGGATAATGTGATACTTGGCAATTGTTGTGCTTATGTTTAAGCTCTTGCATCATATGCTTTGCACCTATTAATGAAGAATACATAGAGCTTGCTAAAATTTGATTTGCATATTTGGTCTCTCTAAGGTCTAGATAATATCTGGTATTGAGTTTTGAACAACAACAAGGAAGGCAGTGTAGAGTCTTATAATGTTTACAATATGTCTTTTATGTGAGTTTTTGCTGCACTTGTCCATCCTTTAGTTTGCTTCAAATAACCTTGCTAGCCTAAACCTTGTATCGAGAGGAATACTTCTCATGCATCCAAATCCTTGGGCCAACCACTATGCCATTTGTGTCCACCATACCTACCTACTACATGATGGTATTTCTCAGCCATTCCAAAGTAAATTGCTTGAGTGCTACCTTTAAAATTCCATCATTCACCCTTCCAATATATAGCTCATGGGACAAATAGCCTTAAAAACTATCGTAGTATTGAATATGTACTTATGCACTTTATATTTTAAGTTGCTTGTTGTGCGATAACCATGTTTAAAGAACGCCATCAACTATTGTTGAACATCATGGAATTGCTATGCATGTCCGTCTTGTACGGAAAGGATCTATCATTTAAGTGGTTGGAGCATGCAAAATTGTTAGAGAAGAACATTGGGCAGCTAACTAAGCCATGAATCATGGTTGAAGTTTTAATTTTGGACATATATCCTCAATCTATATGAGAATAATAATTGTTGCTACATGTATGTTAAAGAGGAGTCATTATCTGTTGTTCCATGTTGTCCCGGTATGGATGTCTAAGTTGAGAATAATCAAAAATGAGAAATCGGAAATACGAGCTTTCTCGTAGACCTTTGTCTGAAGCGGCATGGAGGTACCTTGTGACACTTGGTTGAAACATGGCATGCAAAGATTAGGTAGTCCAAGCTAAGTAGGACGAGGTGCGGGCACTACTAGTATACTATGCATGAGGCTTGCAACTTGTAAGATATAATTTACATAACTCATATGCTTTATTACTACCGTTAAAAAAAGTGTTTCATGTTTTCAAAATAAAAGCTCTAGCACAAATACGGCAATCGTGCTTTCCTTTTGAAGGACCATTCTTTTACTTTTATTGTTAGGTTATTTACCTATCTCCTTCCACCTCAAGAAGCAAACACTTGTAGGATAACGTACATTGATTCCTACATACTTGTTTATATTGCACTTGTTATATTACTTTATGTTGACAATATCCATGAGATATACATGTTATAAGTTGAAAGCAACACTGAAACTTAATCTTCCTATATGTTGCTTCAACAACTTTTCTTGTATTGCTTTATGAGTTAACTCTTATGCAAGACTTATTGATGCTTGTCTTGAATTACTATTCATGAAAAGTCTTTGTCATATGATTCACTTGTTTACTCATGTCATTACCTTTGTTTTGATCGCTGCATTCATTACATATGTTTACAAATGGTATGATCAACAGTGGCATGTCATGAAATTATCTTTGTTATCGTTTTTACCAACAAGATGAAACAGAACTAAGCACAGAAGGGATGCTGATCACGTCTCCAACGTATCGATAATTTCTCATGTGTTCCATACTACTTTATTGATGATACCTACATGTTTTATGCACATTATATGTCATATTTATGCATTTTACGGAACTAACCTATTATGAATCTTGAAAACCCCGAGTTCTTGTTTTCTGCTTGTTTGGTTCAGAAATCCTAGTAAAGAAATATTCTAATTGGACGAAACTTTCGCCCGGGGTCCTATTTTGCACGAAGCTTCGGAAGACCGAAGAGATAACGAAGTGGGGCCACGAGGCGGCCGGGAGGGAGGCCGGCGCGGCCGAGGCCCTGGCCGCGCCGACCTAGCCCTGGGCCCCTCGTGTGGCCCCCGCGTTGACCCTCCGCCTTTAAAGCCTCAGTCGCGAAACCCCCAGAGGAGGCCACGATACGGAAAACCTTGCGAGACGCCGCCGCCGCGGGTCCATCTCGGGGGATTCCGGGGATCGCCTCCGGCCGCCTGCCGGAGAGGGGATTCATCTCCGGAGGACTCTACACCGCCTGAGTCATCTCCCGGAGTGATGAGTGAGTAGTTCCTTTGGACCATGGGTCCATAGCAGTATCAATGGTCGTCTTCTCCTTGTTGTGCTTCATTGTTGGATCTTGTGAAATTTGCCCTAACATGATCAAGATCATCTATCTGTAATACTATATGTTGTGTTTGTGGGGTCCAGAATTAGATGATACTATGATTATGGTGGTCCTCAGTCTATTGTTTATGTATTGTTTATGATCTTGCATGCTCCGTTATTAGTAGAGGCTCTGGCCAGGTTTGTACTCTACTCAAGAGGGAGTATTTATGCTGATAGTGGGTTCATGCCTCCATTAAATGTGGGATGATTGAAAGTTCTAAGGTTGTGGATGTCTTTGTGCCACTAGGGATAAAACATTGATGCTATAATAAGGATGTAGTTGTTGATTACAATCCCATTTTTCATCATAATACAATTATGCATTTGCTTAACAGCAATGCCCGAATGGGGTTAGGTAAATAACATGAAGGTGGACTTTTTAGGCATAGATGCGGTTGGATGGCGGTCTATGTTTTGTAATGCCCCAATTAAATCTCACTATATTTATCATATCATGTATATGCATTGTTATGCCTTTCTCTATTTGTCAATTGCCCATTGTAATTTGTTTACCCAACATGCTTTTGTCTCTCTGGGAGAGACACCTCTAGTGTGTGACTCTGGTCCTATTCTTTACATAACATACAATCTTATGGTCTTGTATTTCTTGTTTTCTTTGCAAGTTTCACCATACGTACGTTTAATCCTTTGTTACGGCAAGCCGGTGAGATTGACCTCCTTTAGCCCGTTGAGACAAAGTACTTTTAATTTTGTTTAATGAGATTCACGTTGGCGTCGGAATCACTGTTGTTGCGCCCATTTCGCGACCATCAGCCTTCAACGTGCTTCTTGGCTCCCTCTTGGTTAGATCAAACCTTGGTTTCATGCGGCTTTTTTGCTTCTATCATCATACCTTCCACTTGGGGTTCCCAGACGTGTGCATCTACGCGTATCGGTATCCCAGCTACCAACAACGTCCTCATCGTTTCAAAGGGCGGGGATCAAAAGAAAAAGGCAAATATCCAGAAATTAGGGGTAAAAAATAACTCCAAGAAAGGAAACTTTTATTGTTCGTAGAGGATGACATGCGGGACCCATGGCATCAGCATCACTCACGTTCCAGGCGGCATGAGATCGAAGAAAAAGGCAAGTGACAAAATATCGGGGGCCAAAGATATCAAGAAAAGAAACTTTATTGTTCATAGAGGGCGACATGTGGGACCCATGAGCCAGCAGAATCCTCAACGTTTCAAAGGCGAGGGTGATCAAAAGAAAAAGGCAAGTGACCAAATACTACAGGGGGCAAAAATAATCCAAGATTTGTTAACCTAGGATGACATGCGGGTCCATTTTTGCAACAGCGGTCTCAATGTTTCAAATGCGTCTTGAGATCAAAGAAAAAGAAGTAGCTAGAAATTAGGGGCTCAAAAAATCCAAGAAAGAAAGTTGATGGACATAGAGGATGACATGAGGGTCCCATTTGGCGACTGCCAAGGTTCCTCAAGCATTTCAAAGCGTGGCAGATCGAAAGAAAAGAGCCAAGTGACCAAATATCAAGAGCCAAAAATAATCAGAAAAGAAACTTGAATGTACATAGAGGATGTACGGGTCCATTGCATGACGGATTGTATCAACGTTTGAGCGGCAGAGCGATCGAAAAAGAAAAAAGGCAAGTGACCAAATATGAGGTGCCAAAAAAAAATCCAAGAAAAGAAAGGATTTTATAGTACATAGTGGATGACATGCAGGTCCCATTTTGTAGCAGTGGTCTCAACGCTTCCAAAAGGCGGCACGGGACCAAAAGAAAAATGAAGTAGCCATAAATCAGGGGTTGAGAAAAATCCAAGAAAAGAAAGATTTCAATTGGGCTGCATCTGGACATCTGGCCTTCGAACTATCTTTCTGGGCCTTTTGACTCGTACAATTTCAGCCCACTCTAAAACAGGAAAGTTCGGATATTCTAAAAAAAACAGGAAAGTCCTATAGCCGCCAAGAAGCAAAACAAGGAGATTCAACATATAAGTTTGTTTATGTAAATATAAAGATTTAATTTATCGGTTTGCAATAGCTCAGAGCGAAATACGAGTAAAAAATAAACAAGATATCACATGTTTCTTGTACGGGGCGACATCGGGGACCCATGAGCCAACGGCGTCGTCAACGTTTCCAAGGCGGCGGGGGATCGAAAATATAAAAAAAAACCAAAAATAAGTTGGTAAAAAAATCCAAGAAAAAGAAACATTTATCATTACGAGAGGATGACTGCGGGACCCATGAGGCAGCGGCATCCTCAACGTTTATTGTTTATAGAGGGCAGGCATGTGGGACCCGTGAGCTAGCGGCGTCCTCAACGTTTTAAAGGCGGCGGGAGATCGAAAGAAGAAAAAAAAGCCAAAAATCAGTTGGTAAACAAAATCCAGAAAAGAAACATTAACCTTTACGAGAGGATGACATGCGGGACCATGAGCGTAGGCATCCTCAACAGTCAGCCCGAGATCAAGAAAAGAAATGACGAGAAATTAATTGAGGTCAAAAATAAATCCACCAAAGGAAACTTTATTGTTCATAGAGATGACATGTGGGACCGACCTGCCAACAGCGTCCTCATCGTTTTCAGAGGGCGAGGGGGATGAAAAGAAAAAGGCAAATAGCCGAGAAATTAGGGGTCAAAAATAAATCCAAGAAAACTTTTATTGGTCGTAGAGGATGACATGCGGGACCCATGAATCAGTCCTCAACGTTCCAAAGGCGGCATGAGATCGAAAGAAAAAGAGTAGCCAGAAATTCAAGAAAAAAATAATCCAAGATTTAGTGTACATAGAGGATGACATGTGGTCCCATTTTGCACAGCGTCTCAATGTTTGAAATGCGGCTTGAGATGAAGAAAAAGAAAGTAGCTAGTAATTAGAGGTAAAAAATCCAAGAAAAGAGAAGCTGATGGACATAGAAGAGGATGACATGGGGTCCCTTGAGCGACGACTTACTCCAACGTTTCAAAAGGGAAACGAGAGGATCAAAAGAAAAAGGCAAGCCAAAATCAGGGGGTGAAAAAATCCAACAAAGGAAAGTTTTATAGCACATAGAGGATGACATGCGGGTCCCATGAGCGGCAGGTTCCTCAACGTTCAAACGTGGCATGAGATCGAAAGAAAAAGGCAAGTGACCAAATATCGGGAGCCAAAATCAATCAACTTCTGTTGTACATAGAGGATGACATGTGGTCCCATTTTGTGAAGCAGCGGTCTCAATGTTTGAAATGCGGCTTGAGATCAAAGAAAAGAAAGTACCTAGTAATTAGGGGGTAAATAAAAAAAATCCAAGAAAGAAAGTTGATGGACATAGAGGATGACATACGAGTCCCTTGAGCCGAGCTGACTTACTCAACGTTCAAAGGGGGCGAGGATCAAAGAAAAGGCAAACCAATCATAGGGGTGAAAAAAAATCCAACAAAGGAAACTTTTATAACACATAGAGGATGACATGCGGGTCCCATGAGCCAGCGGGTTCCTCAACGTTTCAAACGTGCCATGATATCGAAAGAAAAGGCAAGTGACCAAATATCGAGGCCAAAAATAATCCAAGATTTATTGTACATAGAGGATGACACGTGGGTCCCATTTTTGCAGCAACGGTCTCAATGTTTGAAATGCGGCAGAGATCAAAAAGAAAAAGAAAGTAGCTATTAATTAGGGACACAAAAAATCCAGAAAAGAAAGTTGATGGACATAGAGGATGACATGTGGGTCACATGAGCCAGCAGGTTCCCAACGTTTCCAAGGCGGCGAGGGATCAAAAGAAAAAGGCAAGCCAAAAATCGAGGTGAAAAAAAAATCCAACAAAGGAAACTTTTATAGCACATAAAGGATGACATCGGGTCCCATGAGCAGTGGGTTCCCAACGTTTCAAAAATGGCATGAGATCGAAAGAAAAAGGCAAGTGACCAAATACTAGGGGGCAAAAATAATTCAAGAAAAGAAACATGATTTACATAGAGGATGACATGCGGGTCCCATTTAGTAACAGCGGTATCACCGTGTTTGAGAAGCGAGGGATCGAAAGAAAAGTCAAGTGACCAAATATAGAGTGCAAAAAATCCAAGAAAAGAAAGTTTTATAGTACATAGAGGATGACATCGGGTCCCATTTACGACGACGGTATCAACTGTTTGAGAGACGCGGGGGATGAAAGAAAAGTCAAGTGACCAAATATGAGGTGCCAAAAAATCCAAAAAGAAAAGAAAGTTTTATAGTACATAGAGGATGACATGCGGGTGCCATTTAGCAACGACGGTATCTTTGTTTGAGAGGCGACGGGGATCGAAAGAAAAAAAGTCAAGTGACCAAATATGAGGTGCCAAAAAAAATCCAAGAAAAGAAAGTTTTATAGTACATGAGGATGACATCGGGTCCCATTTAGCAGCGGTATCACCGTTTGAGAGGCAGCGGGGGATCTCAAAAGAAAAAGCCAGTGACCAAATACAGGTGCAAAATAATCCAAAATCTGGTGATAACAAGTACATAGAGGATGACATACGGGTCCCATTGTGCGGCAGTTGTCTGAGAGGCGGCGAGGATCGAAGAAAAGGCAAGTGACCAAATATGAGTGGCCAAAAATAGCCACGAAAAGAAAGTTGATAGCTCATAGAGGATGACATGCGGGTCCCATTTAGGTGCAGCGGTCTCCTCAACTATTTCAAGGCGGCATGGGATCGAAAGAAAAAGAGTAGCCTAAATCAAGGGTCAAAAAAATCCAGAAAAGAAGGAATTTTGGTTTCATAGAGGATGACAAGCGGGACCCATGATCCTGCATAGTAAACGGCTCTATCGGAGAGCGTTGAACGAGATCGCGCGATCGAGAAAAAAACAGTACAGAGGCTGCCATGTGGGCCCTACATCCATCGGCGGTGCGGTTGCGTTGACTCGCGGCGGGCAGGGGTGCGATGCACACGTCCCGGGCCACCATACAACGACGTTTTGGCCGCTTTCGTCGGGGCTAGGTGGCCTCAAAAAGCAGAGAGAAAAAAAGTTTTGACATGAACCACGGAGGGACAAAATCGTGGCCTTGGTGCACCACCAACAACAGCGTTCAACTTCGTCGGCCATGGCAACTTTTCTTGTAGTGTAAGCACTATGATCCCAACATTCCCAGAAAGCACAACCCGGTCCTCCGTTACAATGCCGCCAACAATGAAGAAGTACCCAAGCTTAGCATCTTCGTGGGGCTTGGTGGCAAGTCAAGTGGCTCAAAGCCGTACAGAACGGACCGGCAGGAGCGGACCTTGATCCCGTATGTCTTGAACACCATGGTCGAAATGAAGCCGTACATCGAGTAAGTGCGAACCATTTAGTTATTCGCAAACATTCACTCGTATTTTGTGGCTAACTCTTCCCCTCTTTTCTTGATGTCAACAATTAGGCCTACCATTGGAAGAACTCTCCACGGGAGCCTACCCCGGAAGATCCAGCTAATTTTTCGATAAGGGCGGCGGTTTCAGGTTTCATTAGCTGGTTCTGTAATTTGGTACTATTCTATCCAAATTAGCTAGCACTTCCGGCATTTCTCATTCTAAACTTCTCGTGCTAAACTTGTAGGCAGAACTGACAAAGAGATGAAGTCGGAGCTAAGAAAAATTGCTAGGGGCTTTGACCATTCCGTCGAAGCGTTCAACTCCTATGACGTGAATGGGTATCGCTTCAGACCCATAAATACACAACAGGCCGGCCCAAAGAAGACAGTAAATAGCGGGGTGGTATGTCAAGGTGACGATGGGCTCCATTACTATGGAAGAGTCGAGGATATATACGAGCTGAATTACGGGTTTCAAAAAGGGCTAAATCCCGTCGTCTTCAAATGTCATTGGTTTGACCCACGTCGGGTGAGACGGGATCCTGAAATTGGGTTGGTCGAAGTTGAAAGGAACTCTGTTTATAAGGATGTGTACATCTTGGCTACCGAGGAGCCTTTCAAGTATTCTATCTCCCGTACGCGTGCCGAAACCCGACAAAACGTCTACATGGGAGTGGGATGTTGTGATGATTGCCTTCACGCAATAGGCCGCCCCCGCCAAACAAGGACGATTACCGCCGCGTAGACCCCTCAGCAAAGAGTGTCGAGTTCTATCAGGAAGAAGGGCTCCCCGGGCATTTCACAATCGGCTTGCCGGGTATCGATGACATGGTCGTAGATGATGAACAAGAAGATGCGGGCATGGATGGAGACAATGCAGAAGCTGAAGCTGAGGATGTTTGTGCCCCGGAAGACCTGAGTTTGCTCGAGGCGTTCAGAGCAGGGATTGTGACCTCGATGCAGATGGACCACCTCCGGGTTTCATTGATGATTATTGGTTCGCCGAGCCTGATGACGATGAGGAGACACGCGGTCCAATCACGGATGGCGACACAGGATACTGATCTATGTAGTAGTAATTGTGAGGCTAGCTAGGTTATTTGTAATAACTCCGTGTAATAGTGATTGTCTAGCTAGGTTATTTGTAAGAACTCCGTGCTATGTTTGAGAGAACTCTATGCTAGCTATTTGTTGCTTCCACTAATTAATGTTCATCTATTTGCATTATTGTTGCTTTCATTAATGTTCATCTACTTATATTTATGTTGCTTTCACTAATATTTATCTCTTTACAATATTACGTACTAATAAACCACTCTCTTCATTTGTGTTTACAGAAGGTGATTGAAGCATGCCGCCAAAAAAAGGGGTGGCGGTCTTAAAAACTCAAGGACTTGGTAGGTGTGGGGACTTCGAGGCGGGGAGACCGAGCCCCTCCTGTCGCTACCACAGCGTGGCCGCGTAGGAAGAATGCGACGCGGGTACTCCCTCCTAGTCCTAGCGCGTCGCCCAAGTGTAGCAGAGGAGGCGTGGAGGGTGAGGTGAGGAGGAGCAGGAGCACCACGGGGGTGGGGAGGACGGGAGCTGCCGGGGGTAGGGAGGACCGGGAGGAGGAGGGTGGGGAGGACCGGGGAGGAGGAGGGGACGGACTCTCGGAGGATGAGGGGTTAGGGGGAACTTAGGGTCGGGGCCTAATCCAAAGCTGGTTTGAGATCGCGCCGGAGGATTACCCGATGCGTTCCCGGTTGTGAGAGGAGTGAGGCCACGTGATAAGAGGCCATATCGCGTGGGATAACACAGCTCCACGCGTTGGAAGCAGTGGCCCTACAGCCATGTTGTTCTAGAGCCCTATGGAAGGAGGTACATGTTAATTTTTGGCATTTCGTTATAGCAATTTTGTCATTATCAAAATTATTATCACATACATATTGATGTTGTCGTTTCATGGTGCAGCTCGTTCAGGTTTGAAGACCCGTCGCAGAGGCCGCCACGTGGGTACTCCAACATCCTTGGGGGCCTACTTAGAAGGTATTTCCCTGGATAGTCGATCTCCCTACTGGTGGCTGCGACGTAGCTTGGAGGTGGGCGCACTACAGCCTCGCGGAAGATCCTCTTGGCCGCGGCACCATGGCGGACGTGGTTGTTGGCAAATTCTAGGTACGTGACTTCTTACCATTCATACAGTCTCCTTGGTTGACAGTACGTGCACTAATGCCCCTTGTTTTACCTATGTGCATGGTTGCAGAGATACTTCCGGAGGGCCGAGGGCAAGGAAAATGCGTGCGATGATTCCTACAACAGCTTGCAAGGAAGAGGGTGACTGGCATGCACTACGAGGCACGTGTTCAATGCGTCCGCGACTGGCACGCTGACCGCTTCGTCCACATGACTAAGGAGGACGCTCGCGACACGCTCATGCATCCGTGGCAGTACATGCATGTATTTGCATTTATGTGTTATTGATTTCTTTATCGCCATGTAGTTTTTTTACCATAATGGGTTTATGTTGTACATGTAGAACCCTCCTCAGTACATCGGCAACGACGAGAGGTGCTTTCTGGCGATGGTCATGTGGTGGACATGCGACCAGTACCTCAAGAAGCACGAGGAGAGCAAGAAGAAGCGGGCAGAGATGCGAGGTAGATCGCATATCCAAGGCAGCATCCCCATCTCTCTTCACCTGCAGAATGAGTAAATTAATGGTTCCTTCACGTTATATATTGTTAACTCTGGGTGTGCCACTTCACTTGATTACATGTTCTCTTTTGCAGGAAGCGGGACAGGAGTGAAGCCTAACGTCTTTGTCGTGCTAAAGAAGATGAAGCAAAGGCACGATCCTGAGACGGGGTCACGTGTGGGTTAACCCGCAATCCGAGACCCAGTGTACGTCGTATGTCTCCAAGTTCAAGCAGAAGTACGGCGAGGAGGCCAACCCAGAGGCCGAGGACGTTGACCCTGAGGTCGCGGTGCTTGCGGGAGAAGGCTTGAAGCATGGCCGCCTATGGTTTGGTGACGGGTGCGTCGACCCAGCGAAGGTTCCCTCTCTCCGCCAGATCCGTCGTGGTCGTAAGAGCGGCCAGCCTGAGGTAGAGCCCCGGCCACGGGCTTCGCATCTAGCTGTCGAGCGGTTACGGGTATGTTCTTACTCGGGCCTCTACATTTCCTTTACATGCTTTCCATTGAAATGTTAATGACATCGCGGCAACACAACGTGGCGGGATGGCAGCGAAGGAAGCGAGCGGCCGGGGGCAAGGCGCGGATGGGCGGCAGTTAAGGTACGACGGCGGCAGAACCACGGTGATACGACGAGATGCATGGCAACGACGAGATGATGCAGCAGCGAGCACAAATGAGGTGGTGATGGGCTTGATTGTCTTCTCCAGGGAGTCTTCTGCTCCTCACCTTACTCCATGCCGTGGATGCCGCCACCGCCCACTCAGACCCCGGGGACACCTATCACCGTGAACAACATGAACATCATCCGGAGCATGAACCGCGGTGAGTTCTCTTGTGCCCAACCCGCTACTTGTTACTTGTTCAAGTGTTCAATATGCAAATGCAAATGTTCATTCCATCAACCTGCTTATAGATTATATGTCACAAGGCAATAACGATGAGGCCGGCGGAAGCAATGGAGGAGGACAAGGTTGATGGCATGGTCTTCGTGCACTCGTCGTCGTTGTAATGGATTGTTCGCACTTGTTATGGATTGTTCGCACTTGTTATGGATTGTAATAATGGACATTGCACTTGTTATGTATGAACTATGTGTGCTCGATGTATTTGTGGTGTTGTTGATGTGTTTGGTGATGCTATGGTGAATATATGTTGTATATGTTATATATATGTGAAATGCAATTTTGAAATGCAGGGATTACATGCAAAAGGAGGAAGAAAAAAAGAAAAAAACGGGGCCTTTGCCGTGTGTGTGCACACGGCAAAGGACTTTTCGCGCACGGCAACGCAGCGCACGCACGGCAAAGCATCTGTGGCGCTCACCTGTTCTCCTGGCACACGGCTGGGAGTGCACGGAGGAGGCTTTGCGTGCGGGCTGGGCTATTTGTTGCGGCAAAGGGAACACGCCGTACCGTGGTAACGCGACAGCGTCCTTGCGGCAACGAGGTGCCGCGCTGGCGACGCGCGCGACAGCGATCGGGCCTTGCGGCAAAGATGCCCGCCGTCAGCGTCTGCCTGCAACGGCATAGAAGCTCGCAGCTGCAAACACAGAACAAATTCATCAGGAACGCAACAGTTCTGATCGTAACAAACGGCATAACACCACATATACATAATTTCGGTACTTTAATACTTCGAAGTTTATTAGTACAGCGCTAACAAAATTGGCAAGAAACAGAAATCCATGAACTTAATCCCAACTCCCATTCATCTTTGGTCTCTAGCTAGAATCACATATCCCACCAGGTTTTTTTTTCCTCAGCCCGTATTTTCGAGATTACGATGAAAATCGCTTTTACCGGTTACCACCGAAAATCTGTAATACCGGACAAAATATACCGGTATTTATATATATTGTGAATTTTGACAAATTTTTGACAATTTTTGAATTCATTTGGGAATTCTTGGGCGGTATTATGTCACGTGTTAAGTATTTCCAAAAACGGATAAGGGCATCTACAATGGTAGACGTGTAGCTAGGTTCTTAAATGATAAAAATTTGACGTGCGAAACAGAAAAACGGTGGAATGTTGTATCCTCCAACCTCCAACGCTAGCCGCAAACCCAGACGCTAAACTAGTACCAAAATTTCACATTGAAATTGGATGCAACCCATAAAATAAAATAAAAATATCCCCTTATTTACGGGAAACAATAGCATTTTCAGTCACAAGTGTAAAAGAGGATTGTACAAGAAGAACTGAGGAAGCAAACAGGGAAATGTTCACAAGAATGTATTGATCTATCCATTAATAGGCATACACTCCACCATGCCACAACATTTTAACTTCAATTATACCCCACAACTTGGTAAAATAAAAGGACATTTAGTATTTCTTTTTGACATTTAGTATGTTGCGATTGAATCCTAGCTAACTCAGGTGTATATCTTTCATATCCTAGATCATCGCAGCAAGCCCTCTAGTCCCATGCCATGGTAGAGATGACATAAATTGAACTATTTTTTGGTCATTCATTTGAAGTTCTATTAGATGATTACACAATATGCGTGTTTTTTTCCGCCTCATAGAAAATCCAACTTCGAAATTAAGTTTAATTTCTTTTAGATGTTCGTACGACTCCCGCTTATTTAGGAATTTTTAACAAAACATTTTAAAGCTTACAGATTGTGCTATAATAGATTTTTTTTACACATATTCATGATGATATGGTACGCATTTGCGAGAAGAAAAGGAATAATGTTCTATGTATTGTGTATTCATATATATGTTTGATATCACTCGTTATTTTTTGTGTGAGTCACATACTCAAATACTACCATTCTTTCGCATGTTTGTTTTTCCCGTGAGATTGCATGCATAACCTTGCACTAAGATCACAATTTTGCATCATTTTTGTTACAATTTAAGTACCATAGAAATCTTGTGCAAAATTAGTGGGTATGGACTATAGCTATGGATCCACATTCAAAGTTTCCCTTATATATAAATTAGAGAAAATTTCATTAAACCACACAACTTTGGGCAAGTTTATTGAAAGAACACAAACGATGTGATTTAATCAATTCGAGAACATTTCTCAAATTCCAGTACCAGGTAGGTCCACATGGCATAGGAGGTGGTTCTCTTGGGGTTTTTTTCCTGCGGAGCAGACATGACTTGAACCAAACCTTTTGAAAGTTTTCACATTTTTTAACTTTCTACCAAAATCATTTAAAAAATTCAAATTTCAAAAATATAATAATTAAAAGTTCATGTAGTGAGTAAAGTAGAAATTGTTGAGTTTACTTTGCCCACCCATTTTTAGGTTTGGCCTTTTTTAAATAGTTTTTGGCCCAAAATATACTTCAGAACGGAAACTTTTGATGGAATTCTGAAAAAATATAGTAACTCAAACTATATGGAGTTGTGGTTCCACGGAATTTCAGCCGTAAAATCTACATGTAGGCACCTAGATTACGGACTACATCACATTGCCATAGTTTGCGTGGTCCATGAGTATCCTTGTAAGGCTCAAGGGGCGGAGTGGATGTTGACGGTTCCCTTCGATAAGCATGATGTCAGTGGCCTCAATGGGTTCTCAATGCCATCGTTATCAAGGCGAAACATGTAAAACCCGTGGACAAACCACCGATGTAGTAGATGCAATTGGATTCAACGGTAGGAAGGTTATCAGCGTTAACGGACAGGGACCGACCACCAAGGAAGATAGCACGATTTCCAATGCTCTTGATCCTCTCAAGAACCTTATTCTCCAGATCGACACTGAAGACCCGCATAATGTCATTTTCAAACACTGGAGCATGCACAACCAGCAGTTCCCCCGCGTTGTCCACGAGAAACGAGGGGTGCCAAGGCCTGCTGCCCGTCGTCGGCGATGATGGTGGTGATCCTGGAGTGGTCTTCGAACAACACGAGCATTCCATACTGGTCCATAGCGTATACCTGACCTTGGAAAGATATCACGGAGGCGAACGATTCGAGGGCTGGTTTAGCCGTGAAGATCCACCTGGACGCGAGTTCGTCGGTCGGATCGATAGTGGCTACGTGTTTCCGATCGTCCAAGATGTATAGCTTCATCATCGGCGATGAGCCCACCGCTACCGCGCGTCTCCTGGGGGCGCGCACCTCATACACGGGGAAGCGGATCCAGGCGCCCGTGAAGGGGTTTAAGGCAGATATCTTCTTGGAGTCTCCTGGCCCCTGCAGGACAAGGAGGCCATCGCTGTCGGCGGCCAGGCAGTCGTAGTCGCGGAGCACGGGCAGGTCTTTCCACACGAAGCTGTCGGTGTCGACGTTGAGGAAGAGACGGCGAGAGTCCTGCACGTTCGCGGCGCGCGAGTCGAGCATTACCCATCGGCGAGGGAGGAAGCGGGGGTCCGGGCCCCGCGGATCGGCTGTGGCGTCGCGCCAGTGGTGGCACACGGCGCGGAGGCTCACGTAGCAGTCGATATCGCCGGTGGCGAGCAAGGAGTCCGCAACGAGGCCGACGAGGTCCGAGGTGAGTGATGACCAGTCCGCCGTCATCGCCATGTTTGGGCACCCGCGCCGCCGCCGCCCCCCTTGACGACGATCGGATCGGGATTAATTGTTAGTTATGACATTATTGGCTGCAGAGGGTCTCGGGCCGAATATGTAGGTGCGCGGGTCAGGTGTATGTACAACGGATCAATCAGACGCAGTCGTATTAACAGGTGAACGTGGAGACATGGCTTGCATTTGCTTGTACAGAGGTCGTTTAGTTTGAAACAGATTGTCACCGACTCAGGCTCGCCAAAGTACTACAGTCCAATCTAGCTGTGGGACTTGTCTGGAACAGATTCAGAAACACCAACTGCTACACAGCTCGTAGGATTCATGACCGTTCATGACTTATATGATTTTTTTGGAACCATGCAGGAGGACGAGGACTGCCTGTATATTTTATTAGAGGAGAAGAAAGACCAAGAGCGATCAAAGGTACATAGTCCAAACAACAGCGACCTACAACGATTACAAAATAACAGGGTGGAAATCGGGGCAGGACGCGGGACAAACATTTCCTCTAACTCTGCTTTATTACTGCTTTAATCATGTACCTCCTTGACGACGATCGGATCGGGAAAAAATGTTGGTTATGACATTATTGGCTGCAGAGGGTCTCGAGCCGAATATGTAGGTGCGCGGGTCAGGTGTATGTACAACGGATCAATCAGACGCAGTCGTATTAACAGGTGAACGTGGAGACATGGCTTGCATTTGCTTGTACAGAGGTCGTTTAGTTTGAAACAGATTGTCACCGACTCAGGCTCGCCAAAGTACTACAGTCCAATCTAGCTGTGGGACTCGTCTGGAACAGATTCAGAAACACCAACTGCTACACAGCTCGTAGGATTCATGACCGTTCATGACTTATATGCTCCAAATACTACCGGGTCTCTTTCTATCAGCTGAGAAAAGAAAGTTGCTCACCACGGAAAGCAATATGCACATAAGAAATAAATTAGAGCTTCAATAAATCAGTTGTGCTATTTTTCAACGATACATTTTTGTAAGTTACAAGACAATGTTGTTGTGTGTTTGGTTTGGACCCCGAGCTCGATGGGTGGTGGTTCGAATGCAGGTGAAAACTGCGGGTCCTTTTAAATGACGGCGATGGCGCACATTCTTCACTGACATTCACCTTCATGGGGCGTCAGCACCAGACCACTCCCTCCTTTGGTTCACTCAAACTCGCTGGTGTAGGCCCGTCGATGAGTTTTCCTCTTGAGTTCACGGTCTTGGTGCGGTGGAGGTTTCATTGGCGTAGATACGGTCGCGTCACTCGGTGCAACAGAAGACAAGGCTCTCTCTTAATGGATCATATGGCGCTTCGGCTTGCTTTTCTGTGTTGTCTTTAGTTGTGGTTTGGGTTGTGCGCTTGGCGCGTGTGTGTTGTAACTCTTGGTGTATCTCCTAGCCGGTTGATGGCTTCGTCGAGCCTGCCGTCTAAAAAAAAAGTTACAAGACATTGGTCAGTCACGAAATAGCAAATTCCATGTAGAGTACCTGAAATGTAACATGTGTGAACCATCAGAAGATGCAATGAACTCAAATTATAACGAGAGAAAAAAAAAGACAATATGAACCCAATGAAAATAGCAGGTTTCCAGCATCTATACCACAAATTAGCACACATGAAATATTTGTTGTTTTGTCACACGAGTATTTACAAATGGAAACCCACCGCTACTTAATTAGATGACTGAAAATTGACATATAGTTTTCTGTTTCTTAATTTTCCCACGAGTTCTCATTATAGCATGGGATCAACCTTCAGCCAATCATGATATGTTGGACGAGAGCTGGGTTGCATGTCCTTTGGAGCGAAAAATACCCTCACACGAAACTGGCCATACAATGAAATCGAATCATCTGGAGAAGTAACAGGTCCAACAACTCCATCCTGAAAAGTCCAACAAAATAGTGATTTCTCAATTTTCAAGTGAACATCTAGTTTTCCCTTTGACTTCACCGCAACGACATGCTTGAGTATTTTCTCATTCATACAGCATTTGTCATCAAACATCACAATCTCATGATCGAAGCCACTGCTGAAAGCGGAAAACCTCATGTGATGAGGATGGCCAGACTTTGCAAAGACTTCTATCACGGCCTCAACACTCTCTGAAAGGAACATGTGGTCTATGTCCAAGGTGCAACTGTCACTAGAAATCTGTCCCTTCAGCATGAAATCAAAATCTGAGCGGACAAAAATCTCAACATAGGCAGAAAGTAATTGTTTGTCCGCTGATCCATCCCCTTCCTTCTTTACCCAAAGATCAACTTCTAGTAATGCATGCTCCAGTACATACATTCCTCGACAAGGGGTGCAAATAGGTAAGGTGAAGGAATCCTATAATTGAACAGCTTGTTAGAACTGAACAGGCAAAATCTACTTCCAATTACAGTGGCATGTATGGATAGAACAAACTCAATAATATGTGCATGCTCATATTTAACAAGTGTTCCACATTCCTTCACAATGGAGGATTGCATGTGACATAATGGCATTTGCAAGTAAACATTCATGCAAACTAAGACCTCGCGTACTCCAAAAACATCAGCACTAAGGATCTCATGAATCATGATCTCCCACTACGTCCTATTGATCTATAACATCCATAAAACATGTGTGGCAGAATAACGCCTCACAAAAAGAAATACTCCAATATGAAATGTCATATTAATAAACTAATATCACAATTTGTATATATCCTTGGGGCAACATATAAAACACAGGTAATCTGACAAGCATGTTAATGTGATTAACAATATGCAAGTAACAATGGTTGGCCTATTAAAATATAATGAACTGGGTGAGAGCAGAACTTGCTGCAACAACATAGTCATGATCCAACCAAGAGCAGCAATCAGATTAAGAAAAACAGAACTACTCTAAAATAGCATAGAAGAAGGACCGTACAAGAAACATAGAAGATGGACCAAACACAGAACTTTCAATGGATCAAAGCAAGAAATAAGCTAATTGACATAGACCTTATCTCATATTGATGAATAATGTTGTTCACAACCAGCCATTTTGAAAATAAAACAATCCTTACTTACCTGCTCAATCATGACAGCATCATCTCTTGAACGGCAAAACACATGATTCCTTAGCGGCTCCAGGTCATCCCGGACAGCGACTATTCCATAAACACTAATGGGATAAGATACCTCAGAGCACGACAAACACAAAGAGAAGATCTGTAGCATCTCTGCTGGTTCACGATATCCAAGAACTGGTGCAGCTGCAAAGATTGGGAAGAAAAGTAAGTCGCTAAGAGAGCACATAGATTGCACACAGCAGATTACTATGAATAAATGACACTTACTTGTAGAGGTATCATGGGTCATGTATTTACGGTGGTAGCAGTAGCCCCTCCGGGCACATAGACAAGTTGCAGCAGGGAGTACTCTCAAAGGAAAAGGAAGGTCATCAATCTGCTGACGCAATTTGGAATATTCTTCATTCTTTCTCACTAGATTCGTTAACCATATGTTTTCCATTCTCTTTGCTTCTCCAATCGAGTAGTTTTTTCCTGAAAATTAATGGGGCATCAATCAGCAGTTAACCATTAAGGTTCACCTCGTCTACTTTTGATTGTATTTCGTCGTGGGATCAATTCACGAACTTCTATATATTCATCTTCTCTCTCTCTCTCTCTCTCTCTCTCTCTCTCACCCGACACGAGCACACACAAACAAACAGTCTCAACCCTGCCTCCTCCCCATACCAGCCTCCTTGTCACGCACCTCAATATTTCCCCGCCGCCATACCTACCACCATCAGCTCAATCATAGCTTCCACCCCACCTCCTAACTGGAACAATCACCACCATCACCTCCTACACGTTATCTTGTCAGTCAGCTTGAAGACCAGGGGGCTCAAGTGAGCCAGCACCCCAAACTATAACCTCAACAAAACATGGAACACCACAGGGTTCGCTATTGCAGTCTACTGGGTTCTACACCCAAGGGTTCTACACCCAAGAGCACCCATAATGTTTGAATACTCAATTCGTCATTGTTGGAGCGAATTTGGTACATTCTTCGATAATTATCTACCTGGGCAATTTGTCTCCTTCTCCTCGTCTATCACTTGGCCACGGTAGAGGGCTTCGCCATCGTCAGAAGTGTCGTCGTCAGTAGACATCTCGGGCACCGCATTCCAGATAGTCTCACCGGGATCTGGATCTGAGCAGTTACAACAAATAATAAGCAAACCATGTACGGTGAATGTCTGGCAAACAAGGGATGAAGATTTATGGAACATATGTGATGCAAGGTATACTGACCAGCACCCATCGGGTGGTTGACCCAGCGGGACTCTCTCCTCCTGTCCACCTCCAACTCCACTTCCACGGGCGGGCCATGGAAACTCTGGAGCGCTTGGCCGCCTAGGTCTAAATTGAATCCAAAGTTGGCACGTTCCGCGCGTTCCCTTCCGATTTCCACTGCGCCACGCCGCTCCTCCACCGATCCCATCGCCGCGGGTAGGGTTTCTTTGGCGGCGGCCACGGTGGGTTGGTTAAGGGGCACGAAAATACCAACGAGACGGCGGCGGAAGTAATGGCATTTAACCCGTAATAAAATGGAACTTCAAGGTACATCATAAAATTTCAATAACTTCGAAAATTTCTCTTTGAGGCCATGAGCCCAATGTCCATTCACGTATTTTCCGAGAGTACATTGAATCTCACTAACCTTTGAACTCCAATTTCTCCTTTTTGAGGAGGCCAACATTCCAACACTAAGAGCTTCTCTAGCGGTCCAGTGTTTCAGTTCTTCGGCCTGCCTGTCGCTCCCCGCGGGCGACGGGCCAGCGATTCCAACCCTAGCCCAGCAACTCCGCTCCCCTCCCCCTTCAGACGTCACTGCCGGGGTTAGCCGCCTGCCAAAGACCGTGGGGTGCCGGCGGCGGCGGATCCAGGGATCCCACCCGCGAGGTGGAGGCGCTGGGATCTCCCATCTTGGCGGTGGAGATCTGCAGCGACGAGCCGGCGGCTCCTCGCGCCGCGGGCCGGCACGTCGCGGCGAGGCAACTCCTCGTGGTGGAGGTGAGCGAGCTCGACCATGTTGGCTTCTTCCTCGCGGGCGACTTTCAATATGACGGCGCGATGTCAACACCGGATTTTAAGTCGGATGCCTATTATAATACATATGTAATCCAGAAATATTGTTGTTGAGGCATAATAGTTAAGTATCCCCAATCATCATTCATTACAAACCGCAAAGTCTTACAAATTGGAATCACAGTCCATATTACACAAATAGTTGATCTGCGATCAACTATCGATCAACGAACAAACATAAGTTCATAGCGGAGGCAAGATACAAGGACTCTATAGTCCGGAATGGCAGCTTGACGTCGGCGGGCCTCTAGTTGTTATAGACGATCCTGTGACCGTCCTCATAAATCTTCTTGCTCCTCTTCATAGTCTGGCCATTTGAATAGCCAGGGACACAGCCGTGAGTACTTTAAGTACTTGCAAACTAATACTAGTGTAAGTGCTAGCAATTCTAGTAAGGGGGTGCTAAGCTCTAGTTTCTTTGCATAAAGCCAATTTTAGTTCGCAAGTATTTGCTAAAGACTTATTTATGTGCTAACTAACTCAAGTGGGAACATTAGTGTCATTCCCACAACTCTGTTGTGTTTCAATAAACAAGTCTACCATTCACCATTCATATCATCAACATGTTCAAATTCTAACACTGGAAGCTGTATGGCCTTTCCAACCGTCCGTAACCGTGGACACGGCTATTCGAATAGGTTTACACTATGCAGAGGTTGCAACTTGTGCCACAACATTTGATTTCATCAGTCGGGATTACCCGAATCATCGTAACACGATACTATGAGGATCATCAACCATAACCTTTCATTTACTAACCCTGGTATGCTCCCACATGAGCTTGGCCTCCCGGTGAAGACCAACTGTCAACTTGGGAGCTGCACGCAGGGCTTGGCCGTACAATTCGCTTCAATTCACATCATTTCTCAACAACGGAGCAGCCTCGGCATAGCCCCTATGATGTGTGTTTAGAGGGAACTCATACTGAATAAATAAACTTCTAGTTAAGCCCTTACCTATCCAGGTATTGTGGGGGTACTCGGTAATTGGAAGGTATCGCATCCAAACCAATATTAGTTTTTAATCAAAAATCACTATCTTCTCTTGAGTCATATTCACCTTCAAAATTCATTTCATAGTTTTCATCATCATCATTTCACCACACATGTTCCCATCTAGAGTAGTCATTTTTAATTTAGCACTAGCATCTAGGTATGAGGGGTGCTAGGTACTTTGCTTTGCTTCTAGGCTAACTTTGATACTCTTGTACTAATATAACATTAACCCCATTGAATCATGAATCAAAAAGTACTTGATAAAACAACGATAAGTAAAGCTTGGAAGTAAAAACTGGGAAGTAGGCTCATAAACATAAAGTAAATGGGTAATGCTTTGCTCATGGTGAGCTTGCACTTTGCAAGAGTATTATCTTGCCTTGGTTGGGGAATTGGTCAAAGTGGTCTTCTTCTCCTTGAGAGTAGACCTCCTCCTCCTCTTGGTACTCCTCGGTACTAGCGTCTAAAAATACGAATACGGGGTACACAATCATCACACCAAGCTTATTTACTAGACTAAGCACACACATGATTTACACAACCTAAACTAGCATCACATATTACTATTGGGTTGGTGGATGTGTTTGTCTTATTTAAGAAAATAATTTCCTCTCATATTAATCTTGAGTGTTATTTTCATTTATTTAGAGAAATAATTTCACTCTCATTCTTATTAAGAGTTAATTTCTTTCATGAATAATATATGACAGGTTTACCAAAGTCAACCTCTTCATACTTATCATTCAAGAAAATAATTTAAATGAAGCTATACCTCATACAATTTAATTCTAGCATGGTAAGGATTTAATATCACCACAATTCTTGTGAGACCTAAATGACCAGAGTCTCTACCTCAGTTTGAATTGGTGGTGACAAGATTTAAATGAGAGTATTACTCCCATAAGATTTCTTAATAATTTTGGACAATAGTTTTGACTAGAATTAGTCATATAGTCCTTTAATTTAACTAGGCCATGATCATACACAGTAAGCATGGCATATTTTTGCAAAAACAATTAGTATAAGTGTAAAGTGATTTATAGGAGTTGGAATTAACTTAAAATCAATGGTGGTTGATCTTTAATAATTTTTCTAAGGGAAAAAGTCCCTGTCTTGTTATTTTCATTCAAATTCTATAATAGATCTAGGGTTCAAACCCGTGGCATTGTGTGAAATGTTCATAGGTTTCCAAATATATAAATTTGCTAAATTTGGACTCACTTTTATCTATATTTAAATTTAGAAGACATACGAGAGATGCTAAATGCAAAAATTCAGAATTTGAATCTGCTGGGCTTGGCGGGGAAAGAGTTCTTCCAAAATACAAACGGGGAAAAGAAAATGGCGACGGAGAGTGCACGTCCGGCGCGGCGCCAGCTAACAGGTGGGAGCCACTGTCAGTGGGACTTAACCCATGGCTTCATGCGGCTGACGTGGGCACTGATGCGAGGAGAAGTCGAACGGACAGAAGGTGATGATCTCCAGGCAGATGATCCACTCACCAGAAGCGCGCGATGAGGGGAGTCGCGGGCTCGTCGGAGCTCGGCGGTCGTCGGAAGATGTGCGCGAGGACGGTGTCGGCAGCGATCTCACACAGTAGCGACTGACTCGTCTGGGTGGCCTCCTGCTGGCGTGCTCAGGTATGCGCGGCGAGCGCGGAAGGCTGCGATTGGGGGGCGATGGAGGGCTAATCGATGCAGTGGGTGGCGAGTGTCGTGAGGAGGAAGCGATTGGTGTGCTCGGATTAGTGGAAGGAGTCCTCCTTTATAACGATGAAGAGGGTGGCCGTGGGGCGGAGACGCGGTGCGTCGCGGCGTCGTCGTTCCAATCGCGCGAGGAGCAGAGCATGGGCACTATGGAGTTCTTTGGTGTCCTGACGGCGCGTGATGTGGCGGTGAAGACGAGGGTCTGCAGCGATGGTGCGCTTGTGACGGGAGCGCGCAGGTCATGGCGGAAGGTCGTGGATGCGCTCGTCACCTGCGGCGTTCCAGCAGACGTGGCGTGTCCCGAGCGCGTCGGAGTGAGTGAGGCGTCGTGCTCGGGTGAGCATGGGCGCAGGGGCCGCAGCGACGGGCGGCGAGGCGGGCGACGGCTGCGCGGGCCGGGTGTGCGCCATGCGCGCTGGCGTGTGGGCATGCTGGCGTGTCGGCGCCTGGTTCCTACTGCCGTGCGGTCTTGGTCTTAGTAGCAACCCAGTCTGGTGTGGTGAAGGGGAGAAATGACAAGGTGGTGCGATCAGGAGAGTGGCCGGAGACGATGGGGGCATGTTGGTGGCATGCCATGCCACGGCATGGCATGGGACTGATGAATGTGATCAAGCAGCGGTCATTGCAAGTGGTGTAGCGGTGTGGTGAGGTGAGAGGGGAGTGCCGGGGGGGTGCGTGGTGGCTCGAGTTGGACAAGTCCAATGGAAATTTAGTGGGCTGGTACACTTGCTGCAAAGGTATTTGTGAAAGTAATACCCGAAAGAAAAATATTTTGAATTTGCAAATCTTTTGGTGAGTTGTAAACATGTATTAAATGTAGTAGAATGGTGGTGGTGGTCAAGTTGAATTAGTAAAAAATTCATTTTGCATATGATCTTCATTTTGATAAAAAGTTCCCACTTTGCTTGCTTGCCATTTGAAATAGAAATGGAATTTTGGGGTGTGTTCTTGAGCAAAGTTGTTCACCATGTTGTGGTCTTTGATGAGGTGTAAAGAGATGGTCAAGTGTAGAAGTGAAAACTCACAAACCAGGGGCTCAAAGTGAGCATCAGACTAAAAGTGTCCCACATGACCATAATCACATGTGAGCTCATATTTGATTTAAATTTGATTTGAATAGTGTTTGATTGTTTCCAAAGTTGTTAATATGTGTTTAGTATCCATTTACACACAATGGTGCAAACCAAAAAGGTCTAGATCAAGGATTTGCAAAAAGCCTTATGTGTGTGTGAAATGGATTTTTATAATTTCTTTTCTAATTTATTTTTATTTGACCTTGGATGATCAAGTGATTATTACTAGGGTTTTAGATTGAGAGAGAACACATAAGCAAGCATCATGGCAATTGCATACTCCAAATAAATAACAAAGTGATCTACATGCATGGTCCTATATGATATGAAAAGTTTTTGTTGGCTATGATTTTTGGATTCTTAAATTCCTCTCTTGTTCCTTTTATTGAAACTTGGGATGTTACAAACCCTTCCCCCTTACAAAAGATCTCGTCCTGAGATCGAGAGAAAACTAGGTACTAAAGAGAGCGGGGTATTCTTTCTTCATGTCTTCTTCGTGTTCCCAAGTGGCTTCTTCTTCAGTGTGATTGCTCCACTGAATCTTCAAGAACTTGATACTCCTGGTGCGGGTGGTTCTGTATGCTTCTTCTAGGATGCGGATAGGCACTTCGCGGTACGTCAAGTCTGTGTTGATATCCACCGAACGGGGATCTATATTCTTGAATAGTTCGGTCTTCTCCGGTACTTCCGGATTTCCTTCCATTCTACCAATCACTGCTTCCCATTGCTTTGGCATGTTGGACGACAGGAATATGAAAAGAGATTTCAATGACTCGAGAACTTTGAAGGGTCAACATATCGGGGGCGCGAGCTTTCCTTTCCCTTGAATCTCTGCATTCCTTTGAGGTGACACTTTGAGGTAGACAAAATCCCTAAATCTGAAGGTCATCTCTAAGGCGTCTCTTATCGTGGCGCGCTCTTACATGTGATTGCGCGGTCTTGAGACTTCATGGGGATCTTGTGCACCTTCCTTCTCTTGACCTCTCGAAGAACATCTGGTCCCAAAAGCAGCTTTCTCCGACTTAAACCGATTCGCGGAGATCGGAATTTCGCCAAATCTGGGGCTTCAAGGGAGCCATCGTAAAGAATTTGACTTGATAACTTTGTTATTATAAGAAATTCACATAGTGGCAGTCTTCCCACCTTGGGATCCATATTCATTGGAGCTCTCAACATATCTTCCACGATGTCCAGTTGACTCACTTGATCTGTCCAGGCGATGCAGCCGGTGATAGGCTATCACGAAATTGAACGGTTCCTAATTATTTGCACCATGCCGAATCTTGAGGTGAACTGTGATCTTCTATCTGACACAATTGACTTGGGGGTTCCGTGCGGGGCGTCATTCTTGAGATATAACTCAGCTAGCTTAGGGCCTTGATAGGTGGTCTTGGCAGGGATGAAATGTGCAACCTTGGTCAACCTATCGATGACTACCGAATGAGTCATTTCCTACACTGATTTAGGCAATCTTGTGATAAAATCATGCAATGATCCACCACTCAGGGATAAGGTTGCTGTGATCTGAAGGCGTTGGTGTTGCCTTGACTCGTTGACAAATATCACATCTGGCAATGTAGCTTCCTATCTCCCGCTTCATTCCGACCAGAATTGTTCCTTCATGTCTTGGTACATCTTGGTTCCTCAAGGATGAAGAATACAGGGTGTCGTGAGCTTCCTTCAATATGACTTGTTTAATTCTGAATCTGACGGTACACAAATTGTACCAAAGTACTCCTTCTTCATCAATGGTGAATCGTTGCGCTTTCTTATGGCTTCTCATCTTAGTTCCTTCAATCTTTGGCATTTCCCTTCCCTGAGCTTCTTTGGTACATCCAATCAAGGTGATTTTGACTCTATCTGGCTAGGTATCCTTCACTAACTAGCTCCGTGCAGTGTAAACTCTTGGTATAGGCTAAGGCGATTTCATGCTATCATAGGTTGCTTGACTTAGCGATGCTGCTAAGAACTCAGCTACCACGTGGCCTTGCCGGGAAGTGAGTGGTTTCCATATCATAATCCTTGATTAGCTCTAACCATCTTCGTTGCCTCATATTCAGCTCCTTCTACGAAGATATACTTCGGGCTCTTGTGATCAGAATAGATCTCATCGATTACCCAGCAGTGTAAAGCCACACCTTCAAGGCTAACACTACGGCTGCAAGTTCGACGTCATGGGTTGGATAGTTCTGTTCATGCTGCTTCAGTTTCCGGGACAGATATGATATCACTTTTCCTCAACACATGCTTACATCAAGACCAACACTAGTGGAAAAAGGTAGCGTAGGCGCACCAAAATCGGGTCTGTGACATATCCAGGTCAGCCCAGTTACTGCAAACTGGCAATGAAACCATTGCCTGGCGCATGTCATTGGCCTGATTTTGAGCTTTTCCCAATGGCGCACCATGCCAATATGCGCCACGGAGAAATGTACTAATCAAACACGTGACGCGCCCATGCCAATATAATACAATTTTAATTTCAAAAAGAAGTGAGCGGCAGATCTAGATCTAGATCTAGATCTGATGGCAGTTTTGCCGTTTTTTTTTGTGGTGGTGGTGGTGGTCAGTGGTGTTGTGGAGATGGAAGGAGGGATGGTAGTGTAGGCAGTGTTGGTGGTGGTGGTGGTGGTGGTGGTGGTGTTGGTGTTGGTGGTGGTGTTGGTGGTGGTGGTGGTGGTGGTGGTGTTGGTGGTGGTGGTGGTGGTGGTGGTGGTGGTGGTGGTGTTGATGGTGGGTAGGAGGTGGTGGTGGTGGTGGTGGTGATGGTGGTGGTGGTGGTGGTGGCGGAGGGTGGTGGCGGGGGGGAGGTGGAGGTGGTGGTGGTGGCGGGAGGTGGTGGTGGTGGTGGTCGCCGGAGTTGTTCGCCGGAGGAGGAGGTGGTGGTGTGTGGGAGGAGGAAGAGAAGGTGGTGGTGGTCGCCGGAGAAGGAGGAGGAGGTGGTGGTGGTGGTGGTGGTGGAGGAGAAGTGATGAGATGGAGAAGTGAGAGGAAAGTGGTGGAGGAGAAGTGGTGGAGGAGAAGAGGTGGAGGTGGCGCCGCCAAATTCAAAATTACCGGGCAAAAACTTAAATAGGCGTGTCTCAGGACGATGATGTACAATTTTTTTTTTTAATTTTTCTATTTTGCGGGAAAGTATCTTTAACTGGCTTTACCTCTTTTCGAATTTGCGATTCTAAAAATTGTCCAGCCGGGCAAGCCCGTTGGTCGGAGTAGAATTTTCGTGGGAACATTTTGATATCTTGTGCGTTTTTTTTTCGAGGTGCAACCAGAAATCCAGTTTGATGATTTTTCCCACGCAATTTTGCAAAAAAAGTCAAAATTTATGTTTGTTAAATTTCAGTGGTGCTAGATGACAATATATGGGCATCTCGAAGGATTTATTTTTTGAAATTTCTATCTATTTCTTTTATTTTTTACAAAGGTAAAAAGCGAGTCCACGGGGGGGGGTGGAGTTGCGTGGGAAAAAATCCTGCAGAATTAATGGCGCATATTGTTGGTCGCGCGAGTTAATGTTCTGTCAGCGCCATTGCCTGTGCTTGGTGCCTAGGCTTACGCGCGCCGCCTCCTGTCTTTCCCGAGTGCCCAGCTGCAATGGCGCACGTGCCATGGCCACACAAATTCCCGCCCGCCCTGTGTATCATTGGACCTTGGGCCCCATGGAAATTACGTGGCGCACCGACCACGGTGCGCCACCAGTCGACATTCTTTGGCGCATGGGTAAACGATGCGCCACGGGAAGCGGTCAAAGTTTTGTGGCGCATGAATGTTGGTGGCCACAGAAATAATTTTGTGGCGCATGGACGGTGCGCCGCGCCACAGTTGTTGTTTCTACCTATAATGGTTTTTCCTACTAGTGCAAGCTTGGATGCATCACAGTAGACGTCAAATGGTTTGGTGATATCAGTCATGATCAATATTGGGGCCTTAATTCGATACGTTCTTGAGCGTGAGCTTTCTTCACATTTAGCGGTCCATTCAAACTTCTTATCCTTCTTCAGCAGGTTGAGTCATGGGTCGGGCTATCTTTCGGAAAATCCTTCAAACGAATCGAGCGGTAATATCCAGTAATCCAGAAATGCGCGGACCTCGATGCAGTGGTTGGGGCTTTCCAGCTAATAAAGCGGTCTTGATCTTGAAGCGGGATCTCGACGGTCCTCCTGCAGGACAAGATGTCCCGGGAATCCTACCTCCTTGACAAAACTCACACTTGAACGCATACAACTTGTGTTGCCTTAGGGTTTCTAGGATAACTTCAGGTGTTGTTCATGTTCCTCTTCGATTTTTTGGAATGGAAATAAGGATGTAAGTCGATGAAAACAACGACAAATTTATCAAAGTTCATGAAGACCGTGTTCATGAGGTTCATGAATAGGCAGGGGCATTGGTTAATCCAAATGACATGACATTGTACTCATACGATCCATATCTGGTGGTGAAAACGATCTTTGCGTTGCACGGATCTTCGGTTGATGGTAACCAGTCCTAAAGGTCCAATCTGGAGAATGCATGGCACCAGTCAACTGGTCAAAAAGGTCTTCTATCTTTGGCAAAGGATATTTGTTTTGATGGTGACATCGTTAAGTTTACGATAATGTACATAACCGATTGGCACCATCCTTATCACAAATAAAAGCTGGTGATCTCCCAGGCGATGCATGGTGTTTGAATCGAACCTTTGTGTAACATATCATCCAGTTGCTTCTTGACTAATTCTGCCGAGTTCATGCTATAGGCTCTCTGAGCTGATGGGTCTGTTCCGAGGAATTGCTCGATGATAAACTCGTCAACTAGATGGGGGCTTACGGGTAGATCATCTGAAACTGTCAGGGTATCGACAGAGCAAATACTGATGATCAGATGGGTTTGGCTAAGCCACCGGTTGCGGTAAATTTGCGGTGGCTTCTGGACACATGTTCTATTATTAGGTGCTACTAGTCATGGTGATGGCCTTCGGCGGAGTCTATCAATCCATGGTGTTTTGCCATCCAATCCATGCCGAGTACTACTTCCAATCCTTTTGTTCCCAGAACAATCAAGTTTACATAAAAATCTATTTCATGTATCATGGGTACATCTTTGCAAACTTTTCTAGCTTTAGTTGTTGATCCGGGTATTTGAACTATCATGACATGTTTCAAAAAGTGATTGGTTGAATCTTACTGAATACACACAAAATTTTACATAACAAAAAAGAATCACGATGCTCACAGATCAGAAACAACACTCTTCTTTGGTATTGAGTTAACGGAGAACATACCCAGCACCATGGGGCTTCCTGGGCTTCCTCGGCGTTCATGTGGTAGAGGCGGCCTCCGCGGTTGTTCGGGTTGTTGGGGGCGAACTTCTTGCTGGTGGAGACACGGCGTTGCTCTTTGGCTTGGTGCGGCGGTGTTGCCGGCGAGCTTGGCCAACCTTTTGGGGCACTCATTGGAGAGGTGTCCCTGATTCCACATTCATAGCAGGTGATGGTGGACTTGTCCTTGGTTACAACGGGAATGGATGGCATTGCTTCTGTCCTTGGTGCGGTGTTGGTGTTGTTGTTGTTGTTGGGGGCTGTGAGCGGAGGCCATCGGTTAGTCCTTGGGGCAGTATTAGGGTTGTTGTTGTTGTTGTGGTGAGGGCCTCTGACGCTTGGGTTTCCTCGCTCGGTTTTGAAAAGCGGGGCGCGACATCCCCAGTTCGGGGCTTGTTGTTTACGGGGCAAAACCACCGCTTGAGCTAGGGTACTTCAGGGCATTGCTGGGCCCACTGCGGATTTCATCATGCGGCGCTTCTGCAATTCTCATTGGCCTGGTGCAATTTGCCTTCCATTTGGATGGAAGAATCCACCTAGGGCTTCGAGGTCGGCAAAGGGGATGTTGACTAGTACCGTCTGCATCTCATCGTGCGGACCGTTCGAAGTCTCTCCTTCCTTTTCTCATTGGTGTCGGTTTCATCGGGGCGTACCTTGACAGGGTGAGGAACCTGTCGTACCGCCGACATCCGGCCTTGCTTCAGTTCCTGGAATTCATCCCTCATCTTCTTGATCAAACCTGGGGGCACTTGCTGAGCTTGAGCTTGAAGTCAGCCCACGTCATCATCTGGCATTTAATGCATGGGCGCTTGTCCACCAAGCTCTTGCTGGTCTTGCTAGGTAGTGCGTAGCAAACAGCACCTTCTCATTCTCATCCTCTGACTACTTCCAAGTTATTTTCCATTGTTTGCGGCCAATCATAAAAATAGGGCTCTTCAGTCTTGCTGAATACTAGTGGGTTTGTGTTTTGGAAATTCTTGAGTTTGGACCTGATCCTAGGTGATCATGGTTCCCATGGCCATGCTGGTTGTTGGCTAGCTGCCTGTTGCAGTGCTGCTATGGTTGCTTGGCGTTCCGCTACGCCGACTTCCTGTCCGTCATCGAGAGGATCTGCGGCGATTGCATCATTGCATCAGTTACAGTTGCCGATCTTGGACGACCATACGAGCAATTAGATAGATCATGAGATAAGAGGGAAAATCTATGGCTTGTTTTGTGTTTAAGTTCAAAAGCTTAAAACTTGGAGTCTTTTCATGATGACACAAACATTCATTCATTCAAAGCGAACAACACACATTACAAGCTAACACACTATGGGTTTTAAGAACCCTTCTTCTCCAAGCTACGATACATGGGGCGGGATACAACTCACACCTTGTTATCACCGGATTTTGGCCAAATCAGGAGATGGGCCGTAAGTAAAGATGGGCTTGAAGAATATACACGTGGAGCATCTTTGAAGCGGCCTTGCACAAAGAGTTTGGGCTTAATTTCCCGTGTATCTGTAATAAGTAGATCGTATCGTGTTCAGATTAAAAGATAGAGTTTAACTAGCTTGCACGGTTAGGTGCACGTCCAAATTAGAAAGTCCCTTGGACTATAAATATGTATCTAGGGTTATCGGAAAAGGAGGACAATCACGTTCTGTTGACGTCAGAAATCAGGAGCATCGCCACCCCTTCTTTCGAGGGTTTCTCGGTAAGCATCATGATGCCTAGATCTCATCTTGCGATCTAGCCGCACAACGTTTATTCGTTTACCTTGTGTTGCTTTCATCTTGACGTTGTTGATGGCGGTAGCACTAGCTATCGTAGATGTTTTGGAGACTTGCATAGATGCTCTTCTTGCATATCTCCTTCATTGTCTTAAATCCTCAATATCTAGCTACCCTTACACCTATCCAGGTGTAAGGGCAGCATCCTGCTTGTTCGTTACTTAGTAGATCCAATCCATTATAGTTGCTCCTTGTTACTCAAGGATTAGTTTAATATCCGTATGGTTAGGCCTTATAAGCGGGTTGACGATCCGGTAGTACGTTAGGTATGGTTTGTTAGTCCTAGAGGGATGTTCGGATAACGCAATGTTGGTTTTTAGGCCTCTTTTAGGGTTAGTTTTCGTATCTTTCGTGTCTATTAGGCTCAACTACGTGTAGGATGTTCCGATCATACGGTGAAAACCCTAAAGCGTCGTAGATTGGTTTTAGCTTGTTGTGATCGAAGACGGGATCCCATGTCATTGAAATCAACACTGAACCATGGGCGTGGCTCACTGGGCAGATCAACGAGACAACACAGGCCGATAGGGCTCGTATTTAATATTTACATGTCTGCCATGCGAAGGGGAACTAATCGAAGCAGTTCAGCACCTTCACGGCGGAGTGATAGATTCGGGTGGCGCCTTGTTGCCCGGGTCTGTGCCGGAGCATTGCGGAGACGACGTCGGACAGACCGCCTGCCGCCTTGACCTCCCGACTCTTCGTGTTGCTTAGCACTGCTCGCCGGTGGGTTTTGGCAGGCAACACATTACGGCACGCCCGGTGGGACATCGGGACAGTGCCAGCGACAACCACGTCGACATCGCGTCCCCGGATGGCGGAAGAACCGATCCAAGTATGAAGATCTGCCTCCTGAGCATAAGAAGAGGTATGATGAGCTCAAGGCCATCTTGGAAGCCGATCTCATCGGCGCTTTTGAAAAACCCGTTCGCACGGGATCAAGTTCAAGGGGTTCCAACCCGAAGGCGCTAGAGGGACTAGACCTATCTCTCCCTTCGGACGAACGTGCCAGAGGGAAGCCAACTATGCCGTTGCTCACTCTCTTCTCGGCATGCGAGAGCTTAGTGAATGCTGCGGAGCGTGTCGCGCTCGTGTGGTGCAAGAAGTCACGAGCACAAATGCTCTCCGTCGGGTCTGCTACGGAACTCACCAGGGAGTGCCGCTCTACCTAAGGCCACCTTTATGACACGTTTGCAGCTCCACAGCAACAAAGTTCACCGGCGTACGACGTCTACAAGGTTGGAGGTGATCCGGGCGACTACCAGTTCTGATGAGCCGCCCAAGAAAATTCCACATGGATACATTGTGCATATACGTGCCCGGTTTGCAACAATGGATGATGATTCCGAGCGGAAGGACTGCCTGGCGGGAAGATAAGCTGAGCCGAGAAGCAATTCTGGAGCAGATACTGAAACGGCGTGGCTAACTGTCATGCCACGGTACAAGTCATGAACAATCATGCAGCTCCTCGGTGGATGAGATCACCGCAATCATGAGAGACCGGTTCGGCATCCTGCCGAAGAAGAGAATGATCGGCTATTCCCAGCCGTATCCCAACGACTACGACATGATCCGCTGCCACCTAAGTATCGGATCCCTGACTTCACAATTTAGTGGATCAGAAGGAACCGGCTCGATCGAGCACGTGATACTTGGCACAGTTGGGCATGGTCTCGGCTTCAGACGAGCTACGTGAGGTTCTTCTGTGAGTCTCACGGGTCCGGCCTTTGGGTGGTACACCTCGTTGCTGCGGACTCGGTTCGGACGTGGAAACAGCTAGAAGAGCAATTCCATGTACAATACCATTCGAAAACTGCCACAGAAGCTAGCCTTGCCGATCTGACCCAAGGATTCGGCGAGGGAGACGAGGAGACGGTGTCGAGTACATCCGAGTTCGGGGTAGTCGAACCGTGTTCGGTTAAGCCTATCTGAAGGAAGCGATCGAGTTGGCGGTACGGGATTATCAGCGCCGCTCAAGATGTGACCTTCAAGGAGTACAATTCACTAGCGCACATGGTTGAGAAGTTGACAGCATATGAACGGCGCCATCCCGGGAGTGTGCCGGGACATCTATTGCGCACGATCGAGGCGACCGAAGATGAAGATTACGGAGATTGATACGTCTCCAACGTAGCGCTAATTTCTTATGTTACATGCTACATTATTGATGATATCTACATGTTTTATGCACACTTTATGTCCTTATTCGTTACATTTCTTGAACTAACCTATTAACAAGATGCGAAGTGCAGTTCTGTTTTGTGCTGTTTTGGTTTCAGAAATCCACATGTGAAAATATTCTCGGGTGGACGAATCACGCCCGAGTTCCTATTTTTGCAAGCTCCGAGAGGGCCGAAGGGGAGTCGGAAGTGGGGCCACGGGTGGCCGGACGACGAAGCGGCGCGGCCGAGGCCACGGCCGCGCGGCCATCATCTGGGCCCCTGGGTGCACTTCTCTTGACCTGCCCTTTCGCCTGCTCATAGCCTCCGTCGCGAGCCCCCCAGTACGAGAGGCACGATGCGGAAAACCTTCCGGAAGACGCCGCCCATCATCTCGGTGGATTCGGAGATCGCCTCCGGGCACCCTGCCGGAGAGGGGATTCATCTCCGGGAGGACTCTTCATCGCCATGATGCGCCTCAGGAGTGATGAGTGAGTAGTTCACCCTGGACTATGGGTCCCATAGCGAGTAGCTAGATGGTTGTCTTCTCCTAATTGTGCTTCATTGTTGGATCTTGTGAGCTGCTGCTTGTGATCAAGATCATCTATGCTATATGTTGTGTTTGTGGGATCAGATGGATAGAGAAATACTATGTTATGGTGATTATCAATCTATTGTTTATGTGTTGTTTATGATCTTGTATCTCCGTTATTAAATGAGGCTGCAATGATTTTGCTCTGCTCCAGGAGTATTTATGCTCGATAGTGGGTTCATGCCTTCATTGACACATGGGGACAGTGAGAAAGTTCTAAGGTTGTGATGTGTGCCACTAGGGATAAAACATTGATTCTATGTCTAAGGATGTAGTTATCGATTACATTCGCACCATACTTAATGCAATTGTGCTTTTGCTTTGCAACTTAATACGAATAGGGTTTGATAACCCCACAAGTATAGAGATGTGATCTTGAGGAAGTGAAGACCAATTTATTGATTGGAAACACAGAGAGGTAAGAATGCTTATAAGCCTTAACAATGAGTTGTCAATTCCATTGGAAAAGCACTGGTAACGGGGGTGATGTGAAAGTAGCAGTCATATGAGAAGCGATAATAAAAGTAACTAGCAGTAGTAGTAATATAAGAGCAATGGCACCAGAGAATAGTTGATACTACTTCCAATGACATGTACAACGAGTATATGATGATGCGAGATGGACCGGAGTTCCCAGCTATACACTAGTGGTAACTCTCAATAACAAGTGTTGGGTGAACAAATTCACCAGTTGGGCAATTGATAGGATTGATAAGGCGTGAGAAAGAACATCAATTCATTAATAGGCTTAGACTACATGAAAAAAAACAATGTGATCTACTTGGGAGCTCAAGCAATTGCCAGTGGATTATCCAAGACATTATAGAGTTACTTTTCTATTTCCAACCAAATATAAATAAGTGCAATAGCTTTCAGTTTTATCATTGAACATTAAAGTAAGCAGAAGAACAAGGTGTTCTGTAAAAAACGGACGGTATATCTCTCACACAAAAGTTGCTAGGATCCGAATTTAATTCAAACAAAACAAAATAAAAAGCACCACAGGCGCTCCAAGTAAAGCACATAAGATGTGACCGAATAAAAATATAGTTTGAAGAGAGGAACCCGATAAGTTGATGAAGAAGGGATGCCTTAGGCATCCCCAAAATTAGAAGCTTGAGTCTCCTTGAAATATCCCAGGGATGAACCACAGGGCATCCCCAATAGACTTCCTCTTCTTGATCCTGTGTCTTCTCCTCCTCTTGACCCTTGAAAACTTCCTTCACACCAAACTTCTCATAAACTTCATTAGAGAGTTAGTACTCAAAAAACTTGAATCCACCTTGGCCCTGTAGTGACACATTCCAAGAACTCAATAAAACATTAGCTACAGCTCTCCACGTCTAGAAAGCCTCACATAAAGTCCACACGAGCAAAAAAACAGAGACAGAATCTGCCAAAACAGAACAGCCAGTAAACACGAATTTTAAATGGTACTTCCGTTGCTCAAATAGAAAACTCAAAAATATAGAAAGTTGCGTACATATCTGAGATCACGCACGTAAATTGCTTGAATTTTCTGAGTTCTATGAGAAATGACCCAGATCCATGACAGATAAATCTGTTTCTGCGCAGAAATCCAAATCTGAAGTATCAACCTTCGATTAGAGCTTCACTTGGCACAACAAAACACAAAACTAAGATAAGGAGAGGTTGCTACAGTAGTAAACAACTTCCAAGACACAAATATAAAACAAAGTACTGTAGTAAAAATAACACATGGGTTATCTCCCAAGAAGTTCTTTCTTTATAGCCATCAAGATGGGCTCAGCAGTTTTAATGATGCACTCGCAAAAAATAGTATTTGAAGCAAAGAGGGCATCAAGAGGCAAATTCAAAACACATTTAAGCCTAACATGCTTCCTATGAAAAGGAATCTTGTAAATAAGCAAGTTCATGAAGAGCAAAGTAACAAGCAAAGGAAGATAGAACAAGTGTAGCTTCAAAAATTACAGCACATAGAGAGGTGTATTAGTTCCATGAAAATTTCTACCATATTTTCCTCTCTCATAATAATTTTCAGTAGCTTCATGAACAAACTCAACAATATAACTATCACATGCAGCATACTTTTCATGATTTCCAAACACATAATTTTTATCAAGCTCCAAAATAGTAGGATCAAAACTTCCAAACTCACTTTTATCAATAATATAACAAGGTGATCGATCAATCTCAGGAGATATGAGACTCTTAAATAAAATTAATACTTTTCCAATCCCATTTTCATTAGTAGTACAATTAATATTATCAAGTAACATAGGACCATCATCTAGAGCTTTGTCATAAACATTTGCCAAGCAAAATTCTTTAGTACCATGCATTTCGACATCAGGCACAAACAAAGCATTATCATAGGATTTATCAAAGTAGCATGGATTATCATAAATAACAGTAGCATAATCATTCTCACAAGTATTACTCATAGGTACTATTTCAAGAGATTCCACAGGAAATTCATCCTCCTTAGGTAAGCATGGAGGACAATCAAATGGTGTAAGAGATAAAGAGTTACTCTCATTAGAAGGTTGACATGGGTAGCTAATCCATTCTTCCTCCTTTTATTCGTCGCTCTCTTCTTCTTTTTCATCCAATGAGCTTTCAGGTTCATCAATTTCCTCCTCTTCTTCATCCAATGAGCTTTCAGGTTCATCAATTTCTTCTTCCACCGGTTCTTGCAAATTGTGAGTGCATTCTTGTGCATTAATGTGTCTCTCTTTATAATCGAGGATATAAGGATTCCTACTGTAGCATTCTATGCAGAATTAAGGATAGTAGAGAGACACAATCTTTAAGGCCCTTACAAACAACACAAGTTTCATAATTCTCAGCCATGAAAGGATTCTATCTCGGAGGCTCCAATAATAAGACCAATTGTTCTACCTCTTCGAACCCATAATGAATATAGCAATTCGGATTATAGTTCTGAAATTAAAAATTCCTCACTAAACCACATTGAAATTTAAGATGTTTAGTATCACGTTGAGAGCAACAGTTTATATTATGGCGTTCAAGCAAGATTTAAGTAATTGTATTCAATTTTTCTATCATAGCACTCATTATTTTACCGTTCTTGATTCTCTATAATTATTATAACATTCTATAAGCTCCAAGTAGGTTGTTGGTTCTCCCATAACGGCAGTTTTTAATTTTTAGGTTTTTCAAATTTTATGGATTTTCGGGTATATAGGGAAAATAAAACTAGACAAAAATAAACTAGACAAAAGTAAACTAAGCAAAGTAAAACTAGACAGAAATAAACTAAGCACAAATAAACTAGACAGAAATAAACTAGCAAGACAAAATAAGATAAGGCAGAGAGAGAGAGAGAGAGGTGGAGTGAACTTATGAGTAGAGCTATGCCTCCCCGACGACGCCAGAAAATAGTCTTGATAACCCACAAGTATAGGGATCGCAACAGTCTTAAAACGCAAATTTATTGATTCGACACAAGGGAGGTAAAAGAATACTTATAAGCCTTAACAACGGAGTTGTCAATTCAACTGCACACCTGGAAAAGCACTAGTAACGGGGTGATGTGAAAGTGACGGTAATATGACGTAGTAAAGTAACTTTAGCAGCCCATTAATAGCAATATGAGAGCATTGGCACCGAGAGAATAGTTGATACTACTTCCAATGACATGTAGAGCAGTATGATGATGCGAGGTGGACCCGGGGTTCCCAGCTATCTACATTAGTGGTAACTCTCCAATAACAAGTGTTGGGTGAACAAATTACAGTTGGGCAATTGATAGGATTGATAAGGCATTAAGAAAGAACATCAATTTATTAATCATGTAGGCATGTTTTCATATTTAGTCGTGCGTGCAATGAAGAGAAACTGCAACATCTATTGTCCAGCGGTGGCGGCCACGGGCCTCAAGAAACTACACAGATGTGGGTACTCCTTTTAATAGAGCACCGGAGCAAAAGCATTCACCCCGTGAAAACATGTGTCCCTCGCATCACGCCATCCCCTCCGGTTGTGTTGTCCTTAGGGACTGGTTCGGACAGTGACATGTGCATACAACTTGTAGATACAATCTAAGCAATAATTATAGAGCTCAAATCTAAGATCATGCCACTCGGGCCCTAGTGACAAGCATTAAACACAACAAGATTGCAGCAACAATAACTTCACAAACTTTATAGATAGACTAATCATAATGTATCATCCATCGGATCCCAACAAACACAACACCGATTATTAGATGAATCTCAATCATGTAAGGCAGCTCATGAGATCATTGTATTGAAGTACATGGGGAGAGAATACCAACTAGCTACAGCTAGAACCGTAGTCCATGGGGGAACTACTCACGGAGCATGATGGAGGCGATGGCGCTGATGGAGATGGCTTAGGGGCACTTCCCCGTCCGGCGGGTGCCGGAACGGAGACATCCCGAGTGGAGTTTCGCGATGGTGGCGGCGCCCTGGAGTCTTTCGAGTTTCGTCAAGAGGTACGGTGTTTAGGTCGAAAGGATTTTATAGGCGAAGAGGCGGCGCGAGGGGGCACTGGGGGCTCCCCACCACGGGCCGCGGGCCCCAGGCCAGCGCCGCCCTATGGTGTGGTGGCCCTCCGGCCCCTCTCCGACTCTTCTTCGGTGTTCGGAGCCTTCCGGGAAAATAGGAGGTTTGGTCTTCGTTTAGTCGAATTCCGAGAATATTGCCCGAACAGCCTTTCTGGAACCAAAAACAGCAGAAGACGGGAACTGGCCTGTGGCATCTTGTTAATAGGTTAGTTCGGAAAACGCATAAAAACATCATAAGTGCAAGCAAAACATGTAAGTATTGTCATAAAACAAGCATGGAACGAGAAATTATGGATACGTCGGGGACGTATCGGGTTCGGATGATAACTCGAAGGTGGACTTTTTAGGCATAGATGCAGTTGGATGGCGGTCTATGTACTTTGTCGTAATACTTGATTAAATCACTATATTTATCATATCATGTATATGCATTGTTATGCCCTTCTCTATTTGTCAATTGCCCGTGTAATTTGTTCACCCAACATGCTTTTATCTTATGGGAGAGACACCTCTAGTGATGTGGACCCCGGTCCTATTCTTTACATAGCATACAATCTACTGCAATACTTGTTTTACTGTTTTCTTGCAAACAATCATCTTCCACACAATACGGTTAATCCTTTGTTACAGCAAGCCGTTGAGATTGACAACCTCACTATTTCGTTGGGGCAAAGTACTTGGGTTGTGTTGTGCAGGTTCACGTTGGCGCCGGAATCCTGGTTCGCCGCATCACATTTCGCCACCATCAACCTTCAACGTGCTTCTGGCTCCTCCCGGTTCGATTAAACCTTGGTTTCTTTCTGAGGGAAAACTTGCTACGTGCGCATCATACCTTCCTCAGGGTTCCCAACGAACGTGTGAGTTACACGCCATCAAGCTCTTTTACGAGCGCCGTTGCCGGAGCTGAAGAAAAGCTACACGATTTCTAACTCCCACGTCAACACACGCGACCTTTTAGCGCCGTTGCGGGAGATCAAGACACGCCGGGGAGTCTCCTTCTCAATCTCTTTACTTTGTTTTTGTCTTGCTTTATTTTATTTACTACTTTGTTTGCTGCACCTAAACAAAACACAAAAAATTAGTTGCTAGTTTTACTTTATTTACTGTCTTGCTCTCTATATCAAAAACACAAAAAATTAGTTACTTGCATTTACTTTATCTAGTTTGCTTTATTTACTATTGCTAAAATGAATACCCCTGAAAATACTAAGTTGTGTGACTTCACAAACGCAAATAATAATGATTTCCTATGCACACCTATTGCTCCACCGCTACTAGCGAATTCTTTGAAATTAAACCCTTTCTTAACCTGGTTATGAGAGATCAATTTTATGGTGTTAGTTCATGATGCTGCTGCCCATCTCAATAATTTTGTTGAACTATGTGAAATGCAAAAGTATAAGGATGTAGATGGTGATATTATTAAATTGAAAGTGTTTCCTTTCTCATTAAGGGGAAGAGCTAAAGATTGGTTGCTATCTTTGCCTAAGAATAGTATTGATTCATGGACTAAATGTAAGGATGCTTTTATTGGTAGATATTATCCTCCTGCTAAAATTATATCTTTGAGAAGTAGCATAATGAATTTTTAACAATTAGACACCGAACATGTTGCTCAAGCATGGGAGAGAATGACAACTTTGGTAAAGAATTTCCCAACCCATGGATGACTACTTGGATGATCATCCAAACCTTCTATGAGGACTAAATTTTTCTTGGCAATTTATTGGATTCATTTGCGGCACCTTTATGTCCATCACTTTGGGGCGGCTACAAAACTTCTTGATGATATGATGATAAATTACTCGAATGGCACACGGAAAGAGCTCACAAGGTAAGAAGGTAAATGCTGTAAAGAAACCTCTTCCTTAGTGATAAGATTGATGTGATTATGCATGCTTGTGAATGGTAGATCTAATGTTGATCCAAATAATGTTCCTTTAGCTTCATTGGTTGCTCAAGAAGAAAATGTTGATGTGATAAAAAAAAAATGTAATTTCAACAACAATGCTTATAAGAACAACTCTGGTAACTATAGGCCATATCCTTCTGCTAATGGTAATGGTTATGGTAATTCTTATAGAATTCTTACAACAATAATAGGAGTGTACCCTCTGGTCTTGAAGCTATGCTTAAGGAATTTATTAGTACAAACTGCTTTTAACAAATCTGTTGAGGAAAAGCTTGATAAAATTGATATTATTGCTTCTAGAGTTGATAGATTTGCCTCCGATGTTAATCTTTTAAAATTGAAAGTTATGCCTAATAATGATATTGATAATAAGATTACTACTACAGCAAATGCCATCAAGTTAGAATTAATGAGAATATAAGATTAATGGCTGAATTGCGTGCTAGGTGGGATAGAAAAGAAAATGAAAAACTAGCTAAAGAGAATAATATAGCTAAAGTTTGGACTATTACCACCACTAGTAATGTTAATTCTTAGCATGTTGCTGCACCTCCTACTATCAATGGTAAAATAATTGGTGTTGGCAATGTTTCTACTCCTAGTGCAAAGCGAACAAACTGAAATGCTAAAGCTGCTGAAACTGCCTGTGATAAAACTGCTGAAATTTTTTCCAACCTTGGAACAATGATCCCATTGCTGTAGCTCATAATGATTTAGATTTTGATGATTGCCACATCTCTGAAGTTATAAAGTTCTTACAAAAACTTGCTAAAAGTCCTAATGCTAGTGCTATAAATTTAGCCTTTACAAAACATATTACAAATGCTCTCATAAAAGCTAGAGAAGAGAAACTAAAACTTGAAACTTCTATTCCTAGAAAGTTAGAAGATGGTTGGGAGCCCATCATTAAAATGAAATTCAATGACTTTGAATGTAATGCTTTATGTGATCTTGGTGCAAGTATTTCTGTTATGCCTAAAAAGATTTATGATATGCTTGACTTGCCACCATTGAAGAATTGTTATTTGGATGTTAATCTTGCCGATAATGTTAAAAAGAAACCTTTGGGGAGGATTGATAATGTGCGCATTACGGTTAACAATAACCTTGTCCCCATTGATTTTGTTGTCTTGGATATCGAATGCAATGCATCTTGTCCTATTGTATTGGGAAGACCTTTTCCGAACCGTTGGTGTTGTTATTGATATGAGGGAAGGTAATATTAAATATCAATTTCCTCTCAAGAAAGGTATGGAACACTTCCCTAGAAAGAGAATGAAGTTGCCTTTTGATTCTATTATTAGAACAAGTTATGATGTTGATGCTTCTACTCTTGATGTTACTTGATTTGCACTTTCTGCGCCTAGCGAAAGGCGTTAAAGAAAAGCGCTTATGGAGACAACCCATGTTTTTACTACAGTACTTTGTTTTATATTTGAGTCTTGGAAGTTGTTTACTACTGTAGCAACCTCTTCTTATCATGTTTTTGTGCCAAGTAAAGTTTCTATGTTATAGTTGATGTTATATTTGGGATCGCTGCGCAGAAACAGCATTGCTGTCTGTCACGAATCTGGGCACAAGCCTCTGTAGAAAATTCTAAAAAATCTGCCAATTTACGAGCGTGATCCTCAGATATGTACGCAACTTTCATTAGTTTTGAGTTTTTCCATTTGAGCAATTCTGGTGCCACTTTAAAATTCGTCTTACGAACTGTTCTGTTTTTGACAGATTCTGCCTTTTATTTCGCATTGCCATATTTGCTATATTGGATGAATTTCTTTGATCCATTAATGTCCAGTAGCTTTATGCAATGTCCAGAAGTGTAAAGAATGTTTGTGTCACCTCTGAATGTGTGAATTATTAATTGTGCACTAACCCTCTAATGAGTTTGCTTGAAGTTTGGTGTGAAGGAAGTTTTCAAGGGTCAAGGAGAGTATGATATACTATGATCAAAGAGGAGTGAAAGCTCTAAGCTTGGGGATGCCCCCGTGGTTCATCCCTGCATATTTTAAGAAGACCAAGCGTCTAAGCTTGGGGATGCCCAAGGCATCCCCTTCTTCATCGACAACATCATCAGGTTCCTCCCCGAAACTATATTTTTATTCGGTCACATCTTGTGTTCTTTACTTGGAGCGTCGGTTTGTTTTTGTTTTTTTTTTTTTTTTTTTGAATAAAATGGATCCTAGCATTCACTTTGTGGGATAGAGACATGCTCCATTGTTGCATATGGACAAATATGTCCTTAGGCTTTACTCATAATGTTCAAGGCGAAGTTTCTTCTTCGTTAAATTGTTATATGGTTGGAAACAGAAAATGCTACATGTAGTAATTGGTAAAATTTCTTGGATAATGTGATACTTGGCAATTGTTGTGCTCATGTTTAAGCTCTTGCATCATATACTTTGCACCTATTAGTGAAGAAATACATAGAGCATGCTAAATTTGGTTTGCATAATTGGTCTCTCTAAGGTCTAGATAATTTCTAGTATTGAGTTTGAACAACAAGGAAGACGATTGTAGAGTCTTATAATGTTTACAATATGTCTTTTATGTGAGTTTTGCTGCACCGGTTCATCCTTGTGTTTGTTTCAAATAACCTTGCTAGCCTAAACCTTGTATCGAGAGGGAATACTTCTCATGCATCCAAAATCCTTGAGCCAACCACTATGCCATTTGTGTCCACCCATACCTACCTACTACATGGTATTTCTCGCCATTCCAAAGTAAATTGCTTGAGTGCTACCTTTAAACAATTCAAAAGTTATTACCTCTTATTTGTGTCAATGTTTTATAGCTCATGAGGAAGTATGTGGTGTTTATCTTTCAATCTTGTTGGGCAACTTTCACCAATGGACTAGTGGCTTCATCCACTTTTCCAATAATTTTGCAAAAAGAGCTGGCAATGGGATTCCCAGTCCCAATTTAATTAACAAAAATAGACACTCCTCCATGGTATGTGATTGTTGGGCGGCACCCGAAGGATTCGGTTAGCCATGGCTTGAGAAAGCAAAGGTGGGGAGGAGTGTCATCATAATAAAACTAAAATAAAAAGGCACTCCTTCATGGTATGAGATTGTTGGCAGGCACCCGAGGATTCGGTTAGCCATGGTTTGTGAAAGAAAGGTTGGAAGGAGTGCCACCCAAAAATAAAATAAAATGGGAGCCGCTCTTTGAAGGTTTGTGTGGCAAGGTAGTTAGAGTACCCATTACCATTCGTTGACAACAACAAACACCTCTCAAAACTTTATATCTCTTCATGTTTTCAAAATAAAAGCTCTAGCACAAATATAGCAATCGATGCTTTCCTCTTTGAAGGACCTTTCTTTTACTTTTATGTTTAGTCAGTTCACCTATCTCTCTCCACCTCAAGAAGCAAACACTTGTGTGAGCTGTGCATTGATTCTACATACTTGCATATTGCACTTGTTATATTACTTACATTGGCACTATCCATGAGATATACATGTTATAAGTTGAAAGCAACCGCTGAAACTTAATCTTCCTTTGTGTTGCTTCAATACCTTTACTTTGATTTATTGCTTTATGAGTTAACTCTTATGCAAGACTTATTGATGCTTGTCTTAAAGTACTATTCATGAAAAGTCTTTGCTTTATGATTCATTTGTTTACTCATGTCATTACCATTGTTTTGATCGCTGCATTCATTACATATGTTTACAATAGTATGATCAAGATTATGATGGCATGTCACTTCAGAAATTATCTTTGTTATCGTTTTACCTGCTCGGGACGAGCAGAACTAAGCTTGGGGATGCTGATACGTCTCCAACGTATCGATAATTTCTTATGTTCCATGCTACATTATTGATGATATCTACATGTTTTATGTACACTTTATGTCATATTCGTGCATTTTCTGGAACTAACCTATTAACAAGATGCCGAAGTGCCAGTTCTTTTCTGTTGTTTTGGTTTCAGAAATCCTAGTAACGAAATATTCTCGGAATTGGACGAAATCAACGCCCGGGTTCCTATTTTTGCACGAAGCTTCAGAAGATCGAAGGGGAGTCGAAGTGGGGCCACGAGGTGGAGGGCACGACGTGGCGGCGCGGCCCGGGCCTCGCGCGCGCCCTGTCATCCCGGGCCCTCGTGCCGCCTCTTGACCTGCCCTTTCGCCTACTTATAGCCTCGTCGCGAAACCCCCAGTACGAGAGCCACGATACGGAAAACCTTCGAGAGACGCGCCGCCGCGAATCCCATCTCGGGGGATTCGGGAGATCGCCTCCGGCACCCTGCGGAGAGGGGATTCATCTCCGGAGGACTCTTCATCGCCATAATCGCCTCGGAGTGATGAGTGAGTAGTTCACCCCTGGACTATGGGTCCATAGCGAGTAGCTAGATGGTCGTCTTCTCCTAATTGTGCTTCATTGTTGGATCTTGTGAGCTGCCTAACATGATCAAGATCATCTATCTGTAATACTATATGTTGTGTTTGTCGGGATCCGATGGATAGAGAATACTATGTTATGGTGATTATCAATCTATTGTTTATGTGTTGTTTATGATCTTGCATGCTCTCCGTTATTAGTAGAGGCTCTGGCCAAGTTTTTGCTCTTAACTCCAAGAGGGAGTATTTATGCTCGATAGTGGGTTCATGCCTTCATTGACACTGGGACAGTGACAGAAAGTTCTAAGGTTGTGATGTGCTGTTGCCACTAGGGATAAAAACATTGATTCTATGTCTAAGGATGTAGTTGTCGATTACATTACGCACCATACTTAATGCAATTGTCTGTTGCTTTGCAACTTAATACTGAATGGGGTTCGGATGATAACCTGAAGGTGGACTTTTAGGCATAGATGCAGAGTTGGATGGCGGTCTATGTACTTTGTCGTAATGCCCGGATTAAATCTCACTATATTTATCATATCATGTATATGCATTGTTATGCCCTTCTCTATTTGTCAATTGCCCGACTGTAATTTGTTCACCCAACATGCTTTTATCTTATGGGAGAGACACCTCTAGTGAACTGTGGACCCCGGTCCTATTCTTTACATAGCATACAATCTACTGCAATACTTGTTTCCTGTTTTCTTGCAAACAATCATCTTCCACACCATACGGTTAATCCTTTTACGACAAGCGGTGAGATTGACAACCTCCTTTAATTTGGGTTGAGGCAAGTACTTGGGTTGTGTTGTGCAGGTTCCACGTTGGCGCCGAATCCCTGTTGTTGCGCCACATCACATTTCGCCACCATCAACCTTCCAACGTGCTTCTTGGCTCCTCCTGGTTCGATTAAACCTTGGTTTCTTTCGAGGGAAAACTCGCTATGTGCGCATCATACCTTCCTCTTGGGGTTCCCAACGAACGTGTGAGTTACACGCCATCGTAGATCAGGAGGTCGCGTAGCTGAGTGGACTCGGGGGCAAAACCCGTGTCCTGCAAGTGGGTGAAGCAACCAGGGCCTGTGAGGGGGTTTGACTTCGATTTGAGCAAACGGAGCAAATTTTCGATTGCTGCTGAAGAGAAACTGAAGTTGCAGAAGGCCACAAAATCCCACGCCACAAGAGAGGCAAGCCATCCGCAAATGGCATCACACGTTCACCCATACCACCATTTGCAAACTGCGCGGACAGATTGAGACGGCGATAGAACAGCCGATTACTCTTGATCAGTTTGCCATGAGTTGACACGCATCCGTTTCCGGAAGTCAACATGGTCGATCTCGGTCATTGCATAGGACGCAAGCCAGGTTTCTCGTTTGATATCAATATGGCAGGGCTTGCGGATCGCCATGGCGATGATAAGCCGAGAGAGTAGTCGCTCTCGTGCAAGGATAGAAGGAGGCCGATCCACGCGACCGGCCCCAGCATGATGACAGACGGTATTTGACTGAGGAAGAGGTGATCAGCGTGCGGTATCAACGACCACTTTCCGCGCACATCCTTAACAAATATGAGCAACGATACGGCCGGTCGACGCTACGACGTAGACAATGATGGATATCGTCGGCGATGCGAGAAACGAAATGCTCGATCTACGAAGGGTATGAGCGTCACGCCAGGAGGATCGGAGAGAGGACGTGGACAGACATTGGAATTGTCTTTTCTTCAAACCGGGACTCGGGAATGGCCCAGGTGCCACAATCGAGAACTGCCCAAAATGTAGCGAGAAGAGGAGGAACAAATGAAGTTTCAAAGTGTTCAAGCGTCTAGGACCCTCTCCCACCTCGAACAAGCAGCTGAGTCATCCCAAGATGAAGACTTTGAGGAGTAGAAGAAGATAGATATCACCGACCAAGGTGGTGTCTGATGGACTCGGCCACTCCCAAACGCGAGTGCAACGCTCGAAACTGAAGAAGCCGAGGCGCAGACCTGTACACGTTGAGGAAAGCACGGCCTGATCTGGCTGTGAAAATTCAGCAAACATCGGAAACGAGCTCGCCCACCGAAGAAAGTGTGGCGACCAAGCAGACGAAAGCCGATGCGGACATCGGCTGATACAAACATGGTGTTCGTTCTCCCGCTGAGAGTTTTGTGCTCCAAAAGACGAGGAAGTATCGGTGGCATAGTTTGATTGCGGGCCCGGCCGATTATCTTTGAGAAGCCACGAAAGAGGAGCTAGGCATCTGAAGGCCCTATACTTGAAGGGTTATATCAACGGGCAGCCTGTCGACAAGATGCTGGTTGACACGGGAGCAATACCAACATAATGCCGTACTCCATATTCTGACGTTTGGGACGTTCCTGCGAAGATACGATCAAGACCAACGTTACGCTAAGCGATTCAAGCCAACCGTCGAAGCCAAGGGTGTTACGAACGTGGACTTAAGCCCGCCGAAAGACCATCCCCGTCCTTCTTCATCGTTATGACAAGAGCCTTATGGTGTTCTGCTAGGAAGGATTGGATCCACGCTAGCCGTTGCATTCCATCCACAATGCATCGGTGCATCATACAATGGGATGGAGATGAAGTGGAGGTTGTTCATGCAAATGATTCGAGTCGATATCTCTTTGGCTGCCATGAACATATGGGAAGCAAATGACCAAGAGCCGCTCTGGAATCAATCGGACGGCCGTGAGCGCATCGAAGCTACAAACAGAGGGTGAGGCTGGTCTTATCCTGACAGAGTAGAAAGATCCAAGTCTATGGACGTACGTGGGTCAAGGCCGATCCTGCGATCGGCCCCAAAAAATAAGAAACAAGGATCTCACTTCAAACATGCCACGTTGTCGTAGCAGAGAGACCGAGAAGTTGTAAACCCTCGTTCAACATTGCAATGGAAAGGAGGCCGATTCTAGCAATGTTACAATGCTCCTTCACTGCCGTATTCATCATTGATTTGGCAGGCAATGGAAAGTTGAGATATGGGTTTACAGAGCTGATGGACTAGAAGAGATCGAAATTGGTCCTGGGGATAAGCCATGGCCAACATTTATCAGCAAATAGTCGGATCGACAACTACAAAAGGAGCCGATTCCGCAATCGGCTAAAACTATTCCCACCACCCGTGTTTGTTGATGTGCTATTTCGCATGGTGAGTGGTGAGACAAGCTTGAATTGGCTGAAAAGCCGATATCTGCAATCACTTGAAGGATTCGGCTCAGGGGGCATACACGCGGAGAAGGTACAAGACCATGAATTATGTACCCAGGGGAAGCCGATTCCCGATTCCTGAATCGATCGGCCAATAAAAAATCGACAATACAAAAAATTTCGGCACAGCCAATGCTTAGCCATCGACTCAAAAAGTACAAACTGTTGCAAGCAAAGGTACAAGTTCAGTACAACATTTATTATTCTACACAGAGAGGTTCTTCTGAAGAAATTCATCGAGAGCGCGAAGGGCGTCAGCACGGATACGATCCACTTCGGCAATCTCAGCCTCGTCGTCCTCGTCTTTGCTCACCACCACTGCTCAGGGCACGAATTTCAGCTAGATCAGTTTTCAGATCGGCTGTGAGGCCTTGCGCTTCCTCTCGAGAGCGGGCAATGAGGGTTTCCTGCTCTTGGATAAGCTGCTTGGTCATCCTAACTCTCTCTTCGAGGTTCTCCAGTTCCTTTCGCAGGGTCTCGAGTTCAGCGCTATTGGCAGAAGTGTCAGTCTTGGCGTCTAGAGCAGCCTTTTTTCTCATTGAGCCGTCGACACTTCTCTGCAATATCGGCTCTCATTGGGAGCTGGGCATGACGAAGGATAATTCTTTGACGCGCCGACTGCACTCTTGACCTGAAGGCCGACGGGTCACGGCTGGCCAGAGCTTCACCTGTAGTGTCACAGGAGATGGGGCCGGATTTCCTCAAGGATGCCGTGAGCGCCTCGGGGTTTCAACCAGAGGTCTCAAGCGAGGAAGATAGCAAAGTCTTGAGGCGGAGTGGACCATGGACGTGCCAGGGCTTGGCTCTTCACCTGCCTTGGAAGTAGCTGGCTCGATGGATTCAGGATCGAACGTCAGCAAGCTTGAAAGATCACATCCCTGATAGACGAACAAGAGCGATATGAGTATACAACACAGGGAAAGGTAATTCTTGGTTGGGGCGAGTGAGGGGCCACAGAATATGAAGTGCTCTAGCCAGAAATTCAAGAAGGTCGTGTGTTCTCTCTCGGTTACAGGGCCTTTGGTTTTCATATAACGCTTGAGGTAGGCGCCCCAGCTTGTACACTCTGTTTTAGAGGAGAGGGTGAAGGGGACCTTTGGCAACTTGAAGGCAGAGGGGCTCGGGGATGCAATGTCCAGGCCTGTAATCATGGCTACATCCAGTAGAGTTGGCGTCATGGGGCCATGACCGAACATGAAGCAGTTCAGTGCATCAGAAAAATAGCCGATGGTTTTCAGGATGTTCTCATTCTTTTCAAGAGGAGACAATGATAATGACAGCGCATCGGCATCCCTATCGTTTCCCAGGTGGCATAATGGGTTTTGGACACTCGATTGTACCATGCCACCCAACCTTCAGAGGATTAGGCCGTGCTCGCGCAGTCGGCCCAAGAAGTCAGATCTAAATCCTGGTTCAAAGGGATTCTATTGGCCCGCATGAGATTAAGTGAGCGGGACTCTCGGAAGAACGAGGGCCAAGACACATGGAATTTGGGAGAGAAGGATGCGGCAGCAGGATGTCGGAGACCTAAAATTAATAACGGAATAGAACATTAATTCAGGTGTTCTTCCTGTTCAATTCTGATATTGATCCAAATGGCGAAGAAGCGGGTATTACCTTCAGACCGGAGACCATGGCGTTGGCGTTGGATGATTCCGCCATTTGAGTGACTGCGAGTTGGGACGCGGTTGAGATCTGGCTCGTGGAGTTGCTGGGGCAGCATTTTGGGGATCTGAGTTTGCTTTCGAGAGGTCGCAGGTTACCGTTTGGAGGGCAATTGGGTTGGCCTTGCTCGTGTTTTATGGTAGGGGCCGATGCGATACCGTCGGCTCTTTTGGGGGTTGTTTAACTTTGACTATCGGCCAAGTTAACTCGAAGCTGATTGCTCAGAAGAGAAAGAACAAAGGAAGAGCCGATTGATTAGGAATTGCCAAAACACAAATCGTGCGGAGGAGTTGAGAAGGCAAGGCGCCATGATGAAGAATGTTGCGACGGTTCTGCTCTGCCACGACATGACCCCTCGAAGGAAGAAAGCAGTGGTTTTGAAATTATCATTACCAAAACCAGGGGCATGTGTTATCACCGGATTTTGGCCAAATCAGGAGATGGGCCGTAAGTAAAGATGGGCTTGAAGAATATACACGTGGAGCATCTTTGAAGCGGCCTTGCACGAAGAGTTTGGGCTTAATTTCCCGTGTATCTGTAATATAGTAGATCGTATCTTAGTTTAGATTAAAAGATAGAGTTTAACTCGTGCACGGTTAGGTGCACGTTCAAATTAGAAAGTCCCTTGGACTATAAATATGTATCTAGGGTTATCGGAAAAGGAGGACAATCACGTTCACAACAAACACAAATCGGGCGCATCGCCACCCCTTCTTTCGGGGGTTTCTCCCGGGTAGCATCATCTGCCTAGATCGCATTTTGCGATCTAGGCGACAACGTTATTCGTTTACCTTATGTTGCTCGTCTTTGAAGCGTTGTTGATGGCGAGTAGCACTATTTATCGTAGATGTTTTGGGGCCTGCATAGATGCTCTTCTTGCGCATATCCGCTTAGCCGTGCCGTCCCTCAATATCTAGCTGCCTTACACCTATCCGTGTAGGGCAGCATCCTTGTTCGTTACTTAGTAGATCCGATCTGTTATAGTTGCTCCTTGTTCTCCAGGATTAGTTTAATATCGTATGGTTAGGCCTTGCAAACGGTTGAACGATCCGTTAGTCGTTAGGTATGGTTTGTTAGTCCTAAGAGGGATGCCGGGAATTAACTTAATGTTGGTTTTTAGGCCTCTTTTAGGGTTAGTTTTCCATTATCTTTCGTGTCTATTAGGCTCAACTACGTGTAGGATGTTCCGATCATACGGTGAAAACCCTAAAGCGTAAGATTGGTTTAGCTTTGTTGTGATCAAGGGGGATCCCCATGTCATTGAAAATCCAACATGAACCATGGGGCGATCGGCTCTTTGAGCGGATCCGCGGGCAACCTGAGAGCCGATAGGGCTCGTATTTAATGTTTACGTGTACGCACATACGGGAACTAATCGAAGCAATTCAACACCTCCGGCAGGTATAGGTCGGGTGGCACCCCTTGCAGCCGCGGGTCGTGTGCGAACATTTGCGGGACGTCGAGGGACCAGGGCCTGCTGCCGCCTTGGAAGCCTCCCGGCTCTTCGTGTTGCTTAACCACTGCTCGCCGGTGGGTTTTGGCAGGCAACACACCTACGGTAGTGCATAAGTGAAAACTACTCTTCCTCATCTTCATCCACATCGAGGGGGGTGTGGTCGTCCTCTCCGTCGTCCAGAAAGTCGTAGTCTTCCCCCTCGGTGTTCTCATCATCCTCGAAGTCGTTGTCGTCACTCAGAAGTCGCTTCCTCCCTGAATGTCTTCTCCATCTTCTTCCATCTCATTCAGCTGGTCTTCTTGAGCCTTGACGGTGGCCTCCAATGATGCTATCTTTGCGCGAAGCGTGATGCGCGTAGATGTACACGTCCGTTGGGAACCCCAAGTGGAAGGTATGATGCGCATAGAACAAGTTTCCCTCAAGTATGAAACCAAGGTTATCGAACCGTAGGAGCCAAAAGCACGTGAAGGTTGTTGGTGGGAATGCAGTGGCGCAACACCGGTCAAGCCGGGCGCCAACGTGGAACCTGCACAACACAATCAAAGTACTTTGCCCCAACGTAACGATGAGGTTGTCAATCTCACCGGCTTGCTTGGAAACAAAGGATTAAGCGTATCGAGTGGAAGATGGTGTTTGTTTGCAAAAAAACAGTAAAAGCAGTAGAATGTATTCAGATGTAAAGAATGGACCGGGGTCCGCGTTCACTAGTGGTGTCTCCAATAAGATAACTAGCATGCTGGGTGAACAAATTACAGTGAGCAATTGACAAATAAAGATTCAATACATATCAACGATGATTACTATGTGATTTAATCAGCATTACGACAAAGTACATAGACCGCTATCTAGCATGCATCTATGCCTAAATAATCCACCTTCAGGTTATCATCCGCAACCTTCCAGTATTAAGTTGTAAACAACAGATAATTGCATTAAGTATGGTGCGTAATGTAATCAACACAAATATCCTTAGACAAAGCATCAATGTTTTATCCCTAGTAGCAACAGCACATCCACAACCTTAGAACTTTCTGTCACGTCCCAGATTTAATGGAGGCATGAACCCACTATCGAGCATAATACTCCCTCTTGGAGTTACAAGTATCAACTTGGCCAGAGCCTCTACTAACGAGAGCATGCAAGAACATAAACAACACATATATGATAGATTGATAATCAACTTAACATAGCATTCTCTATTCATCGGATCTCACCAAACACAACATGTAGCATTACAAATAGATGATCTTGATCATGTTAGGCAGCTCACAAGATCTATAACAATGAAAGCACAAGCGGAGAAGACAACCATCTAGCTACGCTATGGACCCATAGTCCAAGGGAACTACTCACGCATCAATCCGGAGGCGGGCATGATGATGTAGAGCCCCTCGGTGATGATTCCCCTCCGGCAGGGTGCCGGGCGATCTCCTGAATCCCCCGAGATGGGATTGGCGGCGGCGGCCTCTCGAATGTTTTCCGTATCGTGGCTCTCTGGTACGGGGGGTTTCGCGACGGAGGCTTTAAGTAGAGCGGAAGGGTAGGTCAAAGGGCGACACGAGGCGCCGACACAACAGGTCGCGGCCCGAGGCCCGGGCCGCACCGCCACTGGTGTCCGGCCGCCTCGTGAGCCCCACTTCGTCTCCTCTTCGGACTTCTGGAAGCTTCGTGCAAAAATAGGCCCCTGGGCGTTGATTTCCCAATTTCAAGAATATTTCCTTACTAGGATTCTGAGAACCAAAAACAGCGAAAAACAGGAACTGGCACTTCGGCATCTTGTTAATAGGTTAGTCCGGAAAATGTAAAATAATGTTGTAAAGTATGTGTAAAACACTCAAGTATTGTAATAAAAGTAGCATGGAACGTAAGAAATTATAGATACGTTTGCGACGTATCAAGCATCCCCAAGCTTAGTTCCTACTCGTCCTCAGTAGGTAAACGATAACACAAATAATTTCTGAGTGACATGCTACCAACATAATCTTGATCAACATTATTGTAAAGCATATGAGATGAATGGAGCGATCTGAACAAAAGATTGCTAACAAAGATAATGACTAAGCAAATGAATCATATAGCAAAACTTTTCATGAATAATACTTTCAAACAGGTATCAATAAGACTTGCATAAGAGTTAACTCATAAGCAATAAATTCATAGTAGAATGCATTGAAGCAACACAAAGGATGATTAAGTTTCATTGCTTTCAACTTGTGACATGTATATCTCATGGATATTTGTCAACATAGAGTAATATAACAGGTGCAATAAGTAAACATGTAAGAATCAATGCACACAGTTAACACAAGTGTTTGCTTCTAAGATAGAAGGGAATGGGTAAACTGACTCAACAATAAAGTAAAAGATTGGCCCTTCGAGAGGGAAGCATTGATTACTATTTTTGTGCTAGAGCTTTTGTTTTGAAAACATAGAAACAATTTTGTCAACGGTAGTAATAATTCATATGTGCTATGCATAATACTTCCTACAAGTTGCATGCCTCATGCATAGAGTACCAATAGTGCTCGCACCTTGTCCTACTATCTCGAAACACGGATTCTCATCGCATACATATGCTTCAACCAAGTGTCACAAGGGGTACCTCTATGCCACCACAAGTGTCTAAGGAGAAAGCACGCATTGGATTTCTCGCTTTTGATTATTCTCAACTTAGACATCCATACCGGGACAACATAGACAACAGATAATGGACTCCTCTTTTTAATGCTTAAGCATTCAACAATAGTTAATATTCTCATAAGAGATTGAGGTTGTATGTCCAAACTGAAACTTCCACCATGATACATGGCTTTAGTTAGCGGCCCAATGTTCTTCTCTAATCATATGCATACTCAAACCATTTGATCATGAAATCCACTACTTCACAAGACGAACATGCATAGCATCTCACATGATATCCAACAAAGGTAAAGTTGATGGCGTCCCCAGAAAACATGGTTACCGCTCAACAAGCAACTTATAAGAATTAAGACACATAACTACATATTCATCACCACAATAGTTTTTAAGCTATTTGTCCCATGAGCTATATATTGCAAAGGTAGAGGAATGAAATTTAAAGGTAGCACTCAAGTAATTTACTTTGGAATGGGAAAAATACCACATAATAGGTAGATATGGTGGACACAAATGGCATGGAGTTTGGCTCAAGGTGTTTGGATGCACGAGAAGCATTTCCTCTCAGTACAAGGTTTGGGCTAGCAAGGTTGTTTGAAGCAACACAAGTATGAACAGGTACAGCAAAACTCACACAAGAACATATTGCAAGCATTATAAGGCTCTACAGCATCTTCCTTGTTGTTCAAACACTTAGAAATATCTAGACTTAGAGAGATCAATCATGCAAACCAAATTAAACAAGTTCTACAGTAGTTCTTCATTAATAGATTAAACTACATGATGCAAGAGATTAAACATGATCTATGAGAGCTCAAACAATTGCCAAATTGTCAAACCATATGCATCATTTTTCCAATTCCAACCAAATAGCAATTTAACGAAGCAATAAGCCTTCGCCATGAACATTAAAGCACAATTAAGAACACAAGTGTTCCATATGAAAAATCGGAGCGTAATATCTCCAATATAAGGATGGTGATATCCAACTTTATTCAAAACAAAACAAAAATAAAAACAAACCGACGCTCCAAGTAAAGAACATAAGAATGTGACTGAATAAATATAGTTTCACTAGAAGTGACCCGATAATGTTGTCGATGAAGAAGGGGATGCCTTGGGCATCCCAAGCTTAGATGCTTGAGTCTTCTTAAAATATGCAGGGATGAACCAGGGGCATCCCCAAGCTTAGACTTTTTCGCTCTTCTTGATCATAGTATATCATCCTCTTCTCTTGACCCTTGAAAACTTCCTTCACACAAACTTCAAGCAAACTCATGAGAGGTTAGTGCTTAACCACAAATTCACATATTCAGAGGTGACACAATCATTCTTAACACTTCTGGACATTGCACAAAGCTTCTGAAAGTTAATGGAACAAAGAAACTCATTCAACATAGCAAAAGCGGCAATGCGAAATAAAAGACAGAATCTGTCAAAACAGAACAGTCCGATGCGTCTGGACTGGGCACTTAACTTGCTCAAATGGAAAAACTCAAAACTAATGAAAGTTGCGTACATATCTGAGGATCACTCTCGTACATTTGCAGATTTTTTTAGTTTTTAAGAAACTTGTGCCAGAATTCATGACAGACAGCAAAATGCTGTTTCTGCGCAGCGATCCCAAATATAACATCAACTTTAACATAGAAACTTTACTTGGCACAAAAACATGATAAGAGAGGTTGCTACAGTAGTAAACAACTTCCAAGACTCAACAAAAAAAAATTTCTGTAGTAAAATAAAACATGGGTTATCTCCCAAGAAGTGCTTTTCTTTAACGCCTTTCAGCTAGGCGCATAAAGTGCAAATCAAGTAACATCAAGAGTAGAAGCATCAACATCATAACTTGTTCTAATAATAGAATCAAAAGGCAACTTCATTCTCTTTCTAGGGAAGTGTTCCATACCTTTCTTGAGAGGAAATTGATATTTAATATTACCTTCCTTCATATCAATAACAACACCAACGGTTCGAAGAAAAGGTCTTCCCAACACAATAGGACAAGATGCATTGCATTCGATATCCAAAACAACAAAATCAACAGGGACAAGGTTATTGTTAACCGTAATGCGAACATTATCAATCCTCCCAAAGGTTTCTTTTTAACATGATCGTCAAGATTAACATCCAAATAGCAATTCTTCAATGGTGGCAAGTCAAGCATATCATAAATCTTTTTAGGCATAACGAAATACTTGCACCAAGATCACATAAAGCATTACATTCAAAGTCATTGAATTTCATTTTAATGATGGGCTCCCAACCATCTTCTAATTTCCTAGGAATAGAAGCTTCAAGTTTTAATTTCTCTTCCCGAGCTTTAATGAGAGCATTTGTAATGTGTTTTGTAAAGGCTAAATTTATAGCACTAGCATTGGAACTTCTAGCAAGTTTTTGTAAGAACTTTATAACTTCAGTAATATGACAATCATCAAAGTCTAAACCATTATGTTCTACAGCAATGGAATCATTGTCACCAATATTTTGAAAAATTGATTTTATCACAAACAGCAGTTGCTATTTCAGCAATTTTGTGCGCTTTGCACTAGGAGTAGAAACATTGCCAACACCAATTATTTTACCATTGATAGTAGGAGGTGCAGCAACATGTGAAGAATTTACATTACTAGTGGTGGTAATAGTCCATACTTTAGCTAGATTATTTTCTTTAGCAAGTTTTTCTTTTTCTTCTCTATCCCACCTAGCATGCAATTCAGCCAACAATCTAATATTATCATTAATTCGAACTTGGATGGCATTTGTTTTAGCAAACCTAGCATCTTCAACTTTCTCAGGCATAACTTTCAATTTTAAAAGATCAACATCAAGAGCAAGACTATCAACCTTAGAAGCAAGAATATCAATTTTACCAAGCTTTTCTTCAACAGTTTTATTGAAAGCAGTTTGTGTACTAATAAATTCTTTAAGCATCACTTCAAGACCAGAGGGTACACTCTTATTATTGTTGTAAGAATTACCATAAGAATTACCATAACCATTACCATTATTAGAAGGATATGGCCTATAGTTGTTGTTACCATAATTATTCCTATAAGCATTGTTGTTGAAATTATTGTTCTTAATGAAATTCACATCAACATTTTCTTCTTGAGCAACCAATGAAGCTAAAGGAACATTATTAGGATCAATATGAGATCTACCATTTGCAAGCATAGACATAATAGCATCAATCTTATCACCCAAAGAAGAGGTTTCTTCAACAGAATTTACCTTCTTACCTTGAGGAGTTCTTTCAGTGTGCCATTCAGAGTAATTGATCATCATATCATCAAGTAATTTGGTTGCGGCGCCCAGGGTGATGGACATAAAAGTACCCAGCTGAATCCAATAGGTTCCTTGAGGAAAAATTCAATCTGCATAAAAGGTTTGGATGATCATCCAAGTAGTCAGTCCATGGGTTGGGCAATTCTTTACCAAAGATTTCATTCTCTCCCATGCTTGAGCAACATGTTCATTAGCAAATTGTTTATAATTCATTATGCTAGTTCTCAAAGATATAATCTTAGCAGGAGGATAATATTTACTAATAAAAGCATCTTTACACTTAGTCCATGAATCAATACTATTCTTAGGCAAAGATAGCAACCAATCTTTAGCTCTTCCTCTTAATGAGAAAGGAAACAATTTCAGTTTTATAATATCACCATGTATATCCTTATACTTTTGCATTTCACAAAGTTCAACAAAATTATTAAGATGGAGCAGCATCATCAGACTAACACCAGAAAATTGTTCTCTCATAACAAGATTCAGTAAAGCAGGTTTAATTTCATAAAATTCTGCTGTAGTAGCAGGTGGAGCAATATGAGTACATATAAAATCATTATTATTTGTGCTAGTGAAGTCACACAACTTAGTATTTTCAGGAGTACCCATTATGACAGTAGTAAAGTAAAGTAGGCAAATAAAGTAAAGACAAGTAACTAATTTTTTTGTGTTTTTGATATAGAGAGCAAGACAGTAAATAAAGTAAAGCTAGCAACTAATTTTTTTGTGTTTTGTTTAAGTGCAGCAAACAAAGTAGTAAATAAAATAAAGCAAGACAAAAAAACAAGTAAAAGAGATTGGAAGTGGAGACTCCCTTGCGGCGTGTCTTGATCTCCGGCAACGGCGCCAGAAATTTAGCTTGATGCGCGTAGATGTACACGACCGTTGGGAACCCCAAGTGGAAGGTATGATGCGCACGAACAGCAAGTTTCCCTCAGTATGAAACCAAGGTTATCGAACCATTAGGAGCCAAGAAGCACGTGAAGGTTGTTGGTGGAGGAATGTAGTGCGGCGCAACACAGTGAAACCGGCGCCAACCTGCACAACACAATCAAAGTACTTTGCCCCAACGTAACAGTGAGGTTGTCAATCTCACCGGCTTGCTTGAAAACAAAGGATTAAGCGTATCGAGTGGAAGATGGTGTTTGTTTGCAAGAACAGTAAAAGATAGAATGTATTCAGATGTAAAGAATGGACGGGGTCCACAGTTCACTAGTGGTGTCTCTCCAATAAGATAACTAGCATGTTGGGTGAACAAATTACAGGTGAGCAATTGACAAATAAAGATTCAATACATATCAACGATGATTACTATGTGATTTAATCGGGCATTACGACAAAGTACATAGACCGCATGCATGCATCTATGCCTAAATAATCCACCTTCAGTTATCATCCGAACCCCTTCCAGTATTAAGTTGTAAACAACAGATAATTGCATTAAGTATGGTGCGTAATGTAATCAACACAAATATCCTTAGACAAAGCATCAATGTTTTATCCCTAGTAGCAACAAAACCTTAGAACTTTCTGTCAACTGTCCCAGATTTAATGGAGGCATGAACCCACTATCGAGCATAAATACTCCTCTGGAGTTACAAGTAAAACTTGGCAGAGCCTCTACTAGCAACGGAGAGCATGCAAGAACATAAACAACACATATATGATAGATTGATAATCAACTTAACATAGCATTCTCTATTCATGGGATCTCACCAAACACAACATGTACATTACAAATAGATGATCTTGATCATGTTAGGAAGCTCACAAGATCTATAACAATGAAAGCACAAGCGGAGAAGACAACCATCTAGCTACTGCTATGGACCCATAGTCCAAGCATGAACTACTCACGCATCAATCCGGAGCGGGCATGATGATGTAGAGCCCCTCCGGTGATGATTCCCCTCTCCCGGCGGGGTGCGGGCGTCTCCTGAATCCCCGAGATGGGATTGGCGGCGGCGCCTCTCGTAATGTTTTCCGTATCGTGGCTCTCGGTACGGGGATTTCGCGACGGAGGCTTTAAGTAGGCGGAAGGGTAGGTCAAGGGCGACACGAGGCGCCGACACAACAGCGAGCACCCCAGGCCCCGAGGCCGCCGCCCTGGTGTCTGCCGCCTCGTGGCCCCACTTCTCCTCTCGGACTTCGGAAGCTTCGTGCAAAAATAGGCCCCTGGGCGTTGATTTCGTCAATTAAATATTTCCTTACTAGATTTCTGAAACCAAAAACAGCAGAGAAAAGCCAGGCACTTCGGCATCTTGTTAATAGGTTAGTGCCAGAAAATGTAAAATAACGCTGTAAAGTATGTGTAAAACACTCAAGTATTGTAATAAAAGTAGCATGGAACGTAAGAAATTATAGATATGTTTGCGACGTATCAGTGCGCAATGGTAGCGTCCTTCTTGGCCTTCTGCCGGCGGAGTGTCTTGCGGTCCTTTGCAAGCAGCTTGATAGCATCGGCGTGTTCAGCCAGTGCAAGGTGGGTCTGGTTGGCGTAGCTGCGGGCGTTGTCCAGATCCTGCTGAGTGTGGTACAACATGAAATCCAGATGCTCCACATGGTGTTTCAGCTCGGGGTGAGACTGCATGTCCATGGGCTCTCCAACAGAGTTACGCCTCGCGAGGTGAGAAAAGCGAGGGTGCTTGAGTGCCTCCCCGCTCATCCCGCACAAGCGTGCGACTCCCTCCTGAAGGGCGCGGGCAAGTCCGTCCAGCCAGTTGCTCTCCATGAAGGAGAAGAGGATCCTCTCAGAAGTGGGAGGCTCCATCTTGCCCCTCAAGTCCGCGGTGATGATCCACTGCCCTCGCCTCTGGCTGGTCAGAGATCCGGCTCCGTGGAACTCCGGGTGCGGGCGACCAAGGTGGTCGGACAAGGCGTTGAGGTCGTGCTCGAAGATCAAGCTTCCCCCATTCCCGAGCTGGTAAAACTTCGTGTTCTGGGCTCCATCTGAAAGTGAAGTGAAGGATTAAGTTAGAGAAGTGAACCAGTGTGGCAAAATTTTAGGTATATCTCTTAAGGAAGAACATGACTTCTTATTTTCCAAAGAACTTAAAGAGAAGACAAAGACTTAATTTTTCAGAAATACTTCATTTATTTTTGAAACTAAATTTTTCAGGACGTCCATTTCTAAACTAGGGTCTCCTAAGGTCAAACAATGGCTCGATACCAACTTGTCAACACCCGGATTTTAAGTCCGGATGCCTATTATGTCATACATCGCAATCCCAGGAATATTGTTGTTGCGAGGCATAATAGTTAAGTATCACGATCATCATTCATTACAAACCATAAAGTCTTACAAATTGGAATCACATGATCCATATTACACAAATAGTTGATCTAGTGATCAACGAATCGATCAACGAACAAACATAAGTTCATAGTGGAAGCGTAAGATACAAGGACTCTATAGTCCACGAGGCCAACGCTTGACGTCGGCCACTCCTAGTTGTTGTAGACGTCTGCTGACCGTCCTCCTCGTACTGCTGCTCCTCTTCATAGTCCTGGCCATTTGAATAGCCGGGGACACAGCCGTGAGTACTTTAAAGTACTTGGAAACTAATACTAGTGTAAGTGCTAGCAATTCTAGTAAGGGGTGCTAAGCTCTGTTTCTTTGCATAAAGCCAATTTTAGTTCGCAAGTATTTGCTAAAGACTTATTTATGTGCTAACTAACTCAAGTGGGAACATTAGTGTCATTCCACAACTCTGTTGTGTTTCAATAAACAAGTCACCATTCACCATTCATTTCACCAACATTTTCAAGATCTAACACTGGGAACTGTATGGCCTTTCCAACCGTCCGTAACCGTGGACACGGCTATTCGAATAGGTTTACACTCTGAGGTTGCACACTTGTGCCACAACATTTGATTTCATCAGTCGGGATTACCCCGAATCATCGTAACACAGTATGGATCATCAACCATAACCTTTCATTTACTAACCCTAGTATGAGCACCTCTCCCCATGAGCTTGGCCTCCCGGTGAAGACCAACTGCCAACCTGGGAACTCACAGGGCTTGTACAATTCACTTCAATTCACATCATTTCTCAACAACGGAGGCAGCCTCGGCATAACCCCTATGATGTGTGTTTAGAGGAACTCATACTAAGATAAATAAACTTCTAGTTAAGCCTTACCCATAATCAGGTATTGTGGGGTACTCGATAATTGGAAAGGTATGCATCCAAACAATATTAGTTTTAATCAAAAATCACTATCTTCTCTTGGTCATATTCACCTTCAAAATTCATTTCATAGTTTTCATCATCATCATTTCACCACACATGTTCCCATCTAGAGTAGTCATTTTTAATTTAGCACTAGCATCTAGGTATGAGGGGTGCTAAGTATTTGCTTTGCTTCTAGGCTAACTTTGATACTCTTGTACTAATCTAACATTAACCCCATTGAATCATGAATCAAAAAGTACTTGATAAAACAACGATAAGTAAAGCTTGGAAATAAAACTGGGAAGTAGGCTCATAAACATAAAGTAAATGGGTAATTCTTTGCTCATGGTGAGCTTGCACTTTGCAAGAGTATTATCTTGCCTTGGTTGGGGAATTGGTCAAAGTGGTCTTCTTCTCCTTGACAATAGACCTCCTCCTCCTCTTGATACTCCTCGGTACTAGCGTCTAAAATACGAATACGGGGTACACAATCATCACACCAAGCTTATTTACTAGACTAAGCACACACATGATTTACACAACCTAAACTAGCATCACATATTACTATTGGGTTGGTGGATGTGTTTGTCTTATGTAAGAAAAATAATTTCCTCTCATATTAATCTTGAGTGTTATTTTCATTTATTTAGAGAAATAATTTCCTCTCATTATTCTATTAAGATTTAATTTCTCTCATGAATAATATATGACCTAGGTTGACCAAAGTCAACCTCTTCATACTTATCATTCAAGAAAATGATTTAAATGAGGTGTAGCTCCTCATACAATTTAATCCTAGCATGGTAAATATTTAATATCATCAACAAACCATATGAGATCTATATGACCAGAGTCTCCATCTCATCTTGGATTGTTCATGACAAGATTTAAATGGGAGAAAATAATCCCCTATGATTTACTAATATTTTTGGACAATAGTTTTGACTAGAATTAGTCATATAGTCCTTTAATTTAACTAGGCCATGATCATACACAGTAAGCATGGAATATTTTTGTAAAAACAATTAGTATAAGTGTAAAGTGATTTATAGGAGTTGGAATTAACTTAAAATCAATGGTGGTTGATTTTTAATAATTTTTCTAAGGCAGAAAAGTCCCTGTCTTGTTTATTTTCTCACTTAAATTCTATAATAGATCTAGGGTTCAAACCAGTGGCATTGTGTAGATAATTTCATAAGGTTTCCAAATATATAAAATTTGTAAAATTTGGTTTGGTGGATTTTATCCTATTTAAATTTGAAGACATCATCTGAGAGGAATTAACTAAATGAAAAAATTCAAATTTGAATCTGCTGGGCTTAGGCGGGAAAGGTTACTGGGCTAAACAGGGGAAAAGAAAATGGGCCGGCCCAGTACTGCGTCCAGCGCAGCGGGCCAGCTGACAAGGTGGGAGCCACCTGTCAGTGGGACTTGACCCCGCGAAGCGGTACGCTGAGCATGGGCCGCACGATTAGGGGAGGATCGAACGGACCAGAGAGGTCGTCGTCTCCGGCGAGATGGTCACTTACGGCGGCGCGGTAGGGGTGGCGAGCACGTCGGGCTCCGGCGGTCGTCGAGAGATGTGCGCGAGGACGTTGTCGGCGACGAGGATCTCCCTGAGCGCCGACTCGTCATGGGGTGGCCTCCTGCTCCGGCGTGCTCCGTGTACCGGCGCAGCAGCGAGCTTGCGATTGGGGCGATGGAGGGGCTAATCGATGCAATTGGAGTGGCGAGGAGTGCTGTGGTGAGGAGGGGAAGCGATTGGTGTGCTCGGATTGAGGTGGAGAGTCCTCCTTTTATAGCAAGGGTGGCCGTGGGGCGGAGCGGCAGTCGTCGACGGCGTCGTCGTTCCAATGGCGCGAAGGGGCAAGGCACGGACGCTATGGGTTGCTGGTTTCCTGGCGAGGCTGACGCGCGTGATGGCGGTGAAGACGAGGGTATACATCGGCGGTGAGCTTGACGGGACGCGCAGGTCATGGCGGAAGGTCGTGGATGCGCTCGTCACTGCGGCGTTCCCGCGGGCCAGTGGCGTGTCCGGGCGCGTCAGGGTGAGGAGGCGTCGACTGGCGGTGAGAGAGCGGAGGTGACGCAGGGGCACCGGGCAGCGACGCTCGGCGGGCCAGGGTGTGCGCCATGCGCGCTCTGGCGCGTGCATGGGCATGCCTGGGCGTGTCTGGGCGCCACGGTTTCTGCCCGTTGCGGTGCTGGTCTTCGCCGTGGCTTGGTCTGGGCAGCATCAGGTGAGTGAGAGGGAGGGAAATGACAAGGTGGTGCAGTCCAAAGGTGGCCAGAGACGATGGTGGCATGATGGTGGCATGCCATGCCACGGCATGGCATGGTTTGGTCGATGTGATCAAGCACTGATCCGTGCAAGTGGTGGCACTGGTGTGGTGAGGTGAGAGGGAGTGCCAGGGGTGCAGTGGTGGCTCAGGTTGGACCAAGTCCAATGTAAAATTTCAGTATGGGCTCAATTTTTACTTCTGCCTGCAAGGTGTTTGTGGTAATGCCCGAAAGAAAAATATTTTCGAATTTTGCAAATCTTTTTGGTGAGTTGTAAACATATATTAAATGTAGTAGAATGGTGTTGGTTTGGTTCAATTTGGAATTGAAATGCAAAAATTCATCTTGCATATGATCTTCATTTTGATAAAAAGTTCCCACTTTGCTTGCTTGCCATTTGAAATAGAGATGGAATTTTGGGGTGTGTTCTTGAGAAAAGTTGTTCACCATGTTGTGGTCTTGGATGAGGTGTAAAGAGATGGTCAAGTGTAGAAGTGAAAACTCACAAACCAGGGGCTCAAAGTGAGCATCAGACTAAAAGTGTCCCACATGACCATAATCACATGTGAGCTCATATTTGTTTCAAATTTGATTTGAATGGTGTTTGATTGTTTCCAAAGTTGTTAATATGTGTTTAGTATCCATTTACACACAATGGTGCAAACCAAAAAGGTCTAGATCAAAGATTGGTAAAAATGGCCTAAGCCTTATGTGTGTGTGAAATGGATTTTTATAATTTCTTTTCTAATTTATTTTTATTTGACCTTGGATGATCAAGTGATTATTACTAGGGTTTTAGATTGAGAGAGAACACATAAGCAAGCATCATGGCAATTGCACACTCCAAATAAATAACAAAGTGATCTACATGCATGGTCCTATATGATATGAAAAGTTTTTGTTGGCTGTGATTTTTGGATTCTTAAATTCCTCTCTTGTTCCTTTTATTGAAACTTGGGATGTTACACGCAGCTTCTTGTGGCAGGGCATATCGGGCGACGGGACGGCGGCCTCGGGTGGAGACACAGAGTCGGCTATGGCGGCTAGCAGCATCCATGGGTGCGCGTTGTCGTCCTTTGGCCGCGCCGGTGGCAAGGCGGTGGTGGGTGGCGGTCGTGGCGTGGTGGCTGCTCCGGCGCCCACCCACAAGATCTAAAGGTCAGGTCTTTCCTCTCTCATTGGCTCTCTTCTCCACCCGAGCTGCTCGTTGGCTCCTGAGGGATCTGGGGACGGATCGGGGGTGGTGGTGTGAGATCCGGACCGGGAGAAACCCCTGGTTGGCTGGACTACCACGACAGTGGCGACGCCCTGGGGCGCCGTACTTCCTCCTGAGGTGTTCGTCCGAGGCCATGTTCCCAGTGAAAACCCAAAATCCTTTGGATTGGGAAACGTCGGTGCCATGGGCGTCGATTCCTCCTTGTGGTATCGCTTGGGGAACGGTTACCGATTGAGGGCGATGGTGGTGTTTGTTGGCTGGTAGTGGTGTTGCCCAAGTACGCTCGATGACCTGATCTTTCATCAGCGATCGTAGCCCATGTATGTGTTCTTCGCTGCAGCTCCCTCAGACGGTGGCAGTACATCCTCGGTGGCTTCGTCAGCTTCGGCGAGGCGTCTATAGTTGTTGACCAGGTTTGGCTTGTTGTGTGCACCCTCCATAGCTCAGGGGAGCGTATCCAATGGCCGGCGGTTCGGCATCCTTCAAACCAAGACGAGGGGGAAGGGATATCTCTTTGGCATTGGTAATGGTCGTTGGTGCTGCCCCTCCCAACATGTTGCATACGATGACTTCCCTCGAGGCAGCAGGTGGTTCTATCAGACATGTGTTGCATCTTCTTTGGTGGCTTCGTGGGGAGGCTTCCACATCGACAAGTTGTTTTCTTCTTTATCTTGTGCTTTTGGTGTCGTTGCGTTGTAAGCGGGTTAGCACCTTGTAACAAACCTTGGCCCATTTGCACATTTATTAATTCAAAGCTGGCCACTTGGGCCTTATGTTTAAGAACTTTTCTAGCACATCCCTCAAGCAGCAGCCCACAACATGTTTGCAGGCCGCTTTGCGTGTTTGGACGTAAATATGGATCAGACCCCACGATACGAGGTTTGGTCCATAAAGATTTTGCCGGACTCTGTTTTCAGGCTGCACGGGACCGTTCAAAGCGGGCGATGTGGGCCGATACCCTCACCCTGCTCCACCGCTTTCATTGCTGCATCCACCACTTGCATACCGATGTTAGCGACCTCAGTCCACCGTGTCGCCCGCCGGCAAATCCGAGCTCCCCGCGGTATCATGGTGTCCGAAAGTGGCTCGAGTTGGCGTGGGGGCTGCCAGATTAGCCGTGGCGGAACCTCAAACGGTTGAGGTGGTAGCTTGTGCGGGCGCGGCGACGCCGTCGGGAAATCGGAGGCCGCGAAGAAGAGGTCGGACGTGGAGCGCCTCCGGGGCTTGTATAGGTACACAAAGTACGGGCTGGCGCCACCCCCGAGTTCTACCGGCGGGAGTCAAGCTTCTCCCGCCATCTTCTCTGCTTCCGCCGCTTTCTCCATGTTGACTTCGAGCGCGCCACCGCTGGTGAAGATGGAGGTTGAGGACGCGGAACTCGCACGGATCCTTCCCACGCTCGAGGACGTTGTCGGCTTCGCACCCAGGCAAATTCTTCGACGACCATCACCTCCCCACTGTCCTCAGGTTCGTGTTGGAGACGAGCTGCCACGAAACGGAGGAGGCGGAGGAGTGGCGAGTGGTCGCAAAGGAGTAGGGGAAAGTTTATTGCGACCTCATTAGCAGCAACAACGAGTGAAGTCGCCATAGCAAGACGCTCCGGTGAGCATCCCAGAGTAGAATTTTGGCTTGTAGGTTGTCATGGTGGGGACTTCCTTCGATTTAGGTTGAATTTTATGCAAATTCGAGTCGCTTTGTATAGAAATGAACATAGATATGTCAGCACACATGTGAACATTAGCACCCGTATCAATCCACCAGCATGGAGATTGAAATACCAAAAGAACAATAAAAAGATTACCGTACCCATCAGCATTGCTAGCGGACATAGTGTTGCACTCTGGGAAGTTCTTAGAAAGTGGCCAACCTCTCAACAGGTAAAGCAACTTATATCTGCTTTGTTTATTATCTTCTTCTTGAAGGTTGTAGTTTTCATAGGCTGATTGAAGGAGAGCTTGTTATTCCCTTTGTTCTTGTTGTAGGGTTTCGTCTGCACCATGTTAGCACTAGACTGACCCTCTTATTTCTCAGTAGTATCCTTACCTCGAGCTTTGTCCTCAATATCAAGAGACGCTATTAGATTTTCAACTGATATCTCATGTCTCTTATGTTTGAGAGTTGTGGCAAAATTCCTTCATGATGGGCGCAACTCAGCGATAATGCATCTAGCCACAAACTTGTCATGTAAGGCACACTTAAGGAGTTCAACCTCTTTCGCAATGCACTATATCTCATGAGTTTGTTCGACTACAGAATGGTTGCTCACCATCCTGAAGTCATGGAAGCTCTCCATGATGTACATTTCACAGCCTGCATCGGCACCAAATTTAGCATTCAGTGCATCACATAGCTCTTTTCCGTCCGTTATGTGCACATAATACTCAGAACGTATCCAACAAAGAGAGTATTGGCTTGCTTGAACTATTTCTGATCTTCGCCAGATGTAGTTCCTTCAGGTAAGCCCTTACTAACTTTGAACACTTTCATATGACAATATCATGGCCTTAATCTGCCACCTTTTGAAGTGCACACCGGTAAACTTATCCGGTCTCAGCGCATCAGCAAAACCAACCATTGTTAACTCAAAAAAATTCCTACAATTAGGTTTTTGAATTGTTGGATAATTAGGCACAGTTTCCATGATTAATTCCAGAATTTTAAGCATGATGACAACAACTACTAACGTGTTAAACTAGAACATACTAGATGTATTAATCAACATGAATAGTAGCAGGGAAAATGGTACAACATCCATCGCTAAATAGAAGTGTACCGCTCTGGTGGAGGTGGTGGAGGTGTAGCAGTCGCCATTGCATCAGTGACGTTGTTGACGACGGGTCGAAGTAGACGGCGTTGAAGGGGATGGTAGGTAGCACCGCCTGACTTGGACAGAAGACGACCCGAAGAGCTTGAGCAGTCACGCAGAGCGCTTCCTAAAAACCTAATTCGCCCTCTCTTGTACAGGATTGCAAAGACGAGCGGTTCAGGAGACCTGCTCTCCCATTCGTTGGTGCATGCCGGCAGGCTGGATGGAGTAGGCTATGATGGCGGCGCAAGCAGAGAGAGGTGGCCAAACTCTAACTCGTGTATCAGATATATTTCTAAGATAGCCAGGCAATAGATTATATAGGCTCAGGAAACCATAGGCAACGTGGGCCACACCCACGTCACATGTTTCGAGTCGTTAATCCTGAACTGCAAAAAGAAAGGAAAGTCTCGGTTCGAGGCTCAATCCACTCACCACGATCGCGTCGCATCGAGATGAGCGAGCGAGGAGGACGAGGAGGCACGTGTACCACTTCTCTTCTCACTCACTTACTAGTGGTGGAACAACCCACCTTATAAGATGGTCTAACTTCCTCCGAACTTTGCATGTGGGACTAAACTTTCAACCTCTTGCCACTCCCCCACTCCCTTGTAAGCTGCCACCAACTTGAGCTCCAAATCACGAGGACTGTCACATATGTGGGCTTTGAGATTTATAGAAAAATCTGAAATCTAATATGAGCCACTCATATGGGCCCAATATTTGAACGGAATTTTCTAAGAACCAACTGAAAGGACACGGATGTCGCCTAGAGGGGGGTGAATAGGCGATATAAAACTTTTAAGAGATGGGCTTAACAAATGCGGAATAAAACTAGCTTTTACTTTGTCAAGCCCAAAGCCTATATACTATGGTTCACCTATGTGCATCAACAACTTATTCTAAGAAATGGTTCCTCTATGTGCACTAACAACTTATGCTAAGCAATACAAGCAAGTATGTGATAGCAAGATATATATAACTTCAAGCACGATGGCTATCACAAGGTAAAGTGCATAAGTAAAGAGCTCGGGTATAGGAATAACCGAAGTGACGCGGAGACAACGATGTATGAAGTTCACACTCTTGCGAGTGCTACTCTCCGTTGGAGCGGTGTGGAGGACAAGTCACTCCAAATGCACGAGGGCCACCGTATTCTCCTCGAGAATTCCCACCAAAAGGGATGTCCTCGATCCACTATAGGACCTTAGGAAGGTCACCGAACCCGCACAAAGCTTGGGGCTATCTCCACAACTTAATTGGAGGCTCCCAATGAATTGCCACAAAGGCCTTGCCCTTGAAGATTCTCCACAACTTAATTGGAGTCCCCAAGAACATCACTAAGATGCCACAAAGGCCTTGCCCTTGAATATTCTCCACAACTTAATTGGAGTCCCCAAGAACACCACAAAGATGCCACAAAGGCCTTGCCCTTGAAGATTCTCCACAACTTAATTGGAGTCCCCAAGAACACCACTAAGATGCCACAAAGGCCACTAAACCGTCTAGGGTTCCAAGAACCCAAGAGTAACAACCTTCTTGCTTTCACCACCACGAATCACCGTGGAGAACTCAAACCGATGCACCAAATGCAATGGCAAGAACACCACAAAGATGCTCAAGTCCTTCTCTCTCAAATTCCAACAAAGCTACAAAAGCTATTGGGGAATAAGAGAGGAAGAACAAATAAGAGGAGGAACACCAAAATTTTCCAAGATCTAGATCTAGTGGATTCCCCTCACAAAGAGAGGGTTTTGATTGGTAGGAATATAGATCTAGATCTTCTCTTCCTTTTCCCTCAAAAAGATTCAAGAAACATAGGAGGAGTAGAGGGAAGGGAAGCTCTCAAGGTCAACAATGGTGGAGAACAAAAAGGGGAAGAGGTAGCTGCCCAAGGAGGAAGAAGGGGGCTTAAATACCCCCTCCCATCGAAATATGACCGTTTGGGTGTGCTCGGGCGGATTTCGGGCCGGATATTTGCAAAATATCCGGGCCCCAAAAACGGCTAAGGACATGAGAAAACTGCTCGCAGTAAGGGGGCCGGATATTTGGCCAGATTTTCCCAAATACCGGATTTTTCGGGGGGCCGGATTATCCGCCCCAAACTTGGGCCGGAATATCCGCCCCCCTGAAAACTGGGAAAAACTCAACGGGCATAACTTTAGCATCCGGACTCCGATTTTGATGATCTTGAGCTTGTTTTAAAGCTAGGAACAAGCTCTACAAGATCATGCAGGGAACCATCATAATCCAATAATTTAGGATAGAAACAAATGATGAAAGTTTTGACCTATCTAAAAAGACATACCAGTGAAAACCTCCAACCTTGAAAATGCAACAAGTTGTCTATGCGAAATTCGTTTTCGATGAACTAGAGCTTGTCATGAGAATAAGAACAAGCTCTAAAAAATCACATGGATAAGATCCAAATAACAACCAAGAAAGATGATGCAAAGATCCAAAGGTTTGAGCTCTCTCCGAACGATACGATCGAGTTACTCACTCGAGAGCCCTCTTGATAGTACGGCAACTAATCTATAAACCGGTCTCCAACTACACTATGAGACCGGTGAGAAAGAAACCCTATCAAGAGCAAACCTTATACTTGCGCATTCCACTTGAGCTCGATGATGACGATCTTGACCTCAACAAGATGGAACGCCTTTCTTGATTGTGCTTGCTTGACGAAGTCTTGTGGATTGCTCCCCCATAATCCACCATGAGAGAGCTTTTTGGCGCATCTTCACATATCCATGATCACCATATGGATGGCAAGAGTCAAGCAAAGGATCTCTTCGAGATGGCTCATCTTGAACTTGCACTTCATTTCTTCATGGCAAGCTTCAAGCATATGATCTCTTCAAGTTGGCTCATCTTGCACTTGATTTCTTCATGGCAAGCTTCAAGCTTATGATCTCTTCGAGTTGGCTCATCTTGAACTTGCACTTTATTTCTTCATGTTGATGTCTTGAAGTAACTTGAGGGCTCACTTCATCTTCATCTTCAAGACATACTTGACACTTGATATCCTTCATCAATTTCTTCTTATTGCAACCTTGAAGACAACATATGGTTCAAGCATTGCCTATGGACAACACCTACAAATATAACTCAATGCAAACATTAGTCCATAGGGATTGTCATTAATTACCAAAACCACACATGGGGGCTCCATGCACTTTCAATCTCCCCCATTTTGGTAATTGATGACAATCTCTTTGAGAGGGTTTATATAAGGAATTTAAGTAACAAACAAGTTGAATATATAGAGCAAACTCCCCCATAATATATGCATGTGTGAATGATCTTGACTTTCATTGAATATATTGGCATTCAAAGCCTAGTGGAGTTTCCTCTAAATATTCAACTATGCAAAGCAACAAGATGCAATGCAATAACGGATATTATGATACGATCAAGAAGATTGCTCTAAGTAATATGAGGAAGCTCCCCAAGGTTTGTGCACAAAACTAGACAATTTGCATTGGAGTATAAAGTGCACAAACATGGAATCATCCCATAATATCATTCAAAACAAAAGATACCAAGTGAATCAAACTCTAATGATCACCACAAAATAGTGCCTTAAATAGAATGAGGAAGCTCCCCAAGGTACATGCATAAATTAAAATGTTGCATTTGAATACAATATGCATAACATGGAATCCTTACTCCCTCATTACCATTTAAAACACAAACATTTGCAATAGATCATAGATAGAAAATTAAGCTTAACACTTGCAAAAAACAAATGGTTGAGCAACAAGTAAGAGGAACCATAATAAAAGGCTCAACCAAGAGGGTATGTGAAAGGCATGATAAAGAATATTATAAGATCGACTATTACAAGGATGAGCAAAAAGTATCATCATAGTATTCAATGAATTATATTGCTTAGCATGACCAATCAACATGCAACAAATAAATAAGATATCAAATGGAGATGTATCATCTCTTATGTGTGTAAGTTTCTCTAAGTGAGCAATATCACAAAGATATTTATTCAGAAAGAAACATGCACACACAAAATAGATACTCAAGAAATATAGTATGATATCCCAAAATGAAGTCATGCAATATACCAATAAGAATTTTTGCTTAATAGCATGGCCAAAGGCTCAATTTTATCTTTATTGTACATTCATGAACTTCAACCACAAACATCTAAAATACATCACAAATATCAACAAGGGATAGAAGATAGTTGGGATGCATTGAGATAGGCAACAAGTATCACAAACGAGGATACCAAAAGAAATAACTAAATTTGCACTTTCATCTATATTGCACACGTGAGAGCCTTGAGGAATTGATATGCAATAAAATTGCTAGATAGGCATAGTTGGGATGGATGAATCATGAGCATGATTTAATATACTTCCCAACAAATGCACTCATCTCAAATTACTCACATTCACAATAAAGAGGTTTCATTAAGACTTTTGCAAGAAGCTAGCACAATATTTGCAAATCAAGAGATTCATGCCAAGATGCAACCACATGGTTGGATGCTAGGAAAAAATGCATGAGAAGATACTTGTTACCGAGATAGCATTGGTGTGGATGTAGTAGATATGTGTTCATTGTCCATATTAGCTTGCCTAAAGTTATCATTGAGTCACCACTTCTTCCCAAGAGTTAGACAAGCATCCAATGCAAATCCATTGTACCTAACACAAAGGTAAGTACAAAATGGTCCCCAAACTAATTGGGTCCGAAGTAGTTAGACACACTACAACATATAGGACAAACTCCACAATACTATGTGCATATAGATATAAAATTCAATTTCATGCACATCTTAGCCAAATTAGGATTTGATGGAGTTTACCCTATATATTGGATCAAACAAAGTAACACATGCCATAAGATATACATATATTAAATATGCATGCACAATACTCTCAAGAACCAAAGGATGATACAATTTGGACAAAACACCAAATAAATCAAGAGACAATGGTTGTCGAAATTATATCAAAGAATCAAATCAACACAAGATTGACTCCCAAGACTTATCTCATTATAAGAAGCAAGGTTCCAACAAATAAACCAAACCCTCGAAACTTTTTATGATGGCATAATGTACCAAAAAGAAAATTTATGTCTCCCAAAACCAAATTTTTGATAGTGATCAAGAGATGTTAAGCATTCTAACAAATATAGGAGAGCTCCCCCAAGATTAGTGCATTATCTAGGATTTTTCATATGAATACAAAATGCACAAAACTAGGATCATCACGCTACCTATATCTACTAAAATGCTAATAAAGTTTGAATAGACAAATTACATCCATAAGATGCAAGGAAGACACATGGGAGTAAAAGCACAACACATTCATGGCAATAAATAAGACAATTTAAACACAAGAGCCAATGTAAATATGATCAATAAATTTCTACCTTATAATAGATTGCCAATTGTCCTAGGACAAGAGGTATTAGGAAATATTTCCCGGTGGTAGTTTGTAAGTATATGTAAGATCATATTTACACCAAATAAAGCATATGGTAAAAGATAAGAGTTAACCATCATGCAAAGAGAGTTTCTTGATAGCTTCAATTAGTCATACCAACATGCAAAGCAATCAATAGTATTCATACCAACATGCAAAGCAATTAATAGTATGCATACCAACATGCAAAGCAATTAATAGTATGACTTGAAGCACATGGTTTTCCAAAAATGTATTGAGGGACACATTGTGAAAAACCATGCCAAGAAAAACTTTCACAACCAAGATCCACAAAGATATTAGCAATGAAGCCATTTAAATAAATTGCAACTTGTTTGAGCAAACATGCCACATATGAAAGAGCTAATTTTTAATATCAACTCTATGTGACAAAACCTCAAATGTTCACATTTTCTAGGCTTGTAATATACACAAAGCTTATTACACCCCCACAATGTGATAAGTAATTTAATTTCACAAGAGGCAAATAAGATCCAACTAGAGATATTAATGGACATTACAATTTGAATTTCTCATGAAGATGACATACCACATAGAGACTAGATAATCTTGCAATATCAATTCTAAGTGATATTCCTCATGTACACACATTGTTAGGCTCATGAAATTCCCAAAGGAATATCACTCCCCCAAAATGGGATAGTCCATTAATCGCGAATAAGAGCCATATAAGATACAACAAGATGCAAAATGGCTCCAACACAAACACAAATACATGGTGTGCAACCCAACATGCATAGACTTGATTTCTCAAGAAAAGCAAGTAGGAAGCACAACATATACAAACACATGTTAGGAACAAAACTAACACATGCAAAGGGGCGAGTAACTTTCAATATAAATGAGTTGAGCACAAGTTACCGCAAGGAGGAACATTGGATATATGATAGAAGCAAGATAATCAAAAGACTTGGCTTGAGATAATATAAATGATGAAGATCCCTTAATTCTTCATGATGTAGCCAAGTCTCCAATGCCCTCCAACAAGCACCTATTGATCAAGTTTTGGATTGTTGGTCCCCAACTAAGTTGGGTCCTAAGAGGTTAGTCACAATAGGCTTGGAAACCCAAATGGTTCTTTTCTTGACACCACTTTGAGCACCAACATATTTGGCAAACACATTGCCACCCTCATCCTTACGAAGAGAATAAACATCATCAATGGTGATAGAATTGGATGAGGTACCAATAGTGCAAAGAGGAGATGTGGCCCTTCTCACGGCATATGTAGCAAGTTCTTTTCTTCTCCTTCTTCTCACTAGATTTCTCCACAATGGGAGCATTGGCTTGACTCTTCTTGGGAAGTGGCAATTCTTCAACTTGAGGTTGAATATGAGTTTGAGCTTGAGGCCGCTTTCCTCTTTGCTTCTTCTTCAAAGGGCAAGATCTAACATGGTGCCCTTCAATTTTGCACTTGAAGCAAACAATCTTGGCCGGGTCTTTGACTTGTACTTGGACCTTTTTATTCTTGTTGTTCTTGGACTTGTCCTTGTTGTTGGATTTGAATCCAAGTCCACTCTTGTCATTGGGGGATTGTTGCACACTCAACATCGTGTCAAGTTTGCATTTCCCTTCATGACTCTTTACCAAGTCATTCTTCAAAGAAGTGACTTGGGCCTTGAGCTCTTTGATTTCCTCTACATGGTTAGTAACAACACAAGTACTAGAGGAAGTAGAATCTTCATGGTTAGAGCAACAAGGCAAGGAAGATAATTCATCACAAGATTTAGCAATATTATGAGTGGATGAATTACTTGGACTAGCACATGACAATATAGCATTTTGAGTACTAGTGCTAGTACCCACATGAGGCTCACAAGGTGTTGCCTTTGATATGATAGCCTCATGAGTTAACTTTAGCCTATCATGGGAGGCTAGAAGATCCTCATGGGAGCTAGAAAGCTTTCCATGATTTTCTTCCAATTTCCCATAATTGCTAGTTAGCAATTCAAGTTGAGCCATTAGCTCAACATTCTCCTTCAAGATAGATGCTTCACAAGAAATAGAGTTAGTAGCACAAGCATCATCACAAGACATATCAAGAAGAGAGGGTAACATAGCATGCTCTTTTAAATATGAAGCTTTTAATTGCTCATGTGACTTGGTGAGGATAGAGTGTTCGCTCTCCAAGGCCTTGTGGGCCTTGTCTAGATCATCTAGATCCTTAACAAGTTTATCATGACCAACACTAACTTTGAATTTTTCATTTTTAAGCAATTTTAATTGAGCTTTTGCATGGTCTCTTTCTTTAGTGAGTTTAGCAAATATTTCATTTTGAGACACCTCAAGGGTTTCAAGTTGCTCCTCAAGAGAGGCTACGGTATCTTGTTCTTCTTCAAGATCATTCTTTAAGGATGCTACATCATTGGCATACTCTCGTTCAAGAGCACCTTTTTTATCAATGGTGTTCTCATGCATCCAAATAAGTTTTTGGCTCTCAATAGTGGTAGTCAAGATTTTAAAGAAGTGAGAGCTAGCAATTTTATCTTTGCACAGAACCTTGAATACACTCATACCCTTATCGCGTAGATAGACAACCCAATCCTCTTCTTCATACTCATCCTCATCCTTATCACCACGAGGAATATTAGGTTCCACGGTAGGAGATACCGTGGAACTCTTGGCCATAAGGCATATATGAGACCCGTGAGATAAAGATGAGGAGTTACTTGAGGCTCCTTTCAAGATCTTGTCTTGACCAATAGAATCTTTGGTTTCCTCTACATTGTTAGCCACACAACAACTAGAGGAAATATTAACCATGTTCAAACTATGTTTTTATCATGGTGGACGCCTGGATTAGGATCGGGAAGTCCAAGTACCAGTGGAGTATAATTTTTGTTGAAGCTGTATATCATCACCATCGGCGACGAGCCGACGGCGACCACGCGTCCGCTGGGGGCGTACGCCAGATATAGCGGGAAGCGGATCCAGGCACCCGTGAAGGGGTTTAAGGCGGAGAAGTTGTTATAGTCGGTCGGTCCCTGCAGGAGGAGGAGGCCGTCGTTGTCCGTGGCCACGCAGGCGTGGTCCCGGAGTACGGGCATGTCCTTCCACACAAAGCGGCCAGTGTCGACGTTGAGGAAGAGGCAGCGGGAGTCCCGCTCGCTCGCGGCAGGCCACCCGAGCATGACCCATCGGCGAGGGAGGAAGCGGGGGTCCGGGCCCCGCGGATCGGCTGTGGCGTCGCGCCAGTGGTGGCACACGGCGCGGAGGCTCACATAGCAGTCGACATCGCCGGTGGCGAGCAAGGCGTCCGCGACGAGACCGAGGAGCTCCGAGGGGAGCGATGACCAGTCCGCCGCCATTGGCATGGTCATGCACCCGCGCGCGCGCCGGTGATTAAGGTCGGCTTAATTATGCAGAAGTTATGGCATTGCTGTTGGTCTCTAGCCGAATATATGCAGGACACCGTTCGAACGAATATACGCAGGACAAGCTGGTGGTGTTGAGCCGAATATCATGCAAGGCTTAATTTGGAAAGTGAATCATTTTTTTTCCGTTGATCCCGGTGAATGCCGTAGTGGCATGAACTTGCCTCCCGACGCGGCGCCGCCATTCGGGCAACTGCTACCGTGGTAGTGATTTAAGTCGGAGAAGAGAATCCAAGGGCTTCAGAGAATCCAAGTACCCTCCCTCAATCGAGTAAGCAGGTTATTGTCATGCCAAAAGCTCTGCCCGGTCGATGTTTCAGTGATCACTGCCAGATTTTCAGCTAGCAATCTTGCATCACCATTTCACCTTTTGCAGAGCTTTGCGTTAGTGCCTCTTCTAGGGTCTGTTCGGTTGTGCAATTAGCTGGAACAGAATGGAACGGTTCCATTCTTGAGAGCCATTCTCGCGTTCGGTTGGCAGATAGGATGGAACGAGCTCGTTCCCCGAATGGGAATATTCGGCCCAGATGCGGAACGCACCCGTCCGGGCAAATCGGCCGGACGAGGTGGAACGGCTCGCTAATCGCCAGGCCACCTCCATCCCTCTCTCGCGCCCCTTGCTAATCGCGGCCACCTCCATCCTCCTCCGTGCCGGCGGACCGCCCCCTCCCTCGAGCTCCTGCGCGCCGGCAGGCCGCCCCTCCCTCAGCCCCTTGAGGTCGCCCCGCCGCCCTCCTCTGAAGTCGCCTCTGCTCCGACGGTCGCTGACGCGGAGGTCGCCGGGCGCGGGGCCGCGGAGGTCGCCGGGCGCGGCGCATGGCCAGAGGGCGGCGGCGGCCACGGCCAGGCCAGGTGCAGCACGGCGAGCAGCGGCCTCGCCAGCAGCGGCGGCGGCCATGGCCGGGCGATTTGGCCCCTTTCCTCTCTAGTTGAATTGCCAATTCCAAATTAGTTAGGGCTAATCCTCAATTTTGGGAACCATTCCATTCTATCTCTTTTCGTCCAACCGAACGCAAGAACGGGATGGAACCATGACATTCCAGATTATTGGAATGGAATGGTTCCATTCCATTCCAGCATGTTCCACAACGGAACACACCCCTAGTTCATCTTGCAACATGCTTGCTGTGCTGCTTGGTGCTTGCACGCTACTGCTGAAGGTTCCGCGCCTTCTTGCACCAGACAACCGTGAAGCCAACCTAAGCATACACATGTCCGGCTCCGGCAGGTAGGGTGGCAGGGCGGCGCGTCCGCGTGTCCCAGGATATGAATGTTGACGTGCATCTTCCTTGACGTAGCATTGCTGAACTGTAAGAGACGAGCTTTGCGAAGATGCATACTTTGAAATTGTATTATTTTTTGTGCTCTGTACTTCTCCACTACTAGTTTCGAAGATCAAGAAATCAAGTTGCTGGCGGCGATAGCCGTTTCGATATTGAAACAAAAGCTCAAGGATACTGCAGTTCTGGAACTAAAAGCAGTGAACAATTTGATCAGCAACGCAGCAGCTCTGACAGGCGTAACTGCACAAGTACATCATTTCGACACTTACACTATGTCCTTTCGAAATTCATTACTACTATATTTTTTGTTTGGCAAGAAACAGAAACTCGTAGTACATTGAATCCCATTAAGCTCTGGACTCCTGAAGCAGATATCCGACCTTCAAGAACAGCCCTGCACAAACACATTGCCGTAATAGTCCGGTGGATGGGATATCCCTTTCATGTTTTAGTCGTCGATCTGTAGTTTTAAGATTCGTGCCACGGTGTTCCATCAAGTTTCATTCAGTTTTTACTTTTTTTTTAACTGCAGACAACAAAACGCAAAGAAACTATAAAATCCTAACTATAAATCCAATGCACAGCATGATAAAAGAGAAAAATTGGATTGTGAAATGATTCCAAACTTTCACATCGAAATCCAATGCACGATTCATAAACAACAAAAATCTGGCCTTTTATTACGGGGAAGTAGCATTTTGATGCATGTATTTATAAATTTCATTTTTAATTAGAAGTGTACTACTAGAAGACAATTGTACAGGAAGGATAGAGAAAGCCAAAAAGCGGATTTTTTTTTAGAGGTTATCTATCTATCCATGAGGAAAAGGGTGCATGACTTTCTAGAGGCTCTATGATTAAGTCAGTTAAGCTCCTTCTTGAACAATGCTCTGCATCTGCAAGGATTAGTCTAGGAATTCTGAAAGATGAAAGCGTGTCTTGTTTTCCATAGAGCTGGACCAAGCTAGGAAAAAAATATTGGCGGCAAGCTTAGAAAATACACGATGGAAAAATAAATGATCTCTGGATTTGAAGAGATGAACTGAAGAATCAAAGAGCTATTCATTATATGTGAAAAGATCTGACTATCGATGATGCTCTTCAACCGAAGGATGAACATGGTAATACTAGTGTAATTAAGTTTTGTTGAAGTTTACTATTCTAGCCGATTTGCTCTCTAGTTTGTCGGTAGATAAGTTTCTCCCACTACAGGACTACAGTGCTACGCCGACGGCCTGCGATCATCATACTACATAACTCCAATTCCCGATTGTTCATTCATAATTTTTACGTAATGGAAGAACAAGTTGTGTTGACATGTAAAGTTTCACGTTGATACACAATTTTGCGACGCAACAAAAATAAACATTCTATGAAATTTATAATCATAAAATCCGCTGCCTCTTGTTATTTCTATGTGAGTCACATGCTACTTGTGTTGTCTCTTACTCTTCTTGAGGTTGTACAATGAATACTGTACTACACTTATGAAATTTTACATAAGTGTTGGTGTCAGGTTGCTCGTGGCTTCACTCAGGTGGCACGCCGGTATTGGAGATTAAGATGAATGGTAGGCCGGTTGGAGATGAATTAGCGCAGGCGCAGAGGTTTTAATGAGCAGGGATTAATGACGGCGCGTATAACGAAGAGGGTTGCCGTTGCTCTTCCGCGGTTGTTTGGCACTTCATTCCGGCGGTTTGCGCGTCGATCAGCGCGGTTGCCCTCCCCGGCAGTTGTTGTGCTTAATTCGCGCCGACTCGAGACAGGGTCGCTGCCAGGCGGGCCCGTCGAAGAAGCGACGCGCCGAACGTCCGCGGAGACGCAAACGTGCCGCATTTTTGCGTCGCGTTTGCGTCTCCGCGGATGGCCCGGACACTATGCGACTTCCCGCTGGAGCAGGGTGCAGCGCATTCCGGTCCGTGCGGACGCAAATGGTCGCGCAGCGTCCGGTTGCGTCGCCCGTTGGAGATGCCCTTATAAACATAGTTCCAAACATTACACAAACTAATACATAATTGGATACATTGTTTTACAAAAACTAATCTATAATTTGGAACTTGGTTTACACAAACTAATAAACATAGTTTACACAAACTAATACATAGTTAAAACATTCCAAAATGAGGAAATCTAATTGGTGTTGGCTTTCGCTGCTTTCTTATGTTCGCTGCCAAGAAAGAACACTCTAACAGTTCTAAATATCGGTGTCCGAGCCGGACTTGCCGGTGTGGTAGTGCGGATGTATCGTCGAACACCTTGACGATCATCTCGCCGTCCTCCTCGTAGAGGAAGGTGAGCTGGCAGCCGGGCTCGAGCGCGAGGTCGCGGGCGAACTTGTCCCACCCCATGTGCAGGTACATCTTGCCCTGCCCGTCGAACAAGACCTCGACAGGCCACCCGCAAAAGTTGCAGCTGGCCTCCCATAGCTGCAACTGGGCCGGCTCGACACCATCGACGAACTCGGCGAACTTGTCCGGGAGCTGCTTGATGCCGAGGGGGTCATCATCGATACGGAGGAGGAACTCGAAGCAGCGGTTCTCCTGCGAAGACGACGACCGCGCAGGCGATGACGACCGTGGGGTCGTAGCTGCTCCACCTCGGTGGCCCCAGCCCCAGGGCGGCCTCGACCGCCTCGCCGGCTACCTAGACCCGCCATGGACTTCCTTGCGGGGCTAGCTCCGTCGCAGAAAGAGCTAGGCGGCGCTACAGTGGAGCTTGTGGCGGCTAGAGTTTGTGTGGAGGAGTGGATGAGGAAGACGAGCGCGCGCCCTCTTTATATAGGCAGGAGGCAGGCGACGGGCGCGGCACGTGTGGCATCGCCATTACTGCATTGGCAGAGGTGGGCGGCGGCCGTTCGGCATGCGAGGCATTGCCACTAACGTGGCGCAGACTGCCGAAACGACGCAGCGGCGCCCCAGCGACTGAGAAGACTCATCGAGCCTGGATCGTTGCCGAGCGGGCCCGACAAAACATCCGCCAGACGCGAGCGGACACTTTACGCGTATATTTAAGCCATATTTACGCCGATGCGGACGACCCAGTTACTATGTGTCGCTCCACTGGAACAGGGACGCATTTTTTTGCAGACCAGCGTTTCGTTTGCGTCGTCCGTTGGAGATGCCCTCACGTGAGGCCGGCGACGAGGATGCAAAACTGATGCAGGGGGAAGAGGATCGAGGCGCCCGTGAACGGGTTTAGAGCATCTCCACTCGTCCCCCGACGAGGCCCCCGGCCTTTTCCATCCGGACGTAATTCGGCCCGTCGCCCGGTTCCTCGTTTTGTGGATTGGGCCTAAATTCATCCGGCGATCCCACGCCATCCCCGGCCCCGGAGCGCTCGGGACTCGGACGAAGCGAAAGCGGGAAAACAGGAAACTTCCCGCGTGGTGGCCCCAACTTGTCGGCGAGAGAAACCGATCGTCGTCCTCATCATCGTCTTCCGCGCGCTGTAAAGCCTGCCGCCTGCATTCGCCGTCCACGCGGCGAGTTAATGTCGTCGTCTTCCGCACACGCATCGTCTTCCGCGCGCACTCCACGCGGTCAAAGGCTGCCGCCGTCAGCTCGCCGCGGACGCGTCGCACTCCACGCCGCATTAATCCCCCGCACCAGCCGCACCTATATCGCCGCTCCGCTGCGCAGGCGCACCCCGTGATCCACTCTCCCTCCACTCTCCTTCCAGTCTCCGTCCACTCTCCCTCTACTCTCCGACGATGGCATTCTCCGGCGACGACGGCGCAGCCAACAACGGCTTCCGCCGCTCGCTCCACGCGTGGGAGGGCACCTCCTCCACCGGGCGGGTACCCCTGCCCGCCGGACACGAGGCCTCCCGGCGGTGGGTGGCGCCTGAGTCGTGGCGGCGTACCAATCCCGCCGCCGCCTCGGGGCGACCTCCTGGACATCGAGATCGACGAGGCGCGGATGACAATGACGGATGAGGAGCGCGCCGAGCCACGCCACCACCCCGACAACTACACGGCGTGGAACTCGTATTTCCTGCGGCGGTGGGAGCGGGAGCTCGCCTCGTACGACGCCCGCCGCCTCCGCCTCCGCGCAACAACTGCGGGCCGCAAACGTTGGTGGAGCGCGCCGGGCCGAATCTCGAGGCCGTCCTCGAGCACATCGGCGGCAACTTCCCGGTGCTCACGATGCCCCTCCATCGAGGGCATCGGCCGCCGCCGGGGAAACGTCGGCAGCCACGGCGCATGGCTGCCAGCTCGTCGTCTTTCGGATCGGCGCCGAGGTCATCCTTGGCGCCGGTGAAGAGGAGAGACGACGTCGCCTTCGGCCGGTGCGCGTCAAGAAGAGTCGGCGTCTCCGCCGCCGACCGAAGGCGCGACGGCGCCTCGTCATCCGCGACCAGCCTTCCGCGCCGCAGAAGCGGCGGAAGGACGAAAGAGGCCGCGCAATCCAGCTCGCCGAGAGGAGGCGCGCGAGAGGACGCGCGATGGCGGAGGCGATCGCCGGTCGGCGAAGGACATGGAGGAGGAGCGCGCGGACGACGCCGCAGGCCGGGCGAGCGCGGCGGGAGCGCCCAGAGGCGGGCAGCGCGGCGGCGGCCGGACCTGGCCGCCGCACGCCAACACGCCGCCGCCGCTACAACCGCCAACGTCGATGCCGCGCGGTACCGCCGTCCTGCGACACCTCCTTCCGGCGTCGTCGTCGTCGACCTCGAGTCCTCCGACGACGATATGTACAAGCCATCCCGGGGTGGTGGGGAGACGCCGGCCAGCGGCGACAGCCAGGCAGCGCGGCGGAACGGACGACGACGGCGGCGACTACGGTGTTCTACCGCCATTCAGGCATGTAGAGCGCCGTGTTTTAGAATTATTAGCATTTGAATTCCCCTAGCCGAATTCGAAATATAGTCGAATTCGGCCTCTATGTATGAACTCCGCCCGTTATGTAATAAATATCATTAAATTTAGTCTATATTCACCCGTTTTTAGCCGTAGTTCGTCAAGTTTCCGTTTTTTAAATTTGTCGACTACCCTAACGCTACTCCTCACGCCAAATCTTCCTTTAATCCGGACGAAAATTTCACCGGATTTAAGCGTGGGAAGCGCCAACGTAGATCGAGCCTCTCGGCCCCGGCATGACGAGGAGGCCGTCGTCGCCCGTGGCCACGAAGGGGTTGCGATTGCGCAGCACGGGGAGGCCTTTCCACACCAACCGGCCGGTGTCGACGTTGTGGTCTCGACCCGATTATATGCAAGGTCAGGTGTTGGACGGATCGATTCGACGGGACGCCGGCCGTTCCAACGGCTTAAGCGAAACATTTCTTCCGTTCTGCAGCCCTGCGGCACTGCCTCGGTGCCATTTTGTAGGTTAAAAGCTCTATCGACTTCTCTGTAATTCGCGTCATGATTCATGCTGACTGCAGTTACACACATGTTGCAACCAAGTTTTTTCAGGTTGCACTGACCAAGAATTGAGCTTATATGCTAGTGCTCCTCGCCATTTTAACTGGCCGTGGTCACGCTGTCAAAAAAATAAACTGCCGCGGTCACCACAGAGCACACAGCGCCACATAACGTTTTGCCATAGCACGTGTCAAATAGTACTACTACCGTCGCCGACATTGAAGATATGATCATTTAAAAACTGCTTACATGTGTCAAAAAAAAAATACACTGAAACTGGAACCTGATATCTCCCCGTAAATGCGAGATCTCTCTCTACTGCAGAAGGACATCACATATCTGAGGCCTTACAAAACCAACTAACTGTTTGCTAATGTAAAGCCAATGGCAGAAGAACACGCTACTGGGGTGCTGATTGCAGCCCCGACAAGGGAATCCCCCGACAAGCACCTCCCCAGGTTAAATCTGATAAAACATCCTATTAACCACCCTTCGCAGTGGTATGGTGTTTCGGTTCAACTGCCCTGGATAGCTTGAATTGCCATTTCTCTATCAAACCTCCAAAAGTACCAGGAAACGGAAGAGGGCTAACCATCAACTGACTGAACGTTATCTTCAGTTTCCTCCACAAGACATTCCATGGGTAACCTAAAACTTAAGCAGTACATCGCCTGCAACAAACATCAAACACCACAAGAAGTTACTGCAATTAGGCTTACAAACAAACACTAAAAAAGAATCAAGAATTCCTCGTTACTTCCCAGATATTGCTGGAAACAGAAAAGTTTGGTTTGGGCCAGGCAAAGTTTACCATGTGTCAATAATCAACCCAAACAAGCAAAACTGTTATTAGTGGCCAAATGGATTATCACGTGTCGCATAGGTTATTTTGGAATAACTGATCTGTGCTTTATGCTTAAATAAAACTCATATTCTTGTACCCTCTTATTCCCTTTGTCACAGAAATATATATCATCATACTGTTTAAAGATAATTCTGGGTGTGCATTTACAAAATTTTGGTCTGGGTCTTACACATTGTGCTTAAAGCAGGAGAAAGGGAAAAAAGACAGTAAAGGGCATGTGGTAAGATCAATAAACATTTGAAGTACGCACAAAGTCTTGCAGACAATTACTATGGATATTTAAGTATACAACCTACCTTGTTAGGTGCAACATCACGAACACGATGGAATATTGGTTCTGCTATCTTGGCATTCAGTTTATTTTGTGCTTCCTGCAAAGAGGGAAAGAGCTGTTAAAAGAAAATACAAATGCCTTGCAAAAATAGATATAAGCATATAGATAGTGTTGCCTGTTATGGATCTATGGTAAAAAACATTTACTGAGAAATAACCAAAGAGGGATAGACCTACACATAGTATCAATTCTTCAGATTCACTTGAACGGATGAAACAATAACAGTGGATCCAAGGTAATGACCCTTTCCAGCATCTCTTTTGAATAAGTCCACTAAAACAATCTGCATAATAGATGCAGATAAGGAACTAAATACAGAGCAACAATACGTGTATAAGAATTTAACTGTTCAATAATATTAAATCAGTTGCACCAAATATGTACAAGAGAATTACTAAATGTTTTGTATAGACAGCAACACCAAAGGTATTTTATACAGAAAAAGGAAATCCTCTTGTTAGGGGAAACTTTCATTTCTACTGGGCTGAACCAAATGTGCATATTAACGCAGGACCATGATCTAAGAGGTTAATATGGCTGACAGGTTGAGATATTTCCAGAAGCAGGGATGTTACACTGCTATCCGGGAAATAGTTGCATGTTATTTGCAGTAAGCTAAATTAACTACTATGAAATTGCATAGTACTACATAACATGCTGAAAACTGAAAAGAACCCTGCCCCAAAACACAGAGAGGATATGATCACTAGACCGGGAGAAATTAGGAGATGAAATAACATTACCGAGAAACTGAAGCGCAGAAGCAGGGAGATTCATCACTACATGATCAATGTGCTCCCATGGCTTGACAGGTAGTGGCCCTGAGCTTTTTACTTTCTTATTGTTCCTCTTTTTTGTTTGATTGGCATCCTCTTCTTGGCAGGCAACATCACCTATAGGAAGCATAACATTGTAACTCTACGACAAGAGACATAATAGCTAAATTGCCGCGCTTATCAAGCCTGTTATCAATTGGATTAAGATGCTGGCCTCACTCATACAGAAGTTTCAGTTAACATAAAGTCCCAGGCTATAAATGCTTTGAAACATTGAGAAAGCAGATATACTTCTAGCAGGATTCCTACAGACATTACATACAATGTAGTTACCTTCATTAGATGTTTCTTGACGCCTTTTCGCAGTGTTCACCACAGAGGAGTCATCCAAACTCTCCTGGCAGACCTCTTGTACATCTATTACGCAACAGAGTTAGATTGAATTGAGCAAAAATTCACCAGAAACCAGCATGCAGAGGGGATAGGGGATGCAGAATGTACCATTATTGTTACCATTTGGCATAGAATGTTCATTAGCAGAAACTATTTCTCCAGAAGAACAATTAGCAGCAGCAAATTGGGACTTAGCTTCTGGATCAGGTGCTATCATCAAATTTTGCATGAATACTCTAGCATCCATGTTATGTGTGAAGATATAATCCTCCACCTTGTTAATCTTTGCATTTATTTTAAGATAATGAACACTGTCTGGATTTAAATCATTTGCATATACAATACATCCTTTCTGTCCAGCTGGGACTGAAAATGGCCCAATACCAGCAAACATGTCACAGATCACATCTCCTTTTTTGAAAAGAGAAACCAATCGGATGTGCTCATGCTCAAGCCTCGAATTCCAGTAGACCAAACCATAGTCAAGTTTAAAGGTAGCACCATACTGTTTGACTTCAGTCACCATATCGTTCTTTCCTGCTAGAATCTCAAACTTCGGAACTCTAAATTCGTTTGAAATTGCCCCAACTTTATTCACCACTGTTTGAATCCTTGGATAATTTTTCTGCATATAAGCATGACAGAAAACATTAGCTGAAGAATGGATGTAGGCAAACTATTCTAGAATGTTATGAATCATTTCAATATTTCTGCAGTGCTAACTGCTTTACAACTCTGGTGTCAATTTACTTTAGCCTATTTTCATGTGAAAGTTGCAAGGTAAACCCGCTAATATCTGCGTTTAGGAGCGGTATAAAGGTAAAAGTAAAGTATGGGCAGGACCTTGCACTTTTTTTGGGGAAGCCTTGCACTTATATGAATATATGAAGTATGTAAATGCAACATGATGCTAAGTGAATCTTTTTGCAACATTACGGAGTAGTGCTACTCTGCATTGTCCTTATACATGGAGAAATAAATTCAAGCAGTAGTTCATGTTAATGAGCAAACACTTTGGTCCAAGTTAAGTATCCTTGATTATGTAGGAATTTGGATATGAGTAAGTTATTCAGGGAAAAAAAATAGACAAGCAGGCAGCCTTACATCATAGATAACATTTGCTATGACATCTTTGTACATTAGCAAATCATCAGGTATGTTTAAGTGAGCAACATGGCCTGCAAAATTCATTCAGAGCACTATCAGTAACAAGAGCAAAGAAAAAAAGGAAAATAACAAAATCAAAGCTTCATGAAGTACAGTCAAGTATTACTTAACAATTGTTTCAAATGAAGATGGCACCTCTACTCCTGCAGGCAATAATTGCTTCAGAATATGGTCTGCGCGAAATAAAAAATATTAGCATCCAACCAACGACATAAACCACATTAGCTGAGTAAAACAGGTCTATCAAAATGAAGTCCTACAAACACAAAGAGTGGGGGGTTAAAAGTAGTATTCCAGATGAGCAAATAAGAATGTTCAAACAGTGCTTGACTTCATGATAGGATCTGAGATCCTACCAGGCCGGTTACGTAGGGTGGAAGTGTGCTGGACGAGGGAGAGGAAGGCGGCGCCGGCGGCTGGCCGCCGTCGCGAGGTTGGAGGAAGGCGGCGCAAGGGAAGGAGCGGCGGCTAGGGCAGGGAAGACCGACTCCTCAAGGAGTCGGCAATAACGATCTATAAGATCTGTTTATTGCTTGATCGATATGGTCTATTACAACTTGTATTTATAAGAGAATTGTGAAACCCTAATCTGCTAACTTGGGCTAAGCCCCTAACTTAGGCCGGCCGGTTGGGCCACCGGCCGGTCATAACATCTCTCCCGCCTTCTCAAACAGCTCGTCCTCGAGCTGGATAGGAAACTGGGTGGAACTCATCCCGGAACGGTGTCGGCCTGGGAGACGGCCGCGTCGGCCAGCCCTGCGACGACATCAGCCGCAATGTCGTCTACGGTCTCCAAGTAGAACAGGCGTGGACAAACGTGGCCCGGTACGTAGAGCTCGTCGCAGTTGAAGCACAACCCTTTACGACGGCGCTCGAGCTGTTCGGCCGTGGTCAGCCGACGGAAAGGCCGCGTCGCGGCTGGATCGGAGTGCCCCGCATGAGTCACGGCCGTGAGCGCCTGGCCTGGTGGTGTCGGGGAGGGCGGTCGGTGGCCGAACGTCGCTGGCCGGGAAGGCCTGCTGCATGGCCCGCGCGCGCTGCTCGAAGGCGCGAGCGTAGTACATGGCCGACTGCAGGTCCTGGGGATCCCGCATCTCCACGTCGACGCGAATGTGGTCCGGCAGTCCGCCAATGAAGAGCTCGGCGCGCTGCTGCCCCGTCACCCCGGGCGCATGGCATGCGAGGGCCTGGAAGCGGTCGGCGAAGTCCTGCACCGTGGTGGTGCCAAACGCCAAGTTCCGCGGCTGCCGCGAATCGGGGACCGAAGCGTAGAAGGCAGAGCTCGCGAGCGGTCCCATAGGGGCATGCCGCCCTCGTCTGCTCGAGGGAGTAATACCATGTCGGGCGGCGCCGCGGAGGTGGTACGAGGCGAGCCAAGTCCGGTCCGAGGCGAGGGTGCGCTGCCCTCGGAAGAACTGCTCGCATTGGTTGAGCCAGTTGAGGGGGTCCTCGACGCCGTCGTACGTGGCGAAGTCGAGCTTGGCGTAGCGTGGGGGGGTTGGGCCGGCAGCGCCCTGGTACTCCGCGCGTCCGGCGGAAGGCTCCGCCAAGCGCGAGTATGCCGGCTCCGGAAAGGAGGGCCTCGGAGGGTCCCCGGCGGTCGTGTAGACGGGAGGAGGCGCCGATGCGGACGAGTAGACGGGCGGGGGCTCCGTCGCGGTCACCCACGCGGAGCCGCGAGCGGCGCGAACGGCACCCGCTGGATGGGGACGCCCTGGGGCAGCGAGGCGGGCCGGTGCGGGGGCCGGCTGCCATGACGACCACGGTGGGGCGGCGAGGCCGGGCGGGCGGGCACGCCCGGACGGGGCGAAGCGGCGCGGCGAGTAGGCGTTGAGGGCCGGCGGCGGCGGCGTGGTCATCCGAGTGCCGATCGGTACAGGCGGATGCCTTGGACGGCGATGGCGAGGTCACGGATGGCCGTCGAGAGCTCTTGCTGCGAGAGGAGGGGGGCGCCGGCGACATCCGGGCGCCGCGATGCCGTGGAGGGGCGGCAGGCCGCGCGGCGGAGGAGGCCGCGGCGTCTCGGCGGCGGCGGTGGTGGCGGTGGGCTGGCTCGAAGACATGATCGTAGAGGTCTCGATACCAAATTGATAGGATCGAGATCCTACCAGCCGGTTACGTAGGGTGGAAGTGTGCTGGACGAGGAGAGGAAGGTGGCGCCGGCGGTGGCCGCCGTCGCGAGGTTGGAGGAAGGCGGCGCAAGGGAAGGAGCGGCGGCTAGGGCAGGAAGACCGACTCCTCAAGGAGTCGGCAATAACGATCTATAAGATCTGTTTATTGCTTGATCGATATGGTCTATTACAACTTGTATTTATAAGAGAATTGTGAAACCCTAATCTGCTAACTTGGGCTAAGCCCCTAACTTAGGCCTGGCCGGTTGGGCCACCAGGCCGGTCATAACACTTCAATTATTATTAAGAAAACTAATTTACCATCTACTCATTTTGTAGTATATACAGAAACAGAGTTGATCACGTCTAAGAAGCACACCACAACAACATTATAGGAATCGGATCACGCAGAACAGAAGAGAAACTGACCAGCGCTCCAGTAAGAATAACCAAGAGTCAACGTGTATGGTACAACATCAACACTGCACAGTTGCTTCAATGAATCGCGGACCTGCTCGGGAATGTCTGACAAATCTACATATACCAAAAATAATGGACATAAGATTCTTTGGATAGAAGCATAAGAGAACGGAAACGTTAGTACATTTAAGTTTTTGTTTGACAGCAAAAGAGGCCGATAAGCACAGCAAAGTACAGAAGTGTAGCAACTAGCAATATAGACATGAACAACCAACTGGGCTTAACAAGTCTTAATTCTTATCGCCGCAATCAAGCTTCTACAGCAACTATTTTTTTGGTAAATTCTGAGAATCAAGCTCGGTGCCGTTTTTACAGTTGTCAAGAACAATCGACAAGCACCTCACAAGTCAAAATAAATAAATATCTGATAGATTCCTCCAGGGAGAGGCCAAGGCATACCGGGGTTCTGGACCTTCTCGGACAGCACGACGAGCCTGTGTTTCTCGCTCTCAGGGTCCTCGACTACAGGCTTGACCCGCGGCATATCCAGCAGGCACCCGGAGCGGAGCAGGCGGGTGACGGCGGAGGCGAGCTCGCGGGGGATGCGGAGCGCCAGGAGCTGCAGCCGCTTCTCGAACTTGCTCTCGTCCAGCTTCTCCATGGCCGCCCTCCTTCACCTCAGGTTTCTAGGGTTTTGGACGCCGGGGCAGCAGGCGGTTGCGGCCGACAGCAGCGATGCGGGGAAGACCGTGGAGAAGGAAGACAATGAAGCGATGGAGAAGATCCGTGCGAGGTGGGCTTCGGCCCATGCTGGCGTTTCTCGAAGCGTCTGGGCCGTACGACGCGCCGAGCGTCAAATAGAAGGGCCCGGCCCAATTAGTTTGGCCCAGCCCAACCGAGGGCCCGCCCCAACGGCACTTTCTGGAACCCCGCACCGACCCAGCAAAATCCGACCGTTGCCGCTCCCCGCTTTTGCCTTGCCTCTTCCTCCAATCTCTTTCCCCAATTCATTCATTTTCCCCAAACCCCAAGAACACAACCCACGCAGCACGGAAAACACGCCAAGAAACCGACGAATCCTCTTCTCGCTCCGCCTCCGACGAATCTTGCCTTCGCCGCCCCCAAGGACCGCGCCTTACATCCGGCCGCTGCACGCCGGCGGCGACCTCTCCCCCTCTCCCGTCCCCGCCGCCAGATCAGAGATCGGTCCAGATTCAAGACTGATCCCTCGCGTTGGTAAGATCTAGACTTTCTGGATTTGGTTCCGCGTCTCCCCTTCACTTCTTCTTCTTCTTGGGCGTGCATCGACGCGGCGTCTTGGAATCTGTTATGCATATACGCGAGAACCGTAGTCTTTCTAACGCATATTTTTAGCGGAATTGCTGTCGACGTAAAATCTAACCGAGATCTGGGCTGCCTTCGCGAAACAATTTGGTCTGGTGTTAAATCTTGCGCAGATTGCGATCTCTGCACAACGCAATGGGGTAGAGATTGCTTCTTTCCTCTGATTGGTATCTGTTCTGATAGGGGACTGATGTTAAAGTAAAATCTAGTTGAGATCTTGGTTTGCCAATGTGTTCTCATGCTAAATCCTATGCTGATTGCGATTTCCCTTTGTACATTTACAATAGCGTAGCTAAGTCGCTGTATATTGCTTTTGCTGTCTGACTAATTTCCCCCTTTGTACACCATTTCGAATCTGTTATTCATAGACGCGACAGCGCGTAGTCTTTCTGAATATGCAACGCATATTGTTAGCGGAATTGCTGTCAGCGTAAAATCTAACTGAGATCTGGGCTGCCTTCTCGAAACAATTTGGTCTGATGTTAAATGCTGTGCAGATTGCGATCTCTGTACAACGCAATGGGGTAGAGGTTGCTTCTTTCCTCTGATTGGTACCTGTTAGGTGACTATGTTAAAGTAAAATCTATTTGAGATCTTGGTTTGCCAATGAGTTCTGAAATTCTGATGCTAAATCCTATGCTGATTGCGATTTCCCTTTGTACATTTACAATTGCGTAGCGAAATTGTTGTATTACTGCTTTTGCTGTCTGACTAATTTCCCCTTTGTACACCATTTCGCCCCATCCAGGCTTTCGAGGTAGAGGGATAAAGGCTTCTGCCCTGCCGCCATGGCTTTCGCAGCCCCAGCAGCTGTGTTTCTTGACGAGAACCTGCCAATCCACAGAGGTGAGGCGGCTTTTGGCTCATACTAATTCATGGCACGGAAGTTTCCTGCTGCAAACATCTGACATACTTGTTCCTGATGATGTGCAGGCAAGAGGGCTGATGGGCTGAATGCCAAGCCACTGAAGCCATCAGCTAAGCCGTCAGCTAGGAAGGCCCTGCGGGACGTGTCCAACACCAGCAAGCCCCTGCGGGATGTGTCCAACATCAAAGGTACCGCCGCCTTGAAGGACAGGTCCGTCCTCAAAGACAAGTCTGCTCTGCGTAGCCAGGAAACCATTAAGAAGAACCCAGTGAACAAGACTACAATCTTTCCTGATGAGGCGACCAAAAAATGTCATGACTGGGCTAAGGGTGGCGTGGAGGGCACCCACTTCACTGGGAATGATGCTCAGAAGTTGGACAGTGACAAGATAAATCAACGTGAGAATCTTGCGTCTTATAGTTGCTTCATTTGTCGGTTCATTGGTGGGTGGAACTTTTCAATTTGTACATGTGGCTGATTATATCAACTATGCAGGTGTCAAGAAGAAAGTGGATAAAATAAATTCAGCATTGCGTGACTGGCCAGACGTGATATTTGATCCTCTGCTATTTCCAGCAAAGGTAAGCCACCGACATGCACGGAACTTTTAGGAGTCTTCTACAGATTATTTTGAATTCCTATATACTTCTCCAGGCATTTTGCCAGTTCTTGCATTAACATTTCGCAACTATTGGTCTCTTGGTTCTTGAACTGCCAAACTTGTATCCAGACAAACTAATCTTGGTAAACAGGAAGAATGTTTATCTCAGTATGCCTTTTCCAATGACATCATATAAGCATAAAACACAGAATCTTAAATGATTATTTGTCCTACTGTTGCGTGATTATACGTTCCATTGTTACATGATAATAGGTTCCATTATTACATTATTATTATTGTTCCACCGTTACATGATAAGTCAACCAGGAGAGTTTTGATGTGTAATGTGATCCTTTCATGCCTCTTGTTCTTGCTATCTGTACAAGCAATACGTACGAACAACATGGACTTAGCAACAAGATGTAGTATGTACTTAATACTTAGATATACCTTCCACTGTTACATGATAAGACAATCAGGAGAGTTTGATGTGTAATGTGTTCTTTTCATGCCTCTTGTGTGGAGGAACTATATTATTTCTTCTACCACAACAGCATAATTAACGCTATTGGTTGGCAACCTTGTTCTTGCTATCTGTAGAAGCAATTAAGATGTACAAACAACATGGACTAGGGAACAAGATTTATGATGTTGCTTCTGAATTCGTATAACTCTATGTTGGATGTATATTTGAATCTTTACTTTCTACTGTACTGTTTGCCAGTAGAACTGAAGGAATTTGCTTTCCATTATATGTATGTTGCTTTACTATCTATAGGTGTCTTCTCTCATTGCAGTTTCTTTATTTTGCATTTATCCCTGATGACTATATGGATACTGACATCTATAAACCAGTACTCATTCCTTAATTTGTTTGGTATGTTGTTACCGGATCTATACAAGCTACTGCACATATATCCTGGTTTGTCATTTGTTCATGCTCCAGTTAACAACCTTTCTGGTTTATGTTCTGTTTTCCCCTCTTTTAATTCATTATGTTGATACCATAAATGCAATATCTGTTTGTTGATGATTCAGGCAGTTGCACCGTTTTATGAAGAATTAAACGTGCTGGAAATGGAGCCTGAGATTCTTCCAGATGTCACCAGCAGCCGTGGTCTCTCAACTTCAGGTCTCTTTCTTGCAATGATGCATTTCTCTCAACGATATTGGCAATCTAGAATTTATGTCAGTTTTCTCACATGTAACTCGTGTACGTCCAGGCAATCTTGCAAAGCTGGCTGAAGATTATTTCGGTGATGACAATTACCCATTCCTGGAGCCTGTTGAGTTTCAGCTGAAAGACGAGGCAAGTTGTCATCCCTGGAGACTGGAAGGAATGAACTGAAGACATATCTGTCCAGGCAATCTTTGCAACACTGCTTGCTCAGGAGCGTCTTTGCAACACTGCCTGGAAGGAATGAACTGAAAACATATCTGTCCACCTGAAAACTTCAAACAATGTTGCTGTCACTGTGTTTGCAACACTGCTTGCTCAGGAGCCGTATTAGAATGCTAGATGTTGCTCTCTTTCTCCCGTCTGTTCTGAATGATGGATGTGGCGTGAGACATGCTTTAGGATTTCAGCGTCTTTGTTAGCGGAAGCAGCTCAGCTTCCTGTTTGTTTTGGCTGGGACTTTTTCCAGTGACCTGTAAATGTTGGTGCGAGAATTTAAGACGTTGCAGGAAATTTAGCTGTTTTTGTGTTGCCTGTAGTGAATTAGGCGATTTTTTTTAAATAATACACTTATAATTATTAATTCCAGAAATAATATTAGTTATTAGCAATTTTCACAAATAATACACTGTCAGGGCCCGCTAACCCGAAATAGAAAAATCGGGTTTGGTGTAACCGAAGCGGAGGGAATCTGGTGGAGATGGCCAAAGGTGGGCTCGCTGCGCCCGAATCGATGCTGTCGGCCACGCCCGGCCTGTGTCGGGCTGTCTCCTGCCTAGGAGCAGCCCTGTCGGGGAGCGCCATCCTGAGGCGCAAGATTCCGTGCCGTGTCCCCGAGTCGGGGTGGCTGTTCGTGCTCCTTTTTAATTCGGCCGAGCGTGCTGCGTGGCTGTGTGGTCTCTTCTTCCTCCGTCTGCTCTCAGCTCATCAGCTCTCTCTCTCTTTTGCTCTCAGCCCAGCAGTTATTTCTCATATTTGTGAGCGATTTGTCCAGCCATTTGTTGTAGTTTGACCACCAAATGAAGTAGAATCACCTGATCTATAGATAGGTTAGCTTTTTAGGCGTTTTGGTGGAGGTGCTGGTGGAGGTGGTGCTGCTGCGTGGTGGTACTGCTGCGTGGTGGTGCTGTTGCAGCTAGCTGCGTGGTGGTGCAGCTGCTGCGAGGTGGAGGAGCTGAGCTGCTGACGGAGGTGTTTGGCATGCTTCAAGGGTAAACCCTAATTCCTGATATTAGATGGTGTAATCATGCATGTTGCGTTCGTTAGCTTCGCAGATTAGTTACTGAAATATGTACCGGTAGAAAGTACGTATTTAGGACCGTAGGTGCTAGATTTTTATTTATTTCAGAGTGTAGGTGCTAGATTTTTTTGACGAGTCTGTAATTTGTATAGGTGAGCAGATATGTCAGATAGAGTAAAATTCGTTGTTTACTTCGGTCATGGTACGGTCCGAACAACTCCGATGGGAGCCAATCTGAGCGAGTTTCAGTATGAGGAGTTACATTTGTCAAACCCAAAAACATGGCAAGTTAGTCAGTTGAAGGAGTGGTTGACCGTGAATTTCGATCTTAATCTCGAAGCATACACTTTTGGTGTGCATGCTTTGTGGAACAGCTCAAGTACCCAGATTTTCTGGCGGTTGAAGCCGATTGAGCGGACCTCTCAGTGGGTGCACTGGTTAGAAGCGTGTGAGCGCAGGGGAAATCACCCCATCGCCTTAATGCTTCCCGAGGCGAAGGAGGTGGTGAATTCCCAGGAAGGCGAGGGTGAGTTCCATCTAGGACAGAGCAGTCAAAGTTCAGATGTTGGAGGCAGCAGTTTCCAACTAGGACAGAGTAGCCATGCAGCTGGTGGTCATGACGGTGTCGAGCTTCAAAGCGAGGATGAAGAAGAAGACCAGATGCAGAACATGATGGATGATACGTCTCAAACGTATCTATAATTTCTTATGTTCCATGCTATTTTTATGACAATACTTCAATGTTTTATACATACTTTACATCATTATTATACATTTTCCGGCACTAACCTATTAACAAGATGCCGAAGCCAGTTGTTGTTTCTGTTGTTTTTGGTTTCAGAAATCCTAGTAAGGAAATATTCTCGGAATTGGACGAAATCAACGCCAGATCCTTTTTTCCACGAAGCTTCCAAGACCGAAGGGATAAGTGGGGCCACGAGGCCGAGACCATAGGCGGCGCGGCCGGGCCCTGGCCGCGCCGGCCTATGGTGTGGGGCCCCGTGCCCTCGACCTGCCCTTCCGCCTTAAAGCCTTCGTCGCGAATACACGAGAGCCACGATACGGAAAACCTTCCGAGCGCCGCCGCCGCCAATCCCATCTCGGGATTCAGGAGATCGCCTCCGGCACCCTGCCGGAGAGGGGAATCATCACGGAGGGCTCTACATCATCATGCCCGCCTCCGGATTGATGCGTGAGTAGTTCATCATTGGACTATGGGTCCATGTAGCTAGATGGTTGTCTTCTCCGCTTGTGCTATCATTGTTTAGATCTTGTGAGCTGCCTAACATGATCAAGATCATCTATTTGTAATGCTACATGTTGTATTTGGTGGGATCCGATAAATCTAGAATACTATGTCAAGTTGATTATCAATCTATCATATATGTGTTGTTTATGTTCTTGCATGCTCTCTGTTGCTAGTAGAGGCTCTGGCCAAGTTGATACTTGTAACTCCAAGAGGGAGTATTTATGCTCGATAGTGGGTTCATGCCTCCATTTAATCTGGGAACAGTGAGAAAGTTCTAAGGTTGTGGATGTGTGTTGCTACTAGGGATAAAACATCGATATTTTGTCTAAGGATATTTGTGTTGATTACATTACGCATCATACTTAATGCAATTATCGTTGTTTACAACTTAATACTGGAGGGGTGCGGATGCTAACCCGAAGGTGGATTATTTAGGCATAGATGCATGCTGGATAGCGGTCTATGTACTTTGTCGTAATGCCCTAATTAAATCTCATAGTAATCATCGTTGATATGTATTGAATCTTTATTTGTCAATTGCACCTGTAATTTATTCACCCAGCATGTTAGTTATCTTATTGGAGAGACACCGCTAGTGAACTGTGGACCCCGGTCCATTCTTTTACATCTGAATACATTCTACTGCAATCATTGTTCTTTACTGTTCTTTGCAAACAAACACCATCTTCCACTCGATACGTTTAATCCTTTGTTTTCAGCAAGCCGGTGAGATTGACAACCTCACGTTACGTTGGGGCAAAGTATCTTGATTGTGTTCGCAGGTTCCACGCGCCGGCGCCATGGTGTTGGCGTACACTCCTCCACCAACAACCTTCACGTGCTTCTTGGCCTTTTCGATAACCTTGGTTTTCATACCGAGTGAAACTTGCTTCTATACGCATCATACCTTCCACTTGGAGTTCCAACGGACGTGTGCTTCGCGCGTATCAAGCTAAATTTCTGGCGCCGTTGCGGGAGATCAAGACACGCTGCAAGGGGAGTCTTCACAACCAATCTCTTTACTTTGTTTTTGTCTTGCTTTACTTTATTTTATTTACTGTCTTGTTTGCTTCATATTAAAAACACACAAAAAATTGTTACTTTAATTTCTGTTTTGTTTACTTGTTCTATATCAAAAACACAAAAAATGAATTTACTTGTCTGTATTCTACTTGCTTAGTTTACTTTTATTACTGTTATAATGGGTACTCCTGAAAATACTAACTTGTGTGACTTCACAAATAATAATGATTTTATAAGTACTCCTATTGCTCCACCTGCTACTACTGCAGAATTCTATGAAATTAAACCTACTTTACTGAATCTTGTTATGAGAGAGCAATTTTCTGGTGTCAGTAGTGATGATGCTGCTGCCCATCTTAATAATTTTGTTGAACTTTGTGAAATGCAAAAATATAAGGATATAGATGGTGATATTATAAAATATAAATTGTTTCATTTCTCATTAAGAGGAAGAGCTAAAGATTGGCTACTTTCTTTGCCTAAAAATAGTATTCATTCATGGACTAAATGTAAAGATGCTTTTATTAGTAAATATTATCCTCCTGCTAAGATTATATCTTTGAGAAGTAGCATTATGAATTTTAAACAATTTGATAATGAACATGTTGCTCAAGCATGGGAGGGAATGAAATCTTTGGTAAAGAATTACCCAACCCATGGACTGACTACTTGGATGATCATCCAAACCTTTTATGCAGGATTGAATTTTTCCTCAAGGAACCTATTGGATTCAGCAGCTTGAGGTGCTTTTATGTCCATCACCCTGAGCGCCGCCACTAAACTTCTTGATGATATGATGATCAATTACTCTGAATGGCACACTGAAAGAACTCCTCAAGGTAAGAAGGTAAATTTTGTTGAAGAAACCTCTTCTTTGGTTGATAAGATTGATGTTATTATGTCTATGCTCGCAAATGGTAGATCTCATATTGATCCTAATAATGTTCCTTTAGCTTCATTGGTTGCTCAAGAAGAAAATGTTGATGTGAATTTCATTAAGAGTAATAATTTCAACAACAATGCTTATAGGAATAATTATGGTAACAACAACTATAGGCCATATCCTTCTAATAATGGTAGTGGATATGGTAATTCTTACAACAATAATAAGAGTGTACCCTCTGGTCTTGAAGTGATGCTTAAAGAATTTATTAGTACACAAACTGCTTTCAATAAAACTGTTGAAGAAAAGCTTGGTAAAATTGATGTTCTTGCTTCTAAGGTTGATAGTCTTGCTCTTGATGTTGATCTTTTAAAATTGAAAGTTATGCCCGAGGAAGTTAAAGATTCTAGGTTTGCTAAAACAAATGCCATCCAAGTTCAAATTAATGATAATATTAGAATGTTGGCTGAACTGCATGCTAGGTGGGATAGAGAAGAAAAAGAAAAATTTGCTAAAAAAAATAATGTAGCTAAAGTTTGGACTATTACCACCACTAGTAATGTTGATTCTACACATGTTGCTACACCTCCTACTATCAATGGTAAAATAATTGGTGTTGGCAATGTTTCTACTCCTAGTACAAAGCGCGCAAAATTGCCTCAAACTGCTGAAACTGCTTGTGATAAAACTGCTGAAATTTTTCTAAATATTGGTGACAATGATTCCATTGCTGTAGAACATAATGGTTTAGATTTTGATGATTGTCATATTACTGAAGTTATAAAGTTCTTACAAAAACTTGCTACAAGTCCTAATGCTAGTGCTATAAATTTAGCCTTTACAAAATATATTACAAATGCTCTCATTAAAGCTAGGGAAGAGAAATTAAAACTTGAAGCTTCTATTCCTAGGAAGTTAGAAGATGGTTGGGAGCCCATCATTAAGATGAAATTCAATGATTTTGAATGTAATGCTTTATGTGATCTTGGTGCAAGTATTTCTGTTATGCCTAAGAAAATTTATGATATGCTTGACTTGCCACCATTGAAGAATTGTTATTTGGATGTTAATCTTGCTGATAATGTTAAAAAGAAATCTTTGGGGAGGATTGATAATGTTTGTGTTACGATTAACAATAACCTTGTCCCTGTTGATTTTGTTGTCTTGGATATTGAATGCAATACATCTTGTCCTATTGTGTTGGGAAGACCTTTTCTTCGAACTGTTGGTGCTGTTATTGATATGAAGGAAGGTAATATTAAATATCAATTTCCTCTCAAGAAAGGTATGGAACACTTCCCTAGAAAGAGAATGAAGTTGCTTTTTGATTCTATTATTAGAACAAGTTATGATGTTGATGCTTCTTCTCTTGACAATACTTGATTTGCACTTTCTGCGCCTAGCTGAAAGGCGTTAAAAAAAGCACTTCTTGTGAGATAACCCAAGTTTCATTTTATTTACTGTATTGTTGAGTCTTGGAAGTTGTTTACTACTGTAGCAACCTCTCCTTATCATGTTTTTGTGCCAAGTAAAGTCTCTATGGTAAAGTTGATGCTAGATTTGGATTGCAAACAGCATTGCAGCTGTCGAATTCGTGCAGATCTCTCAGAAGAGTCAAAAAAATCTGAAAATTTACGTGCGTCCTCAGATATGTACGCTTTCATTAGTTTTGAGTTTTTCCGTTTGAGCAAGTTAAGTGCCTCTGCAAAATTCGTCTTTACGACTGTTCTGTTTTGACAGATTCTGCCTTTTATTTCGCATTGCCGCTTTTGCTATGTTGAATGAGTTTCTTTGTTCCATTAACTTTCAGAAGCTTTGTGCAATGTCCAGAAGTGTTAATAATGATTGTGTCACCTTTGAATATGTGAATTTTTAATTATGCACTAACCCTCTAATGAGTTTGCTTGAAGTTTGGTGTGGAGGAAGTTTTCAAGGGTCAAGAGAAGAGGATGATATACTATGATCAAAAAGAGTGAAAGGTCTAAGCTTGGGGATGCCCGGTGGTTCATCCCGGCATATTTTAAGAAGACTCAAGCATCTAAGCTTGGGTATGCCCAAGGCATCCTTCTTCATCGACAACTTATCAGTCACTTCTAGTGAAACTATATTTTTATTCCATCACATCTTATGTTCTTTACTTGGAGCGTCGGTTTGCTTTTATTTTGTTTTGGTTTGAATAAAGTTGGATCCCATCATTCTTATATTGGAGATATTACGCTCCGCTTTTTCATATGGAACACTTGTGTTCTTAATTGTGCTTTAATGTTCATGGCGAAGGCTGAAATTGCTTCGTTAAATTGCTATTTGGTTGGAATCAGAAAATGCTGCATATGGTTTGGAATAACTTGGCAATTGTTTGAGCTCTCATAGATCATGTTTAAGCTCTTGCATCATGTAGTTTAATCTATTAATGGAGAACTACCGTAGAGCTTGTTTAATTTGGTTTGCATGATTGGTCTCTCTAAGTCTAGATATTTTCTGGTAAAGTGTTTGAACAACAAAGAAGATAGTGTAGAGTCTTATAATGCTTGCAATATGTTCTTGTGTAAGTTTTGATGTACCTGTTCATACTTGTGTTTGCTTCAAACAACCTTGCTAGCCCAAACCTTGTGAGAGGAAATGCTTCTCGTGCATCCAAACACCTTGAGCCAAAACCCATGCCATTTGTGTCCACCATATCTACCTACTATGTGGTATTTTTCTGCCATTCCAAAGTAAATTACTTGAGTGCTACCTTTAAAATTTCATTCCTTTATCTTTCCAATATATAGCTCATGGGACAAATAGCTTAAAAACTATTGTGGTGATGAATATGTAGTTATGTGTCTTAGTTCTTATAAGTTGCTTGTTGAGCGGTAACCATGTTTCTGGGGACGCCATCAACTTTTTACCTTTGTTGGATATCATGTGAGATGCTATGCATGTTCGTCTTGTCTGAAGTAAGTGCGATTTCAGGATCAAATGGTTTGAGTATGCATATGTTAGAGAAGAACATTGGGCCGCTAACTAAAGCCATGTATCATGGTGGAAGTTTCATTTGGACATACAACTTCAATCTCTTATGAGAATATTATTTGTTGTTGAATGCTTAAGCATTAAAAGAGGAGTCCATTATCTGTTGTCTATGTTGTCCCGGTATGGATGTCTAAGTTGAGAATAATCAAAAGCGAGAAATACAATGCGTGCTTTCTCCTTAGACCTTTGTACAGCGGCATAGAGGTACCCTTTGTGACACTTGGTTGAAACATATGTCATGCAATGATAATCCGTGTTATCCGAGCTGATTAGGACAAGGTGCGAGCACTATTAGTACTCTATGCATGAGACTTGCAACTTGTAGGAAGTATTATGCATAGCACATATGAATTATTACTACCGTTGACAAAATTGTTTCTATGTTTTCAAAATAAAAGATCTAGCACAAAAATAGTAATCCATGCTTCCCTCTGCGAAGGGCCATTCTTTTACTTTATGTTGAGTCAGTTTACCCACTTCTTTCTATCTTAGAAGCAAACACTTGTGTTAACTATGTGCATTGATTCTTACATGTTTACTTATTGCACTTGTTATATTACTCTATGTTGACAAATATCCATGAGATATACATGTTACAAGTTGAAAGCAAGTGTTGAAACTTAATCATCCTTTGTGTTGCTTCAATGCATTCTACTTTGAATTTATTGCTTATGAGTTAGCTCTTATGCAAGTCTTGTTGATGCTTGTCTCGAAAGTACTATTCATGAAAAGTTTTGCTATATGATTCATTTGTTTAGTCATTATCTTTGTTAGCAATCTTTTGCTTCAGATCACTCCATCCATCTCATATGCTTTACAATAATGTTGATCAAGGTTATGTTGGTAGCATGTCACTTCAGAAATTATTTGTGTTATCGTTTACCTACTGGCGAGTAGGAACTAAGCTTGGGGATGATACGTCTCAAACGTATCTATAATTTCTTATGTTCCATGCTACTTTTATGACAATACTTGAATGTTTTATACATACTTTACATCATTATTATACATTTTCCGGCACTAACCTATTAACAAGATGCCGAGCGCGAGTTGCTGTTTTGGTTTCAGAAATCCTAGTAAGGAAATATTCTCGAATTGGACGAAATCAACGCCCGGGGTCCTATTTTTCCACGAAGCTTAAGACCGAAGGGATAACGAAGTGGGGCCACGAGGAGACCATGGCGGCGCGGCAGGCCTGGCCGCGCCGGCCTATGGTGTGGGGCCCCTGTGCCCTCCGACCTCTCTTCCGCCTACTTAAAGCCTTCATCGCGAATACCCTGTAGAGCCACGATACGGAAAACCTTCCGAGAGCCGCGCCGCCAATCCCATCTCGGGATTCAGGAGATCGCCTCCGGCACCCTGCCGGGAGAGGGGAATCATCACCGGAGGGGCTCTACATCATCATGCCCGCCTCCGGATTGATGCGTGAGTAGTTCATCCTTGGACTATGGGTCCATAGCAGTAGCTAGATGGTTGTCTTCTCCGCTTGTGCTATCATTGTTTAGATCTTGTGAGCTGCCTAACATGATCAAGATCATCTATTTGTAATGCTACATGTTGTGTTTGGTGGGATCCGATGAATCTAGAATACTATGTCAAGTTGATTATCAATCTATCATATATGTGTTGTTTATGTTCTTGCATGCTCTTCGTTGCTAGTAGAGGCTCTGGCCAAGTTGATACTTGTAAATCCAAGAGGGAGTATTTATGCTCGATAGTGGGTTCATGCCTCCATTTAATGGGACAGTGACAGAAAGTTCTAAGGTTGTGGATGTCTGTTGCTACTAGGGATAAAACATCGATGCTTTGTCTAAGGATATTTGTGTTGATTACATTACGCACCATACTTAATGCAATTATCTGTTGTTTACAACTTAATACTGGAGGGTGCGGATGCTAACCGAAGGTGGATTATTTAGGCATAGATGCATCTGGATAGCGGTCTATGTACTTTGTCGTAATGCCCTAATTAAATCCAATAGTAATCATCGTTGATATGTATTGAATCTTTATTTGTCAATTGCCTTAATTTGTTCACCCATGTTAGTTATCTTATTGGAGAGACACCACTAGTGAACTGTGGATCCCGGTCCATTCTTTTACATCTGAATACATTCTACTGCAATCATTGTTCTTTACTGTTCTTTGCAAACAAACACCATCTTCCACTCGATACGTTTAATCCTTTGTTTTCAAAAGCGGTGAGATTGACAACATCATTACGTTGGGGCAAAGTATCTTGGTTGTGTTGTGCAGGTTCCACGTTGGCGCCGGTTTCAGGTGTTGCGCCGTGATACCTCCACCAACAACCTTCACGTGCTTCTTGGCTCCTACTGGTTCGATAACCTTGGTTTCATATTGGGAAACTTGCTTCTATACGCATCATACCTTCCACTTGGGGTTCCCAACGGACGTGTGCTTCGCGCGTATCAATGGACAAGGAAGACGAGGATGGAGTGGACTATGAGCTTGAGTCAGATGAATCTGGTGGATCCGATAATTCAGATGACAACGAGGAGGGGGATCCGATCCCCTCTTCTTGGAACCATGATTTGTCGGAGGCAATGATAGTGCATGATCGGCACGATTCTGCCTGGGAGTACAGCATGAACACCATCTCAATTGGTGCTAGATATGATGACAAGAGACATCTGCAGGAAGCAATCACTCAGTGGGCAATGAACACGCAAAGGGTATTCAGAACCACCGTTTCAAGTCAGAAATTCCTGACTGTGGTGTGCACCAATGTTGGATGTCCAGCAAGAGTGCATGGGTACTGTCCGAAGTATGAAACAACATGGGTTGTGAGCGACTTCGTCCCACACACCTGTGTCCTTAAGAGTATGCTGAAGGATCACCGAAACCTTACATCCACTCTGATTGCTCGCCTGTTCTACAATGAGATTGTAGAGAATACAGCGATGGGGTTAAAGCCATCCAGAAAAGAGTTCTCCTTCAATATAAGTATGATATTAAATATGCGAAGGCATGGAGGGCTAAACAGACGGCACTGGAGAACAGATTCGGGACATTTCTAGATGCATATGACAGTGTCGTCCATCTCCTCCAGACATTGAAGGACCGGAATCCGGGCACCCATGTGGACATACAAGACTTTGTGATACCAGAGTTCCCTAATGTCAGGGTTCTGCAGAGGGTGTTTTTCGCATTCAGCATATGCATCGAGGCTTTCATGCACTGTCGTCCGGGAAGGAATGGCGGCAACGACTGGCGGGAAGCGTGACGGCAAGGGTGGCGGGAAACATGCTGGTGTGAACGCGAAAAGGCGGGAAAAAATCCTGGAGTTAACAACTCGGGTTAAACAACCCCGATTTATTGAAATCGGGTTGAACATACCCGATTTACTAAATTCGGGTTCCTCCACCCCGATTAGTCATTTTCTCGTTTTTTAAATTGTCGACGACGCAGGAGAATCTTCTAATCGGGTTAGTCAAAACCGATTTCAGTAATTTGGGCAAGATGACCCCGATTTTTGGTACTCGGGTTCCGCGAACCCGACGGTGTATTATTTCTGAAAATTGCTAAAAACGACTATTATTTCTGGAATTAATATTAAAAAGTGTATTATTTAAAAAAAAATCGCGTGAATTAGAGCATCTCCAGTCGCGTCCCCCAAAGCATCGCCCAAAGGGATTTAGGAGACGCCGGCCAAAAAAACGTCTCAGTCGCGTGCCCCAAAGGCCGCTTCAGTCCGGACGTGTTCAAATATTGTCCGACGTCCCTAGCTCATCCCCTGTGTTGTATAGAGGCTCTACTGGGGACGCCGGACACGACTTTTACACTTACTTTTTGTTTGGACGTCGCGTTTGGAGGACGTGGGTAGAAAAGGGACCTCCTCCAAACGAAAATTTGGTCCGGACATCCCAAACGATCAATCTGACGCTTTTGTCGAACGTTCTTTGGGGGACGCGACTGGAGATGCTCTTAGCCAGTCTTTTTTACAACTAGGCAAGGAACTTGTTCCATGTCTCGATCAGTCTATCCCCTCCCGTATGTCACATTCCTCCCACGTTAATCTAGTGGCATGGCCAAGGTTGCCCCTGCCTGTTGTAGCCGCCCAAATAGCAGCATTGGGAGGAGCACAAAAAAAAAAGTCGTCCGCTTGTTGTTCCCAGATGGAGAGCATTGCCCAACATGCAGGCCTCGCTATCTAGATTTTGGAAGAAAGGTACTCGTATTTATCTTCTTCTTTTTTGCAAGAACTATAAACGATACTTATCCCAGACTGGAAAAATGGAACATCCAAGCCGTGGCGACTTTTTTTTTTTTGGATGTGTCTATGTTTAAGTTGACTGAGATGCAACTACAGTTTAAAAAAAAGTGCAACTGGTTTTAGTTGCACATTTTTGTCAGAAAAGTGATTGCACTTATTTAACAGAAAAATGCAACTCAATCACTTTTTTATAAGTGACTTAGACTTAAGAAAATCACAGTTGACTGAGACATAACAAAATCATTTTCCTTTTCCCGTCACACCTCTCCGCTCGGTGATCATGGCTCCTGGCGATGGACAAATGGAACGAACCTCCAAGGCGACAGGAAAGCAAAGGGGAAGATAATACATGGTGAACTGGGTCAAAGGCTTAGTTTAATAGCTGAATTAGTCAAGACTACCCTGAAAAGTAAGATAATCTGGTTAGAGAAATAATACTGTGGTAGATCAGCTGGATGCATTTTCCGTTCCATCCACTCAATCACGCATGTCGTACCAATAGTTTTCCTTGGATGCAGCGGGTTGGATAAAGCGAATTTTGAAAATTTTGGAACCTAGTTCAGCGGAACCCGATTAAACTTACTCACTCGATCACTAAGTTACATAGTTGTCCGATCACTAAGTTACAAAAATTACGAGATGGGAAAATTTCCTTTTAGACTATTTATCTGAAACTTGTGAATTTTACCTAAACTACATATTTTCAAATTTAGGTATAAAAATTGGCACGCGCGCACACACATACATGCATCCTCTACAGGCAAAATATTTATTTAAATTTTTTTAAGGTCTAGAAATACCGATTTTAGGATGCTACAGTAAACCGGGTTATTTTTTTTATGCCTCTCGGTCTGGTACAACTGTAGTTCTGAAGTTGTATACCAACTCACACCACACACACGCACACGCCTAGTACACAGGCTAGACCCTACAACTACACACTTACGGGTGTGTGTGCGTGTGTGTGACTATGTAATTGTAGAGTCTAGCCTGTGTGCTAGGGGTGTGCATGACTGTGTAAATTCGGTTCCACCATGTATTTTTGCGGGTTGGAAGCCAGAAGATATGCTCGGGAGAAGAGATGATTTGGGATTTGTATAGGAATTGTGTATGCTTTGGATCTTCTGGAAAATTTTCTATTGATAGAAACATATTCCATAGAAAAAAAAACTGTAGGAATTTTGTAGTGTAATTCCTATAGGAAAAATGCATTAGCTCTATTTTATAAAAACAATCTTTGCTACAAACCCACTTTATCTTTCCATACGATTCGGTTAGACATGACATCTCAATCATATGCATTTCCTATTCCAATGACTTTCATATCTTACCACTCAAAGAGGCCCTTGAACTGAAGGTAAGTGTGTATTTTTTTTAAAAAAAAATCTACCAATGTGTTATAATTGTTAACAGCGATATAACAAACTTAAAATTAATAAAAATTATAAATAGATTTTTAACTACCAAATAACGATTACAAACATTAGCACAAGCCCAAGGCGCGCTGCAGTCCTCGCCCCTATATCACAAGAGCTAGGTAAAGCTTGTCGCAGAAGAGTTTGTTGTAGTAGGCAGATGAAAAGCCGTCCTACTAAAACCTCAAAGAATCAACGCTCCAAAGAAGCAACCATAGCCAACAACGATAACCGTAGATTAGAAAAGATTGATCTCAAACCACACTAATAGACACAAGACACAACTAGATCCCAAAAGATCTGTTTGCGCACACGACTCAACGCGCCCTCTAGGATAGGATGGGGGTGACCTTATTTGGACTTTAGGATGTAGCTATCGCCTCGCCGTTCCAAAAAAAAGACACTAGAACAACCTAAATAAAGAACGAAAACCCTCCCACTGGCGAGAGGCCATGGTGAGCCAAACCTCCAAGGCCCCAAGGCCACCGGAGGCGGACTGGCATCATCGTCGGCGAGGGGAAGGGAACCCTACATGATTTTTACTCGTCGCATGCTAATCGCCTCATTCTCCTAGAGTCATGTATCGGTTCGACATCTACTGCTATGTAAGTTAACATTTTGTCACAAGCAGGTAACATCGGGAAGGTTGAGTTTATGCACTGTGGGAGAGACATGAGTTGGGTAGAAATAATTTTTCTACAAGATTATCTCGTAAGAGCATCGCCAACGTTCCCCCGAATGGCCTATTGGGGCACCCACTCAAAAGTGGTTTCCCACAAGCCGCCTCAAGTGGATGTCGGCATTAGGCCAACCCCAAAGCTATGTTCAGCAACACCACGCTGGCCCTGGCCCATAGGGGATGAAATGGTGGGGCACTGGAAAGTGCCACGTTGGAAAGAGGCAGGCGAGCTCCACTCCCAGCGATCTAGACACATCTCTCGCCCCTTCTTTACCCTTGCTCTCCTCCCCAAGCAAAAAATCGCTGGCAAAATTCTGCCCCCGCCGTGCCCATACAAGCGCACCGACAGTTCCATGCGTCGTCTACGGATCGCCGGTGCCGTCCTCCCAACTCGGTTGGCACTCGCACCCTTGTTCGAAAGCAACTGCTGCTTCGGTCCGCAGTCACGCGGCCTGAGCAATTCCTTTCAGCCGCCCGTGCGTTCCCATCATCGCTTTTAGAAATGCGGAGCTGGAACGACGAGAGACATCCAGGCGAGTCATGGCTCGACGGTGTGAGCTCCCTTCCCCGTCGATGTAGTTTTTTTTGTCAATTATTTTAGGGTTTCAAAATAGTTTAAAATGGTCCTGATGTAGTACTTCTTGGTGTAGTACAAGCTGGAGAGCATCGCCGATCCATTGTACGTCGGGCTCGCGAACAATGAAGCCCCACACGTTTTTGCATCAATGACCACCTCTCGGAGAAAATCGTTGCTTTTGAAGGGACGAACACTGCCCGGTGGTTCTTCACGTGCACACAACATAGTGTGAGTATGTCTAGGTACATAGTAGTCCACATATATAATACAAAATATTATATGCACTCTTAGTGTGGTTTGCTCAATTGTAGAGTTCTTAATTATATTTATATTTGTAGGATTCAGTAAATTGTGGCTTTGTTTGTTGGGTTGATGCCAAGTGGCTTGCAACATGCACTATGTAGTTTGTGGATACATGTATGAAAATAGCAACAGTGCTAGAATTGAAGAGAAAATACAAAATGCTCGATTGTTTAAGAATTTACCCGAAGAGAGCAATATGTTAGATAAGAAATACACAAGCTTAATGCAAATTTGCAAAGAATTGATGTTGCTAGTTGGGGCTGTAGCTCTTGTTGTAATAACTGTTTTAATTTGTCATATGATACTATGTTTAGGCCAATGCTTTGTATGATACTAGAATTTCAAATTTATTTATTTTTCAACCAACAGTAAGAAAATAAAACCATTTGGGTTAGCCGATTGGGGGTGCGTTGTGGATACATGCCCCCAAATCGGCAGGTGCGGGTGTCGGCACCCCCAAAACCGTGTGTGTCTGTGTTGTTGTTGGACACAGTTTAGAAGGGGTTGCGATGCTCTATTTGGGTCGATGAGTCCCTAGACGGCGAATTCTTGTGAACGATGTATCCCTCAAGTAATTGGTTTGCCTCAATTCTCGAGGTTGTTCCAGTTAGTATGATCGATGCTTTTCTGTTGGTGGCCTGGCGTATTTGATTTGCCCATAACGAGGTGACACATGATAAATACCTTCCCTCCATTGAAGGTTCGAAGATCTTTCTCTTGAGCTATAGCAGAACATTGAAGAGTATGAAAAGCTTATCTACGGAGGAGGTTATAAAGGTGAAATGTGTCAAGTTATTGGATACGATAAAGCCGAACTTAACGTGTGAATCTTCTCCAGGAAATCCTCGTTGGCTTATGCCCTCTCTGGGATGAGCTAAATTGAATTGTGATGGTACATATAAAAAGGAAGACGGGTCAGGAGGGGCGGGCATGATACTTCGTGATGATGAAGGCAAGGTTATTTTCTCTTCTTGCCGACAACTAATCAGATGTGATGATCCCCTAGAAGCTGAAACTAAGGCGTGTGAGGAAGGACTCTGTTTCGCCTTGCAATGAAGCAATTGTCCGGTGTCGTTAGAACCAGATTGCCTAGTTCTTGTCGAAGCAATAAAAGGAAGGACACAAGATAGATCTCTTGTAGCACATCTTATAGCAGAAATTAAAGACATGGTTCATGGTAGTAGACTTATATCTATTGTAAAAGTGGATCGAGTTCAGAATAGGGCAAGCCGCTGCCTTGCAAAATATGCAAAAGCAAGAGGCCGCAGAGGTCATAACATACTAATGTGTGATCTCCTGTAAGCCCTAGGATTTCATATAACCACTTTTACCCGAAAAAAAACTATTATTTTAAATTAATTATAAACCTAGCCATGCGATGGTCCTTTAAAAACAATCTATACACTGGCATCATCGTATTTCCCATGGCGGCTTTTTTTTTTTCTATTAGAAGGAAGAAAACGTATCTGCTCCCATGGCGGTTTTTTATTCTATTATAAGGAAGAAAACGTATCTGCCGCGCGCGCACACGCCACGTTACATAGACAATACCCAGTCAAGGCACAAGTGTGGTTGGTCCACGCACTACGCTGTGAGATTATCTTCCCATTTGTTTTCTCCTTTATCTTTCAGTTTATGTAGCTGTCGCTCCTGGCTCGTCTCTAGATTGGATCGAGTATGAAACGGAAGACATTTGCAGTCGTGGCCGACGTTGCCCTGCCCAGTAGCACTAGCACAGCCCTATTTTTATCTGTTCTTCAATCAATTTTTATTTTTATAGGTGCTCCAACCCTGTAGCAAAACCTGCGACTACATGTACTCCACAGATTACTGCCAGTAGCACCGCACGGGTCAAACCAAACCGAATCGCGAGACGTACAGGCCAACCACCCTTCTTCAAGTTCCACACGATCCACGCACGCGAGCGCGCGCGCATCTCGATGGGCTCCGAAGGCACCTACGACGACGCCGGCGCCGCCGCGATTGACCTGCTCCGCACGGCGGCGCCGGTCCGGCCGGACGCCGACCACCTCCTCACCACCCGCACGGGGCTCGTCATCGTCGACGTCGTCAACGGCTTCTGCACCGTCGGCGCCGGGAACCTCGTGAGCAGCTCTGCCTCCTCCCTCCCCACCCCTCTGTCTTGTCTCCCCTCCTCCTGCCATCTGCTTTCACCTTCTTGGCTTCTTCCTCGGCTTTCCCTTGCCTTCTTGAAAGTTTCTCGTGTCGATCATCGGCTGACGCTGGCGTGCTGAGAATTAGATTGTCTCCTTCTGGCGTCCGATCTCCCGTTGTTCCTTGGCTTTTCCGTGCCTTCGGTCGAAGCTTGCGTTCTAAAAGTAGGATTCTGGCTGCCTGCCTAAGATGGATGGATGGATGGGGACACGAGTGAACGGACGGGGCCATCGGGATGTCCGCCTGCTGTCCCGCCGCTTCCTGCCTTTGCTTTCTAGTAGAGTATCTCTTGGTGTTCTCTTCTGTTTTTGTCCTTCTTGCCCTGAATCTTCACTTCTGTTTTTGTCCTTCTTGCCCTGAATCTTCACTTCTGTTTTGGCTCTCTCCCATAAATACATATACAGTACTATGTTTTGTTCTTTCCTTTTTTTTTCAGTAAAAAACATGCAGGGTTCTCTGTTTCTTCATTCAACGCACTGCTCTAGTACATTTATTACTGTTGTTTACATGAGGTCACGAACGTGTTACCCTTTTATGGGATTTGCAGGCCCCCGTTACACCAAACAAGCAGATAGAGAAGATGGTGGAGGAGGCTGGTAGGCTCGCCAAGGTGTTCTGCGACAGGAACTGGCCGGTCTTCGCGTTCCTCGATACCCACTACCCCGATAAGCCCGAGCCGCCTTTCCCGCCACACTGTATCATCGGCTCCGGCGAGGAAAATTTTGTTCCAGGTTGATGCAAACACTTTACACTCTCCTTAATTATCTTCAAGCTTCTCGCATGTCATTGTCAGCTTCTATGCCTGACTGGCTCTTTCCTGTTGGATTGATGCTTCGCCGAAGCTTACTAGTCCATATGTGGCTTCTGACCAAGTCCAGTCTAACACATGCAGCTCTCGAGTGGTTGGAAAACGATCCCAATGTGACCATCAGGAGGAAGGACTGCATTGACGGTTATCTTGCCTCATTTGAGAAGGACGGGTCCAATGTTTTCGGCGACTGGATCGCCAAGTTTCAGATCCAAACGGTAAGTGATCGGTCCCACTCTCTTAAGGAGATGGTAAAGATACTTGTAACTCTATTTTCATATGACTCGTGAATTGGCTTGATGCAGGTTTTAGTTGTAGGAATATGCACAGACTACTGTGTTTTGGATTTTGCGAGTTCGACTTTAGCTGCCAGAAATATTGGCAGAGTGCCGCCGTTGCAAGATGTTGTGATCTACTCCGAGGGATGTGCTACTTTTGACCTCCCTGTTGAAGTAGCCATCAATATCAAAGGAGCTTTAGCTCATCCACAGGTATTTTTTTGGATCCTCGACCACTCATCTAAATGTCTATCAGTTTTGTATTAGAAGAGGAATACCGAGAAGGCGCCAAGGCGCATAATACCAAACATGAAACAACCCCGAAAAAAGTAAACAAAAAACAGAGCAAACCTATGCTAAGCTAGCTAAAACAGAAGAAAGAAAGACAGGAAGGACAAGAAAAGGTCAGTGCTACTATGCTGCCATTATCTCAGGAGGCCTAGCATGCAGACGCAATCTTTGGTGACTCCTTCGGGCCAGCAACCTCTTCCATAGATTTTCGACCACTAATATCTTCTATGCATGATCACTGATGCTGTAGAGTTCAGGCGGAGAGTGATTAATTGTATATTACCTTTAGTTAATTCTAGATTTTAGACCATATTAAAACACAGCAATTTTTGCAGAGTTCATAGCCTCCAGAGTTTACCACACTGAAAACATAGACCATATAGTTTATCGCAGTAAAACAAAGAGCAAAATTGTGTTCTAACTTCAACCAAAGAGAAGCGCACTTGTTTCCATGATCTCTCATGTTTTTGTTATTATTGAATATATTTAACATAGTAAATGCATTGTTTGCTTGCTGTAAATGCACAAATCACCATACATGTTATATGCATTGTTTATCCAGGTTCTGTTCAGCTGTTTCCTTTTCACCTGGTAGTTTCTTCCTGGACACAATGGTGGCTGTTTTTACTTTGATATCTTCTAGAATGCTTCGTGCGTTATAGGAAAATTATTTTCATTGATAGTCCTTATTGCCAGCTACTTAACTTTCAAATGCTGCAGGATCTTATGCATCACATGGGACTTTACATGGCCAAATCAAGGGGTGCGAAGATAGTTGACAGAATTATTCTTGAATAGTAAAGACTGGATCAATTCATCTAGTCTGACTATACTGTTCTCCTTCAGTCCTTATGTTTATCCGTCTGGTGTGTAATAAAAAGTATGTGGGCTTCCTGTTTTATTGACAGTTCTCTGCGCTGCTCATGGTTGTGTGTAATTATCCAGTGGCTAAGATTAACCAGCATTTACCATCCGGTGTGTAGAATAGACATCATTTCCCCCTGTTTTTGGTGCCTCGTAGTTTGTATCTTTTGAGTCCCAAGATTGTGCATCCTGAAAAAAGATGTATCGGTGAACTGCACTCTTGGATAGGAGAAAACCTGGCGCAGGAAGACAATATCAGTCACCACCCACCAGTGCTGAAGAAACTATGGATATGGAGGATCATCAGCTGGGCGCACAAGCATAGAAACATATTAATGTTAGTGTCCTGTAACCTGATCTGAACAAAAGTTGTTATTATTGTCTTCCGTTTTGCCATGTATATAAAGTGTTCAGTTTAATAAGCAATTTGTTCAGCCATTTCTGTTGAAAATAATTCTTTCGATGAAGGAAGGATCAACTTAAAGGCCAACAAGGTGCTAAGGTGGCCATAGATATAAGGCTTACCACAAGATAAATTTTCTCTTTTTTACATAGACCACAAAAAATATTGGTTCCTCTTGAAAATAATTCTTTCGATGAAGGAAGGATCAACTTAAAGGCCAACAAGGTGCTAAGGTGGCCATAGATATAAGGCTTACCACAAGATAAATTTTTTCTTTTTTACATAGACCACAAAACATATTGGTTCCTCGCAAAACTTGACTAACACACATATATCATGGAGATTTACATGTACAATTTTTTATCAAAATTTTTTGACATTCTGAAATATAATTTTTTGGTGGAGAGAGCATATGCACCTGGAAGCCGAATTGAATTTCCAACAATCTTGTTCAGTCACGAGATGGCCATGGGTTCGCAATTTATGTTGGCTTATGAGGATGGTAAGACTTAAAGCACCAGGTCCCAAGAAACGGAGATGCGCTACTCCGTATAAGGAACTGCTGTCACTGCTTGTATACATTTCAGGGAGCACATTTACCTCCTCTGATCAACGCTAGGCATCCGCGCTTCTTGCACGGATATAGTTTCTGGCTTCCTGCTAACCCAACCGCCTCAAAAGGTGCAGACGGTTGATCTTAGCACTCCAGCTATTTTTTCAGAAAAGGAACAACTATTTTTTTTTCAAAAAGGAACAAAAAGAAAAAAAGGAAAGGCAAGCACAGGTTGTCTAATTGTCTTCAATATGGTCAATACACTATTATTACAATTTTTACAACAGTTATACAACACTACAACAGGTCAATACATCGCCGGCAAACAGCCAGCAACACACATCTTAAACAAGACAGACTGGGTCATAGTTATATGTACACACGAACCATGCTACTGGAGTGAGCCTGTTGTTGCCACTTGGGCACCGTCAGTTAACAACCAGGAACACGAAAAATCTACCTCTTCCTTTGCTGCCGCTTGCATTGCGGCAATCTTCTATTTCCACCCTATCGTTGTCCATGCCCCAGAGGCAGGTAACTTCATATGTCACGCGCCTCAGGCATACAGGGAAACAGGGGGTTCAAGTCCAATTGAATCCAAATGTTCAAGGCTTGTCAAGATCTACCGGTGCTGCTGATATTCGCAAACCTGGCAGGTCCTAGCAGACCTAGGGTTTGCAAATGTGCACTGTTCACATGCCCAGATATTACCATCATCCATGCCACGGGTTGAGCTGCCTGACTTGGAGACAGGTGCCTTGTTCTTGCCACTCTTGCTCTTACTGCCAAGGCTCTTCGAACTTACGGCCTTGCTAGATGCAGCATGGCCACTGTGAGGTCCGACGTCATTTAATCCAGACTCCAATGCACGGACCAGGTTCTCGAAATAATTACGAGTTACACTGTTATTTAGACCGAACTGTTAGGTGAAGATGAGTGAAAAAAAATTATATAGCGATGACATGAGAAGGTACTGAATTAAGGAAAACAAAACCACAAGCTGCCAGATTCCTGCAGTTACACGTATGAAGAAAAGGCCAACACAGAATTACATAGTTGAAACCAGTATCTTTACAAGATTGTGGGACACCAGTTAGAAAGAAGGTCAGAAACAACACTAATGAGAAAGAAAATATAGTAGGATTTGTCAATACCTGGTCAATCCAGCCAATTTTGTACGGAAGTCGTTGAAATCTTTTGATGGGCAGTCTGCATCAAGGTAGATCTGAAGTTCTTTCTCCGCACATTGATGAAGGCGTTCCAAACCTGATTCTGCTTCGCCTGAACAAGCAAAAGATATCCTTTCAGTCATATATACTTTGAAATGGAAGCTACAATAGGAAAAATATGAACCTTGCAGGTATTCAAAGAACTGTCTTTTGGCATGCTCATTGTCTGGAAGGTAATAACCATATGCGTAGGTCCACTTCAATACCCGCCTACACTCAACAATCTGTAAAATAGATGATACTCCCGGTGTGAGATATTCAGGTAACTGAAGAGAGTACTGGGTGAGGCTTGGGAACTTGAATGTCAATCATACCTGTAACCATGCTTCTATTATGAATTTAAGTTGCGACTCCGGTTGGCTTTGTATGTCACTTAGTTTCTCAAGCTGAAGGCAAACAAATAACGGTCGTTACATGTTAGAGAATTTACCAAAGAAATAATGGCAGTCTATGCCCTGGATGGTATTCCTTTGATAAACATCAAAGCAGAGGTGGCGGAAGGCAAATGCCAGCTACCTTGTCATTCTGCAGACTCTGCAGATCCCCAAGCGCCTTTTGCCTCGACTACAGCATAGTTAAAATAATGTGTAAATACAAAAAAAATAGGGGTTGCTAGTACATCAATTGTAGCATCGATCAAAATACAAAACCAAGAAACAAGAAGTATTTGCACCTTTACTTTCATTAACTTAGCTTACTGAAAATTATCATAAATATTCTATTCCACCCTATGATATTGACATTTGAGAAACTCGAAACATCCTACATACAACATTGTGTCCAACTGTAAAAAACTACCACTGCAACTAAGAACATATTCCAAGTTGTCTCGTCCTTAGTATGGATATTTGTACACTATGCATTCATAATAGTCATAGGCTCATGGTTGTTGCCAAAGAAAAATTTACAGCATATGGTACCATCCCAAATCCAGGATTATCTCACAAGTCACCACTACATAATAAAAATTTATTCAGTCTTGCATTTTTCAAAGTCACAGGCCTGTGGGCCTGTGGCGTCTTGGCTGCATAGGATTATCTCACAAGTTGCCACTTAAGGCCTGATATTAAAGGAGTATCAATGTTGCTAACTAAGTTTAATATCACTCACGGACTGATTGGCTGCCCATCGTTCATAGTAATGTGTATATCTCTCGAGGGAGTTCTTTGCCATTTCTCTTCTCCTTTCAGAATCGTCAAACTGTTAAAGCAATGTACAATGAATTAGCTAAATTATTTATTAATACTCTAAATTTGATGCTCAAGATTAGTTGAACCATTACCGCTCCCTCTTGCCGTGCTGCCTCATAGCGATTACAAGCATAAAAGCCACCTGTCCTCTCCCCATGATCAGACCATGGACCAAGACAAAGCCTGCATTCACAGTATAAATGTGTCAACTATCTGAAATGGCAAAAATTATAAGCAGAACTGTAGCAAAAATGTGATTGTGTACCAGCAAAATTCAAATTTACATGGCGGTGTGCAGGTAATGTGCATGCAACCCTGGTTTTTTTCAATAGGGCGCTTACACTTTGGACAAGGCTTCGAATTAGCTAATATCCTGCAAAAAATAACCAGCAGGTGATGAAGAAAGAAAAAGGTATAGCTTATAGTCAAAACAACTCAAAACAAAAATGCAATATATCTGTGCAGATGCATCATTTTATTGACTGAAGTATTAAGGCTGTTATGAAATTGCACAAAGTTTCTATCGCCTAGAAGCAGCAGCGTGGATGGATCTGCTCAGGAAGAGGGCAAGGGTGGTGGGGAGTGTTATGAAATTGCACAAAGTTTCTATCGCCTAGAAGCAGCAGCGTGGATGAATCTGCTCAGGAAGAGGGCAAGGGTGGTGGGGAGTGAGCACGTGAGTTGCAGCACCCAGGGAAGACATCGGAAAAAAAGTTTGCCTAGGAGGAGAGAGAGCAACCTAAACATAGGCTTTCATGCCATGTTAGGGAGATGCATATTGTATCCCCATGAGGCCGCAGGCCAGTATATATGCATGTACAGGTGAGGAAAATATGCGAAAAAACCCTTATGCAACAGGGATATTACACACCTGATATATGGAAACTATGTACATCTCTTAGACATTCGACCCTAAAAGAAGGATACAGATTATAAAGAAGTAAAGAACACTAGAACGGGAGAAAAGGAACAAATCTAGAGAAGCCTGAAATAGATATGTGAGATTGGAAAAAGGTTTGCAGTCCTATTTTCGTATTTACAGCAAGCCTTATTTCAAGAAACTTAGTTTGGAGGAAATGCAGTAAAGTGGAGTTTCAAAAGAGGAGTAAGTATACTAAGCAACAGGGAAGTGGACAACATGAGCAAATAGATTGTAGAGTGGCACAACTTGTTAGTAACAACTGTGCTTGTTATTCCATTAGCAATTAAATATGGTAACGGTAACTTGATTGACATGACAAACAATGCTGATTTAGCAGAAATCGACAACACAGTTGGAAGTGCAGAAGAAATACGTTATCTTTTTCATACCAATTCATATTTTCGGACTCTGCACTGTTCTTGAGAACCCATTTTGAAACTGTGGAACAGTCGACAGGGCGATGAGCTTCCTCAGTACACTGCAAATTTTGTCATGCAAGTTCTCATTTTGAAGTTCTACTGGACATATAACAAAATAAGCTACATCAAGAAATACTCACGTTCCAACAGAACCCGTAAGAACAGCCACAAGAAACATCATAGCTGCCACCACCCACGATAAATTCGACAGCATACTCACAGCCAGGAGCAGGACACCATTTTGTCTGCACAACATAATGACACGAAATAAGAAACAAAGTATAAATCAACAGGTAAGAGTAGTCAACTGTGATCTAGACAAGATTTAACCATTCCTTTTGCAGTTATCAGCACTAATTACCAAATAATCACGGCAGTCCAAATATTGAAAAAAATGAAATTCTGACATGTCTAATTGTGATAAATGTTAAATCAAATACAAAGGAGAGAATACCAGAAAATAGGGTGAATGCAAGGTACAAATTCTTTTATTTTTTAATCCTCTGCCCTTCTCCAACTAATGCTCAGTAAAAAATATAATTCAGATAAAAGAAAATCATGGAAAACCACCCAAATATTATTTCAGCATTTTCTTTGAGGTGAATATTATTTCAGTACTGAACTACTGATTAAATTACGGTCGCCATCCCTCTAAATACAGACTTACTTTTCTATTATCTTCAATGTAAGATCTGCAAAGATAGCGTTCATACTTTCCCTTATCCTCGTCACTAGCTAACAAATTAACCATATCTTGTCCAACAGCAGCAGCACAGGATGGATCGGGACATCTCAACATCAAACATCCTGGGCCATCATTTATAGCTGTGCTAATATAGCCTGTCAGTGAGAAAAAAAAATCAGAACCAACTAAACATTACAGCTAAAAACTCCAAACATTGAATTTGATAACAAGAAAATTTTGAATAAAAGGATAGGGGAAAGTGGAATTATTCCATGAAATGATGGAAGAAAAACTCAAATCGCTCATGGAATATACCACAGGGGCATACAGACTGCGTAAAAAAATCTAAAAATGGACCAAATGGCAACAAGAGAACTATGATGAATCGCACTCAAACACCGCGGAATACTGATGTGTTTTGACACAAATTTTGATTTTGTAATGAATCATTCTTGATTTCTAGTCAAGTGGCCAAGACAAAATATAGAATGCTGAACTGGAAACCAACGGACTTTTATCTACTCAATTTCAAATGGTTCAACTAGATACTACACTAACAATTAAATATATAATTCTAAATGGCTAGATCTTAGAACATTCAAATATAGCACAGATGAGTGTTATATCAGAGACAGAACAGAAAGTGATAGTATGCGCCTCAGAAATGAGAACCGCAAGAAGATTGTTATCAGTTTTAAAAAGAGCATGGCAAAACTAGTTAAGAATGCAACATTAACATTACGGCTTGCAACTTATAATAACAAAAAAAAGTAAATTACATTGTATATATTTATGCATGCCTTGAATTGCCAGCAGCGTTTGTCTAAATAAACACAAATTCAGGAAAGACATCCCGTAATATGCCCAGGTATTCAATTTTTGATCGAGGGAGAATATGCCCACATGCAGCTATGGGAAACATCTGTGTTCAGCAGTTCAATCACAAGAAAAAACAAGAAATAACTTGTAAATAGTTAGGCACTAAAGTGTATATATTGTAAAATCATCTACGCAAGGGTAACGTAAAGACCATCCAAAGAAGGGGGTAATAAAAGAACAAACCTCTCCAACATACACCACAGAAAGGATGCCCACATGAAGCAGCACTCATTGACTCACGTGGACAGCTTTCGAAACAAATCCCACATGAAAGCTGTTAAAGGACAAGTCATGTAATAAGTGAAGTATATACAAATGACCTACATGTGATGGAAATGTTTTCATTAGCATGTCTAGAAGACTAGAACATAAAAGCCCATGCCAGTTTGCCAGGAAGCATTTAACAGAACAAGCTTATTTTTCAACATTTTCTCCAGCAGAATACAGGTTAACAGGCAGGCCATATTAACTCCACGAGTGGCTAAGACATATACAGGCAATGCAATAGTATCCTCCTCAGCTGCAAGAATGCTATATTATACAAATGGGGCTTCTCAGGCAACAAAGCAAACATATTTAAATAGTGGGCCTTACTTCTCTTTCATTTGGCATTTCAATTTGCTTCTCCGGTAAACCAACAGCACTACGGACTCGTGCTTCATCAACAAACCACTCATCATGTACCTTACTAACGCTCCTGCAAAAAGAAACTTTATAATGCCTTTACAGTAAAGAAATGTCATGAGCCGCACAAATTAAATACCACCATCTACAGAAGCTGTGACCAATAAGAAGATAAGCTCTGACATTTGCAAATTGGGAAGGGCAAAAGGAAGTAGGATCTTAATCTGACAGTGTCTCGATGGCCCACCTTTATTTTGTGCTTGAACTTGGATAAAAAAATATTACTTAATTATGTAACTACCATGCCAAATGTTGATGCCTATTACCAGTTATAACTGCGAAGAAGGGCACATGCTTCTGCTTTTGAGATTGAAAGAACAGTTGAAACCCGATTCATGTCATCTGCTTGATGTTGCTTTATGTCATCTTCACTCAGTACACTGTAGTTTTGCTGGAATTTAAACAAGAGAACAATGATGAGATAAACAGAGCAAAGAGGTTAAATAAAAAATCTAAGAACCACATAAATCGAATATCACCAGTTCAAGTTCATGGCAAGGTTAACAGAATATAATAATTGCTAAACAACCCAAATTCCTTCTGCAGTAAAATATGATACTCCCTCCAGCCCAAATTTAACTAGTATGCCAAATCAAGGTAAAAGGATGAGAGAAAAATAGAATTTATTTTTGGTTGTGTTCTCCATGCCCGGGAAGGAATTTGGCATAACCAAACGATATCCAGTATACTATTCAACGTCATAGAACACATGTGAGCATGCAAACAGCAAATTAAAGAGAAAAAAACACTACATCCACTGATTACTAAAAACATGATAGCCAAAACTTGGAGGGAACTTGCGATGTGTGTCAAATCTTCCCAATCAAACAAAAGAAACAATATCACGAGGAGGGTGGAGGGAGTGGAAGCTGAAGGACAGGGGGTGAAAGATAAAGGCGGAAAGGAAGAAGTGCAAAGTTAAACACTTAATTTATCATAGAAACTTCCTAGAGGCTAGATTGCTCCAGTCTTTGTAAATGCTTTAGTGCTCCAAGTCGAAAAGAATGAAACTCTTCTACGGACTTGTTATAACTTAATAGCATCATCCAAGATGTAGGCCAACATTAAGTTAACTATGTCCTTCCATACATTATTCCGTGACTAGAAGAGTAACTTTTTGGGTTACATGATGGCATAAGCAAGAGCCCAGCCTTTTGTACTCTATGTTAAGGAATATTGCGACAGGTCATAAATTAGCACACTAACAGCTCCGATCGAATCAGCAACCTTCAGGGCACATCATCAAAACCTAGATTGAGAAGTATACTATCCTTGCATCTGAGAAGCAGATCGGTACATGTCTTATACTCTTATACATATTCTCGCTTATTAACTCCTTAGTTCAAACCAATAACAAAACTGGAATGACAACCGACGTTCAATGCGCCAAACCATGAGTTGCGTGCTACAACTCAAAATCAATGTGCATGCAAGGACACCGGTTGCATCTTGCAAAAGCACAATTCTGCATACCTAGACGATTGACCAAAAGCAACCTATCCGGATCAGCTTCCATGAATACCAATCCAGCAAATACTACCAACCAAAACAGTCTATAACACTCAACCAGTCACATTCCTACCCGAGAGCATACATAGACAGACAGACATCGTATCGTTCCGGAACAAACAGAACCGCCGACGCATCGCTACCGGATCTCCCATTTCGAGTATCTGGAGTAGGCAGCAAACTGTAGAGCCGGACCGATCGGGCGCGCGGGGGGCAGCAATCGATGATGATCACCTGCTGCCTGTGCGAGATGAGGTCGTCGGAGTCGTCCGAGTCGCGATCGGCGAAGTCGTAGTCGGCGTCCCCGTCGTCGCTGAGGGCGAGGCCCGCCTCGCCGCCGCTGTAGAAGTCCTCGTCGGCAGAGTCGCGCGTGTCGTCCTCTGAATCCATTTCCGCCGCCGCCGCGCGCGCCGGAGCCTCGGGAGCAGCCCGGATCGGGCGGATCGGAGCGACGCCCCGCCGCTGCGAGGAACCGGCCGGGCTCGGATTCGGAGGAGGGGCGCGGGGTGAAGGGGTGGAGAGGAGGAAGACGTGGAGGGGGAACGGAGGAGGACGAGAATGGGTGGGATTCGCTCGGGTCGGGTGTGGACGAAGCCCCGAGCTCTCTCTCTCTCCTTTTTTTTTCGCACGTTTTCTTTCTCGGGTGACGTCTAATTTCTATTTTCTACCTTCTTTCTTTACCGCTGTTTTCAGACAGAACCTCTTTTTACCCTTTCGGGTGATGAAGGAAAAGGAATCTTCACTGACGCAAGATACTCTGCGTCACTCTTTTACGCCCAAATGCCTTGCGTTTTGTTTTACCCTACTATATATCTGGCTATGGGCAGCCCGGCCCGACGGCCCGGCCCGAGCCCGGCCCGAAAAACTCGGGCCTGGGCCGAGAAATGTTGGCCCGACTGCCGGGCCGGGCTGGGCCTGGGTAGCCCGAAAACAGCGATTAACACTACGGCCCGGCCCGGCCGGGCCCGATGGGCTTGGTGGTATTTGGCGGGCCGGGCTTGGGCGTATTTTTTGCGTCGGGCTTACCTCGGGCCGGCCCGAGGCCCGGCCCGGCCCGACACATGCCCAGGTATACCCTACTACTTGCAACACCACGCTTCGGGTCAACAGGATTTCACGCTTGGGTGATCTTATTGTTTTTTTGAAAAACATTTCATGTTGGGTTTTTTTAGATGAACATTTCACCTCGGTGGATGGGAAGGAAATGAGCTCCGAGAAAGGGGAATGGAGAATAGGGAGGAGGAGCTGACTAGCGAGATAGTCGAGCACAGTGTGACATTAACTGGTGGTCGATGTCTTAGGGGCTACAAAGATGATTGTGGTACAACGTCACCATGACTTGTCACTTGTGGCTACACGCACCGGCGGCTTGTCTGGTGAGAGAAAAAGAACAGGAGAGGAGGAAGAATGGAGGGGGGAATGGAGATTGTTGCGGTGACAATAGAATTGGGCGATAAAAGCACCATTAGGCTCGCACGCAATAATCGTGTTGTTGATGTGTTTGTGTTTTAACTTCATGCCTATGTTGTTCATTACCTTACTACATGTTTAACCACGATTCCTACGTGTCTTGTCCCATGCTCAACTTGTGTTGCGTCCCTTCACCAACCTAAGATCATAGTGTATGACATGTATTTGTTGAAAATATTAGCAATTATCCCCATGATTAATCCATACAAACAGTCGATAAATGTCGGTGCCGGGGAAACAGGATCCCCAGACCAACAGAGCACACCGTAGAACATGACCTCGCGGCAGGGAACATGTTTAATGGGTTAATGCGGCGGTCACGGCTGATATCAAGGCAGTGAGGAAACCTCGGCAAGAGAAGAAGTAACGTCCTTCCGGGAGGCCGACACTTGTGAAAGAGCATGCTCTATCCCTAAGGTTTTGTGTGTTTGATCACAACATTTGAATAGGAACTTTACCATATGTTCCCAAGTGTGTAGGAATCAATTTCAACACTATGGATGATGACCCACCTTTTGTTTTGACCTTGTATCTGGTTCTTTTGAATTGGGTATGTGATATTTGCAATTGGTGGAAGAGAACTTGTGAGCAGAAAGGTTATTTTGTTGATGATTTGAAGAAGAACCTGATAGTCTCTCCATGCCGGATTATCCGGCCCCCAAGCGGCCGGACGTTCCGGCCACTACATTCCAAGGACTTCAGAACGTGTTTGCTAGGCCGTAAGTTGAGCCGGACATTTGTGGTCATACGTGATCTTCATCCGGCCCCCTCTTCTCCATGCAACCACAACGAAATGTTAGGCCGGAAGTTGGGTCGGATATTGTGGGACAGATGTGAATTTCATCCGGCTTGCCCTTCACCACGAAGAAGTCGAGCGCGCCATCTTACAGGATAAGGGCCGGAAGTTAACTCCGTCCTCCCCAAACATCCGGGAAGGAGGGTCATCCGCCCCTTCCTCTACTTCTCAACAAGCCGGAAGTTCGGGGGGCATCCGGGGAAAATAAACCAGATTATCAGCCCCCTCGGGCACCCCAACGGCTACAAGACGGGTACAGGCTATAAAAGGGGGAGCCTTCTTCTTCCTCAAATCAGATCCAACTAGCACGAAGACTTTCTCTCTCCTCCATTGTTCTTGAGCTCAAATTGGGTGGATCTCCCTCCCTAGCCAACCAAATCCCCCCAAACTTGGGGAATCAAAGGAGGAGGGATAGATCTACCTATCTACCTAAGAAATTTCATGATTCCCCTAATCATCCTTAGTGGACTTGGAAACTGTGGTGACCCTGCATACCACTACATGTTGTAGTATGCTAGTCATGGATATAACATATGCGAAGTACCAATCCGCAAATACTACATCCCTCAGAGTGGTACAACAGAAACATAGTTGGTCCAAAATCACTGACTTATTATTACAAGCCACAAATATACATCACAACGGAGCTCCTCCTAGGTCCAGAGAGGATAACTCGGTAGTTCTAGTTGAACTCTACTAAGCCTATAAACTAGTGGTAGAAATATGCTAAATACCATAACTACTCGAGCAGCTTTATTCTATAATGTTCGTTGTTGCTCGACTACTACTAAGATAACGGCTTTGATCTTATGCCTCCTCTTCCGCTTCCTCAGTTCCGTACGCGATCAGGTAATCCACCCCTCCGATGCCTTCCGAGAGGTCTGGCTCCTCCGTGTTGTTCTGGTAATCTAAGCATGGGATTCAAAGAGGGATGAGTACGAGCGTACTCAACAAGTTCATTATAGGAAAAAAGTGTTTAATGCACTAACTGCAACCATAAACTAGAAAGTCCAAGGCAATGCATGTTTTTGTAAACATTTCTTCAAAAGGTTGCTTTTATTCTGAAGAACTATGTCTGTCAGCCTTCACCGGGTGTCTAGAACTTCATGGAGTTCCTTTCCAGTGGCGTTCGCACTGCCAAACCCGGAACAGGGAGTGACAAGCCACAATTTGATACACACTGCAGAGGGGCATTTCTGTAGCCATAAGAGATCTTAACCTTGTTACCGTTCGGGCTATAGACTCTGTCCATACTTCCTTGGTGTGAGACCAGGTATAAGGTCCTAGCCAATCACTAGGCCTTCCCGCGACCCCGCATACCCACCCTTTTGTAAACCACTAGTTGGCGATTGATTCAGTGATCTAGTTCTCGAGCCAGCCCGTACAATCCACCATAGATACACCAAAGTGTAGAAGCAATAGGGGCTTCCTCCCTTCTAGCGTCTGCTAGCCCACCGGCAGGTGTACCCGTTGATATGCGAGAGGTGATGAGGACATCCCATCTATTGATACAACCGTTGTACCTACAGCCACACAAATACAAGGACCAATCACTCGAGCTCGTGCCAAACAACTTAACTATCAGGTACTTTCGTGTCTTGGAAGACGAGTTTCGGCCCGACCTGTCGCTCCCCGCGGGCGACGGGCGGGCGACTCCCCAAACCCTAGCCCCAGCTCCCTCCTCCCCGCTCCCCTCGCCGCCGCCGCCGGGCAAAGCCCTGGCGGTGCCGGCGGCGGCGGGCCCCTGGATCTTGCTCGTGTGGAGGTGGCGCGGGGCCTCTCCCGTGGGCGGTGGAGATCCTCTACGAGGAAGCGACGGCACCTTGTGCGGCGGGCCGGCGAGCCGTGGCGAGGCGCTTCCTCGAGGTCGAGGCGGCGGAGCTCGGCGGCGCGGTCGCCTCCTCACAGGCGTCGGCTGCATCTTGTCGGCTTCTACGGGCCGCTCCGGCGGTAAGGGTCCGTGCGTGTGGTGTGCGTTTGTCCTGCCCAGGGGGGTGGCTGCTGGCCGGCCTGGCCGTGGGCGCCGGCAGGGGAGCGAGGACGACGGCGGATCTGGCGGCTCCATCCGGGATCCGGCCGGTGTGGCTCGGCCTGCTGCTGGAGAGGCCACCTCGGCGTGCGCAGATGGTCAGATCTGGGGCCGATGGGAGGTAGGTTCGGCCGGCTTGGACCAACGGTGCTGTTGTGGTGGGTTCTTGTGAGGTCCGGCGGCGCGGCTGCTTCCTTGTGCGCTGGCTTGGGAGAGTTTGGGAAGAAGGGTGTGCCAGCGCAGTCTAGGGTGACTCGCTGCCGCCAGGACCGGAGCAGGGGCTCCCTCGGTCCTCCTCTTCTCTCCCATGGCTGCTCTCACCGGCGTTGCCGAGTGACTGCGCTGTCCTTACCTCTACTCGGCCCGCATACGGCTCTCTTTGGTCCTGCGAGGAAAAGGTCCCAACTTTCGGGCTTCCGGTGCTTCTCCGGTGATGTGGTATCACGGTGGGTGGGCATTGATGTCCCCGCTCGTGGAGTGGCTGGTGTGGTTTTGTAGTCGACGGCTCGGGCGAAAGCCATGGCCGGTTATCCGGAGCCGATGACGGTGACGCCCGTGGGCGCCATTCTCCTCCTTGGAGGCGTCTTCGTTGAGCCTCGGCTCTGGCCCCATCACGGTTGAATGTCTCTTGGTGAAAACCTTGACCCTTGATGGATCGAGCAACGGTGTCACCATGGTGTCACTCCCCTTCCTGGAGGCGTTGCTTCTGTGACTTCGACGTTCTCTTGCTTCCCTTTCTATGGTCACATGTGCCTGGCGTCTGCACTTCGGTAGTCAGTTGGTGGGGATTCCGGTGGTGTTCGCCGGCGGCTTCCTCTGTTCTTCGTTTGTTCGAGACGACGACCCCAAGGCTTCAAGTTCTTTGTTTAGTGTAGTCGTTCTCTTCCTGTTTAGGAGCCGTTTTGCTCTGCCCTGTGCTGGTATTGTAAGCTGGTAACCCCAGCGGTGTGCGTGTGTGTGTGCTCGAGGTGTGTTGTAATCGGTTGAGGGCTTTGTTAATTCAAAGTCGGGCTCTATGAGCCTTATGTCTAAAAAAAAAACTTTCGTGTCTTGGAACTATTCCTCACATACATGAGAATATGATGCTGCCTAAATCAGATGTGTTTGTTACACTTAGGAATGATGGACCTAGCATGGATGAGAGGACAAGAATTGGAGCATGATCACACATGAAGGGATGGCAGCAAACATGTGAGGATTGAAGAGGACGCTGCGAGTGGAGATTTCAGAACTTTGAAGCCACCATAATTGGAGATGAAGACATGGACGAAATATAGAGTTTTCCGCTTCATAATTTCGTTCATATGAGTCCATGGTGTTGCGACACCATTAGTTTTGGGCCATGCCCATGTAATTTTCGCAGGATTTAAGTCAGCCACTTTTTAGAGTCCGTATTGAACGGGGAAAGGACTTCTAGGGTTTGGTTCGGCCACCATATGCATGGCTGGCCGAAACCCCACCTTTTCCTCCTTTAAATACCCCCATAGCCGTCATGTTTAGACTCAGATTTTGATTAGATTAAAAGTTAGCAATTGCTGCAACTCTCGTGTACTTCTTTTGAGACCAACGCCCAGAACAAGACAGACTATTCGGAATCCCACTTTATTCAATAAAGCTTTCATTTTTCATCCGCAATATTCTGATTGCAATATTAGTTCTTACTTGTTCTCGATTTCAGGTAGGAATTAAGACCTCGCTGGTCAGGCTGATCGTGCATCTGCAAGATGAGTAACTCCCGGAGATTGCCCTAGCGATTGCATTGGCGCACGAGCTTTGCACGTGTAGTCGGATCGTCAAGCACGAACTCCACCAACAAATCGAAGCTATCATACTCTCATCGAAAGATCAGATACCTTTGCCCTATCAAGTGGTATCAGATTTCAGGTTGCTCGGTGAGATTTTACAGTTTTCTTAGTATAGATTGCATTTGCCATCAATCCATCATACCCATAAACCACGAAAAAGCCAAAAATACAATTAGGGTTTTTAGATCATCGTCCCATAAACCCCCTGCCACGCCTTGCATTGTCATTTCAGTTTTGCATAAAAATGTCTGCATCTTCGTGTCGAGTTGCTGGTCTTAGTGTCTAGTTTCTTTAGAGTTTCGAGTTCTGGTCATATTAGTACGCCGCCGCTTCGCATATACGCAGATCACCGCCATCACCGCCACTGTCATATACACCCACCATATATACTTCCGCCACTGCCATATACACCCACCATATATACTTCCGTCACTGCCATATACACCCACCATATATACTTCCGCCACTGCCATATACACCCACCAAGATCGTTTCCGCCACCGTCATATACATCTACCATATACCCTGTTTCCTACCGTGACACGGATTCGTGTTGTTTTTTTGCCACGACAGAGTCCGTATAGACTAAGGATTTTCTGTTTTTCCTTAATAGTTGTTGCCTTCTAATTTCATCCGTGTTGTAGAAAAAAAAATTCTGTGAGATAAGTTTCGGCCGCCGGTAAAGAATTGTGAAGGAGAGCAAAAAAAGTCTGGAAACGCCTCCGAAAAAAAATTCGGGCTACATTGGTTTTTCACCTTGGCGATCACTTTTCGCCACTGGCGTTATAGGGACATTTTTTTGGCGCCTGCGCGCTTTCCGGAGCACTTCCGAAATTTTGAACAAATTTTTCTGAGGCTATACTGTTTTTAGACCTCGGGGATCAGTTTGAGACACTCGCCATCATAGTGATTTTTCGCATCTCGGTTCGCCACCTCATCGCTGCTAGTTGCTTGTGTGCCGCGTCGTGACCTCGTTAGTGTTCTAGGCTTGCGTCTCTAGTACGATCTAGCCTAGGACCAGCACAGTACCGTTGTTGAGCATACTTTCAATATTGCATTGGTGTTTTGACAATTGTTGTTTTGCTACCATATCAGCCTTCCTACAGCTCTACATATTGTCTCCACGTGCTCTGTGTCGACACCTGGTAATCGCTTTGGCAATCTTTAGGGTAACGCTGATCATTGTTGGTTGTCATATCACCTTCCTTATGTTTGGTAAGAACTTGTAAGAGCTTTGTATTTTTCTTAACGAATTGCGCGTGAACTCCATATTCCGTAGTTTGTAGGCATATACATTTGTGTTTTTTGAGTACTAATCGTGACAGGAGCTACATCGGCCGCTGTTGATCCGGCCAAGATGACGAGTGAGGAGTTGCATGCTCATTTTACCCACCTCTTGGGCGGGCATGCAACCGACGTGGATGGGCGTCTTGCTGATGTTGATGTTAAACTCACCGACGCGTTGGACAAGATGGATGGCCTCGAGGCAGCTTTCAACTCCAAGTTCGACGCCAAGTTCCAGGAGTTGATGGCTCGGTTTCCGCAGCCTCGCGACAACGTGCGACGACGCGCACGCCGCGTTCCTCGTGCGTAGGTTCCTACGGGTACCGCTCCTGCTCCAGCTGCTCGACGCCTTCGATGAAGGATACGAGGATTATGGAGGGTACGAGGACGAGCAAGTAGATGAGAACGTGCTGGATGACGAGGAGGTCCAACAACCTGCACCTGGTCGTCCACGGCAGCTGAATCGCAACGCTCGCCCACCTCCACGTCCGGTACATGATGATGATCATGTTGCTAAACTTAAATTGAATATTCCGGCATTTGAGGGTAGATATAATCCTGATGCATATCTTACTTGTAAATTGGAAGTAGAACAACGCTTTGCATGTTTACGATATATATCCTGATCATTTGCGTGTTAGTGTTGCTACTTGTGAGTTCACAGATTTTGCATCTATTTGGTGGTCTGAACATTGTAGAGTACATCATGCTAATATTCCTACTACCTGGGTTGTTTAAAACTTGCTATGCGTACTCGTTTTGTTCCTCCACATTATCAGCATGATTTGCTTAAAAAATTGTCTCGCTTAGAACAAGGAATTTTTTTGTAGAAGACTATTATCAAGAATTGCACACTGGCATGATTCGATGTGGTATTGTAGAGGATAATGAAGCTATGCTTGCACGTTTCTTTGGTGGGTTGAATAAAGAGATTCAACATATTTTAGATTATAAGGAGTACAACACTATTACTCGCTTGTTTCATCTTGCTTGCAAAGCTGAACGTGAAGTGCAACATCGTCAACCACCATGGAGAAGTGCTAATATTTCTGCAGGTCGTACATCGTCGTGGTCTCCGCGACAATCAGCGCCACCATCTTGTGGGGCTGCACCAACACCTACTACCTCCAAGTACACCACGTCCGCCTCACGAGCACCACCTGCTGCTAGTCCACCACCATCTGCTGGTCCTCCTCGAAGTTCATCTTCCATGGCCTCCACGGGGAAGACACGCGACATTCAATGTCACAAATGCTTGGGATTTGGTCACAGAGAGAGAATGCAGGACCAAACGTGTCATGTTGGTGCGTGAAGATGGAGAATATGATTCTGCAAGTGACTTTGATGAAGATACATTGGCCCTTATTGCTGCATGTGATGGAGCCAATTCTGATTCTAAGAGAGAGATGGAGGTAATGGAAGCTGACACTGCTGATCAGAACAAGAGCTTAGTTGCACAACGCGTGTTGAGCGTGCAATTGAGTGAATCTGAGCATGATCAATGCCACAATCTGTTTCAAACAAGAGGCGTTCTAAAAGAGCGAGCCATACGGATCATCATTGATGGAGAGAGCTGCAATAATCTGGCTAGCGTTGACATGGTGGAGAAGCTTTCTCTACCCACACGACAACGCACACATCCATATTACATTCAATGGTTTGAGAGTTCTCGGAAGCTCAAGGTAACAAGAACTACACGTGTGCATTTTACTATTGGCACATATTCTGATTTTGTTGATTGTGATGTTGTACCTATGCAAGCTTGTTCTTTGTTACTTGGTAGACCTTAGCAATTTAATAGAGAATATGTTCATAATGGTAAAACTAATCAGTATTCTCTTATGCATGATGGATACAAAATTGGTCTCAAACATATGACTCCTGAACAAATATTAAAAGATGATCTTGCTAGAGCTAGTCGAGTAAAAAACGAGGAGAAAAATAAGAGTGAAAATCAGATTGTTGCTGCAGATTGTGTGCCACATAAGACTAATACTAAATCTGATTCGAACCATGCTACTGAAATTCGTGTGAAAAATCCTTGTTTTCTTGCTAGCAAATCTGATATTGCTGAACTTGATGTGAACACTACTCAATGCTATGCTATTATTTGCAAAGAAGTTCTGTTTTCATTTGAGGATATGCCTCCTTCTTTGCCACCTACTGTTGCTAACCTTTTGCATGAATTCATTGATGTGTTCCCACAAGATGTTCCACCTGAACTACCACCTATTCGTGGGATAGAACGCCAGATTGACTTGATTCCAGGAGCTTCGCTGCCCAACCGTGCGCCATATCGTACCAATCCTGAAGAGACCAAAAAGATTCAGCGACAAATTCAGGTTCTCCAAGATAAAGGTTACATTCGTGAGTCTCTTAGTTCATGTGTTGTTCCTATTATTTTGGTGCCTAAGAAATATGGTTCTTCGCGCATGTGTACTAATTGTAGAGCTATTAATAATATTACCATTCAATACCGTCATCATATGCCTCGTTTATATGATATGCTTGATGAATTGAGTGGTTTTATTATGTTCTCTAAAGTTGATTTGCATAGTGGTTACCACCAGATTTGTACGCAATTAGGAGATAAATGGAAAACAACGTTTAAAACTAAGTTCGGTTTATATGAGTGGTTAGTAATGCCTTTTGGTTTAACTAATGCACCTAGTACTTTCATGAGACTGATGAACGAAGTTTTACATGCTTTTATTAGACGTTTTGTGGTGGTATACTTCGATGATATTTTGATTTATAACAAATCTTTGGAGGATCATTTGGATCATTTACGTGTTGTTTTCAATGTTTTACATGATGCACGTTTGTATGGTAATCTTGAGAAGTGCACCTTTTGCACCAATCGAGTTGCGTTTCTTGGCTATGTTGTTACTGCGCAGGGTATTGAAGTTGATCCAGCCAAGATTGAGGCAATTGAGAGTTGGCCGTAGCCCAAGATAGTCACACAAGTGAGGATTTTTTTTGCCTCACTGGTTTCTATAGGCGCTTTGTAAAAGATTTTGGCTCCATTGTTGCGCCGCTGAATGAGCTTACAAAGAAGGATGTGCCCTTTGTGTGGGGCGATGCACAACAAGAATCCTTCATGATATTGAAAGATAAGTTAACACATGCTCCATTACTCCAACTTCCTGATTTCAATAAGACTTTTGAGCTTGAATGTGATGTTAGTTGTCAACACCCGGATTTTTAAGTTCAGGTGCATATTATGCCATACATCGCAATCCCAGGAAGACTGTTGTTGCGAGACATAACAGTTGATATCATAAGTCATCATTCATTACAAACCATCATTGTCTTACAAAAGGGATCACATGATCCAATCTTACACAAATAGTTGATCTATTGATCAACGAACAACACAAGTAGTGGAAGCGTAATAGGAGTGGACTATCTAGTTCCACAGGCCAACGCTTGACGTTAGGCGAACTCCTAGTTGTTGTAGACGTCTGCTGGCCGTCATCTTCATACTGCTCCTCTTCATATTCATTTGAATAGCCAGGGACATAGCCGTGAGTACTTTAAAGTACTCGCAAACTAATACTATTGTAATTACTAGCAATTTTATTAAGGGGATGCTAAGCTCTAGGTTTATTTGCATAAAGCCAATTTTAGTTCATAAGCATTTCATAAAAGGCTCTTCATATGCTAACTAACTCAAGTGGGAACATTAGTGTTATTCCCACAACTCAGTTGTATTTCAAATTCAAATCACCATTTCAATTCAACATTCCCTTTGTAAGAAAAGATCTGACGACGGAACAGTATGGCCTTTCCAATTGTCTGTAACCGTGGACACGGCTATTCGAATAGTTTTACACTCTGCAGAGGTTGCACACCTGTGCCACAACATTTGATTACATCCGATAACTGAATAATCGTAACTCAGTACGCGGATCATCAACCCTAACCTTTCACTTACACACCCTAGTATAGGCACCTCTCCCCATGAGCTTGGCCTCCCGGTGAAGACAAACCGTCGCCTGGGAGCGCAGGGTTGGGCCGGACAATTCACCTCATTCACGTCATTTCACATCATTTCACATTTAACGGAGGCAGCCTCGGCATAACCCCTATGACGCTTGTTTAGAGGGAACCCATACTAAGATGTATAAACTTCTAGTTAGATCCTACCCATAATCAGGTATTGTGGGGGTACTTGTAAATTGGAATGGTATCGCATCCGAACCCAACCATTAGTTTTTAGCAAATTCACCAAGTCATTCATGTCATTCAAGTCATATTCACCTTCAAATCCTTCAAAGTCATTTCTTTTCACAATGTTCCTATCTAGAGTAGTCAATTTTATTTATTTAGCACTAGCCACTAGTCATGAGGGGTGCTAACTAGCTTTGATTGCCATAGGCTAACTTTGATGATCTTGTTCTACTCTTGACCAAGTGAATCAATGAATCAAAAAGTACTTAGATAAAACAAAAGCAGTAAAACTTGTAAGTAAAAGCTTGTAGTAAACTTGGGATGGGCTCATTAAGCATAAAGTAAAATGTGGGGGTGCTTTGCTCTTGTAGAGCTTTGCACTTTGCAAGAATTTTAGCTTGACTTGAGTGGGGTAGTGATCAAAGTGGTCTTCCTCTCCTTGGAAGTAGACCTCCTCCTCCTCTTGGTATTCCTCGGTACTAGCGTCTAAAAACGAATACGATACACACAATCACCAAACAAAGTCCAAGTACTAGGCTAAACACACACATGAGTCACACAAGCTAAGCTAGCATCACAACATGCTTATTATGTTGGTTGGCTTTGTTGTATTCTTAAGAAAAATAATTTCCTCTCATTACAAATATTAATTAGTGTTTCTATTTAATTCTTGAGAGAAATAATTTCCTCTCATTGAATCTTGTTAATATTTAATCTCCTCAAATAATAATATATGACCTAGGTTGACCAAAGTCAACCTCTTCATAATTATCATTTGGGAAAATGATTTAAATGAGGTGATGCACCTCATGCAATTTAATAACACATAGCAATGATTTAATATCACCAAATAATTCAACTTAAGTTTTAATAGACCATGGTCTCTAACTCATGTTGAATTACTAGAGACAAGATTTAAATGAGAGAATAGCTCTCATACATTTTAATAAATAATTTTGCACACTTTACATGAACTAGAAATAGCCATAGAGCCATTTTTTAAACTATACCATGATCATACAAACAACTATGTCATATTTTTATATATTCTGATAGACAATGTGAAATATGATTTTTGAGAGTTGGAATCAACTCAAAAGCATTTTTATTTAATTTTTAATAATTGTTTGAAGTTGCAAAAGGCCCTGCCTTTTTATTTTTGTCACATTTGTTCTACAAATAATCTAGAGTTGAGACTAGTGTAGTTTTGTAGATAATTTGATAAGCTTTCCAAATATATAAAATTTGTCAAATTTGGTTTGGTGGATTCTATTCTATTTAAATTTGAAAACAACATCTGTGAGCAATTTAGCAAATTCGAAAATTGACATTTGAATTAAATGGGCTGGTGGGAAACTAAACGGGCTGCACAGAGGGAAAAAGAAACGGGCCAGCCCAGCTGCACATCTCGCGTGAGCGGGCCGCCTGACATGTGGAGGGCCACTCGTCAGCGCCTGTTAAACAGCTTAACGGTATGTTTGATCCTGAGCCGCAGGATTAGACAAGGATCCAACGGCTCGAGTTCATCATCGACGGCGACGAGAGAGCTCACTGGCGCGGCGAGGCTAGTGGGTCGACGGCTCACCGGCGGCGCGGCGAGGGTCAGCGACGTGCGGCGGCGACGTTGTCGAGGAAGGGGAAGCAGATGGTAGCAGCGGTGCGTGCTGGGGAGGCTCCAATCGGCGGCGAGCTTCTCAGCACCTCCGCGGCTCCAGCGATGAAATTGGGCGGCGCTGGTGGCTAATCGAGCAAGGGCAGTGGACGAGGAGAGTGAGAAGAGGGAGGTGAGCAAGGCTGTGTGAAGAATTGGGCGCGGGAGGGTATCCTTTTATAGCAGCTGGAGGTGGCCGTGGCGCGGAGGTGAGGTCATCGGCGACGACGCATCTACAGGGGCGCTTGGGCACAGGCGATGATGCGCGCGTGTTGGCGATGTCATGGCGGTCACGCCAGGCGTGATTTGTGGTGAAAACGAGGGAAGGACGAGCTCGTGCGCATGACGGGAGCTGCCAGTACCGCGGCGGACGTCGGCGAAGCGAGCGTCGTCTACAGCGTTCCCGCGGGCCAATGGCCGTGTCTGGGCGGTGGCCGGTGACGTCGTGAAGCAGGTGGTGCAGAGAGAAGTGGCTGAGGTCAACGGAGAGGCTCTAGCGACGTGGTGCTCTGGGCGTGCCCGTGGCGCTCGCCGTGCATGCTCTGGCGTGCGCGTGCACGTCTGTGCGTCGCGTTTCTGGCTAGTGTGGTGCACGAAATCGTCGAGGCTGGTGTCCAGTGCACGCAGGTGAGTGAGGTGAACCTGTTTGGCAAGGTTGGGCACGTTGGAAAGGGCCAGAGAGAGAAGTGGCATGGTGATGTCCATGCCATGCCACGGCATGGTTCATTTAGGTCAAATGGTGATGATGCAATGTACCATTTCTTGTCTATTCTTCTTGGCAAGGCTCAGAGAGGTCAGAGAGGTACCAGAGATGACCTAGGGCTGAAGAGGGAGGCTATGATCCAAAGGTTTATGTGATGTGTGGAGTTGGCAGATTGTTGCCCACAAGGTGTTTGAGGAAATGGCCGCAAGAACTTTATTTTCGAATTTTTGGCTGAATTTTGGTGGGTTTGAATTGGATAATATTTGGAGTAGAGTGGTAATGGTGGTGGTCAAAATTGAGGTAGTTTGCAAAAATCCAAATTGCATATGATCTTACATATGCTTCAATGTCTCTACTTTGCTTGATCACCATTTGATTTTGGGAAAGAATAGGCAGGGGTTGTTTTGGGCAAAGTTGTTCATCTTGATGTTGTCTTGGATGAGGTGCAAAGAATTGGCATAGTTTAGTTTTGAAATCTTCCAAGACAGAGGCTCAAAGAGGGCATCAGGCTAAGATTTGCCAATTTGACCATAATTGCATGTGAGCTCATATTTCATTCAAATTTGATTCAATTTGAGTTTCTTTGATTCCAAAAGTTTTAATAAGTTTTTAGTATCCATTTACAACTAATGGTGCAAGCCAAAATGGTCTAGGTCAAGTATTTGCAAAATTGGCCTAAACCATATGTGAGTGTGTGTTGGATTTTCTCATTTTCTTTCCCTCTTTTATTTTTCTTCTATTTGATTGATCAAGTGATCATGGATTAGGGTTTTGGCACACTTGCAAACACACAAGCAATCATCATGGAAAAAGCACACTTAACACAATAATCAAAGTTGAGTATATGCATAGCACTATATGGAAATAAAAAGTTTTTGTTCGTTCTCAAATTTGTATTTTGGAAACTCTCTCTTTATTTCTTTATTGAATTTTTGGGATGTTACAAACCCTTCCCCCTTCCTGTTGCATACTTTAGTGAGAAATTGAGTGGGCCTAGTCTGAACTATTCTACTTATGATAAAGAATTATATGCGCTGGTTTGGACATTAGAAACTTAGCAACATTATTTATGGCCTAAAGAATTTGTTATACATTTTGATCATGAATCTTTGAAGCATATTCGTAGTCAAGCTAAGTTGAATCGCCGCCATGCAAAGTGGGTTGAATTTATTGAGTCTTTTCCTTATGTTATCAAACATAAAAAGGGTAAAGATAATGTTATTGATGATGCTTTGTCGCGCCGTTATACTATGTTATCTCAACTTGACTTCAAGATTTTTGGATTGGAAACTATAAAGGAACAATACTTGCATGATGCTGATTTTAAAGATGTGTTGCTGAATTGTAAAGATGGTAGAACATGGAACAAATTCGTCCTCAATGATGGATTAGTGTTCCGTGCTAACAAGCTATGCATCCCAGATAGTTCCGTTCTTTTGTTGTTGCAGGAGGAGCATGGAGGAGGATTGATGGGTCACTTTGGTGTGAAGAAGACGGAGGATGTACTTGCTGCACACTTCTTTTGGCCACGTATGCGTCGAGATGTTGAGAGATTTGTGGCACGCTGCACTACATGTCAAAAAGCTAAGTCTCGACTTAATCCACATGGTTTATATATGCCTTTTCCTAGTGTACCTTGGGAGGATATTTCTATGGATTTTGTTTTGGGATTGCCTCGTACACAGAAGGGGAGGGATAGTATCTTTTTTTTTTTTGTTGTGGATCGGTTTTCTAAGATGGCACACTTTATTCCATTTCACAAGACTGATGATGCTACACATGTTGCTGATTTGTTCTTTCGTGAAATTGTTCGTTTACATGGTGTGCCAAATACTATTGTTTCTGATCGTGATACTAATTTTTTAGCCATTTGGAGATGTTTATGGGCTAAGTTGGAGACTAAATTGCTGTTTAGTACTATATGTCATCCCCAAACTGATGGACAAACTGAAGTAGTAAATAGAACATTGTCTACTATGTTGCGGGGTGTGTTGAAGAAGAACTTAAAATTGTGGGAAGAGTGTTTGCCTCGTATTGAATTTGCTTACAATCGTTCGCTGCATTCTACCACTAAGATGTGTCCTTTTGAGATTGTGTATGGTTTTGTTCCACGTGCACCTATTGATTTATTGCCTTTATCATCTTCGGTGCAAAATGATTTGTATGCTACACAACGTGCTGAATTGATATTAAAATTGCATGAGACTACTAAAGACAACATAGAACACATGAATGCTAAGTATAAAAATGCTGGGGATAGAGGAAGAAAGCATGTTGTGTTTGATGTTGGTGATCTTGTTTGGTTGCATTTGCGCAAAGATCGTTTTCCTGCATTGCGCAAGTCTAAGCTCATGCCACGTGCCGCTGGTCCTTTTAAGGTGTTAGAGAAAATAAATGATAATGCATATAAACTTGAGCTTCCTGCAAAATTGGGTCCGGCTAGTCCTACATTTAACATTGCAGATTTGAAGCCTTACTTTAGTGAAGAAGATAAGATCACGTCGAGGACGACTTCAATTCAAGAAGGGGAGCATGATGAGGACATCTCATCTATTGATACAAACGCTATACCTACAGCCACACAAATACAAGGACCAATTACTCGAGCTCGTGCCAAACAACTTAACTATCAGGTATTTTCATTTCTTGGAACTATTCCTCAATACATGAGAATATGATGCTGCCTAAATCAGATGTGTTTGTTACTCTTAGGAATGATGGACCTACCATGGATGAGAGGGACAAGCATTGAAGCATGATCACACATGGAGGAGATGGCAGCAAACATGTGAGGATTGAAGAGGACGTTGCGAGTGGAGATTTCAGAACTTTGAAGCCACCATAAGTGGAGATGAAGACATGGACGAAATATAGAGTTCTCCACTTCATAATTTCGTCCATATGAGTCCATGGTGCTACGACACGATTAGTTTTGGGCCAGGCCCATATAATTTTCGCAGGATTTAAGTCAACCACTTTTTAGAGTACGTGTTGAAGGGGGAAAGGCCTTCTAGGGTTTGGTTCAACCACCATATGCATGGCTGACCAAAACCCCACCTTTTCCTCCTTTAAATACCCCCATAGCCGTCACGTTTATACTCGGATTTTGATTAGATTAAAAGTTAGCCATTGTTGCAACTCTCGTGTACTTCTTTTGAGGCCAACGCCTAGAATAAGACCGACTATTCGGAATCCCACTTTATTTAATAAACCTTTCATCTTTCATCCGCAATATTCCGATTGCAATATTAGTTCTTACTTTTTCTCGATTTCAGGTAGGCAAGATCAGTAACTCCCGGAGATTGTCCTATAGCGATTGCATTGGCGCACGAGCTTTGCACGTGTAGTCGGATCGTCAAGCACGAACTCCACCAACAAATCGAAGCTATCATACTCTCATCAAAAGATCGGACACCTTTGCCCTATCAAGAGGGAAAAGAACAGCTGGCTACTCCATCCCACTCCAGATCTTATTGTAAACACGGGTATTACGACGCAAGAATCACTGAACGACATTTTTTGTTAAGTCCTAGATGAATAACCCAATGCAATGGAAACCTCCACCAAACTCATACCATGGTTTCATTGCCCACCACATAGTCATATCATAATTGTAAAATTAATACTTTGCTTTTCAATGCAGGAGTGATAAGTATAATACTTTGCAAGTAATTTGATAAAAAAATAATACTCAAAGTGACATGAGCAAGCGATAAACTTGCCTGAAGACTGCAAGGTATTGCAGTTGGATGGTGTGGACTGACCCTTGTCCTCGGTTTCTGAAAGATAGCATCATTGTCCGATAAGGGCAATGGTTAAAGATCCAAATGATGCATGCTTTAGGGTTTTAGTGTTGGTTCCCCCCATATGATGTATTGATTTTTAGAGTTTTGAGGATAAGAAAGATTTATAGATCCTCCTTAAGAGTCATATACAATAAATTTTTATGTTTTCAATAAAGAGTCATGTCAAATAAATATTTATTTTATTTGATTAATTATTAAGAAAATAAGTTTTGGTTTAAATACTCCTTTTTCTTATTTTTTTAAAGGATTGAATTTTTCCTTATACAACTTCTTTTGTAATTTTTCTTAATAATTATTTTAAAATTTTGTTCAAATTTTCATGGAAGCATTTGTTTTGTATAGAGCATAATTTTTAAAGCGGTATACATATTTTACTTTATTTTTTTAGTGTTTTTCTAGGGTTTTTGGAATTATTTCTAATTCTTAAAGAAAATTCATTGGTCAAATGACCAAAATGCCCCTAGGCCCACTGGTCAGTCCAACCCGTGGGTTAGACTGGACCAGGTGATACCGTCGGGTTCTTATGGATTTCTTCTTGGGCTTTCTTCTATTCCTTTCTGGGCTTTGTACCAGGGATGGCAATGTATAGGACCCGATATGGCATACCCATGTCAGACACCCCTGTTGTGTTTGGCATCGAGTTCGATGAGCCACGCCAACTCAACCGTTTCAACCGCCTCAAGAACCGCGAGATCAAGTCTACCAAATGGGCGTGCCCCATATTCTGAACCAACTAGGGCTACACCATGATTTTAATAACCTTTGCAACAATGTTGGTTTGGTTAGGCTGCCACCAATCGCCGCTTGACACACTCGAGTTCCTTAGCACCTTGAAACATGCGGTGTGAATGTATCACATCCCGGAAGAAGAACAACCCAGAGTCGATCGGATATCCTTCTGTTTGATGAATCGTGAGTATGACTTGACTATGGATGAGTGGTGCCACTACTTTGGCTTTGACAACAGCACCGCTGCCAACCGTTTTACTTGTTTCATCATGAACCCCTCTCCTCTCAATTATTTTAGTAGGATGAAAGTACCTGACACACTCCCTCAAGGGAATAATATTGAGTGTCATGTTGTTCGCTATTTGTACTATGTTACTGCTAACACCTTGTAGGCACATGGTGATTTCACAAGAGTTAATGAAGAGGACATTATGATCCTCTCAAAGGATATTTTCCCAAACTGCAACATCATGCCACATTTGGGCACTCTTCTCGTGATGTACTTAAAGCACCAAGCACTTGAAGCTCGGGGCCCCATATGCGGAGGGAGAGTCATTACCGTTCTGGCACGATGACTTAACATCAATGTATGTAATTTACGAGCATTGGAAGGACCTCGTCGTCTTGGTTTTGCTACTCTGAATACATGTGGTATGATTAGAAAGATAAATGGTGGATATTACTTCAACATACCAGGAGCTGATCACTTGATCCCTGCCCCTTTTCCTAAGGGTCTATTCTCTATCAAGGATGTGCGTTTGCATTATGATGCCTAGGTTGAGGCGAATCTACCACAACAAAAAGATGAACCCGACGGAGAAGAAGTTGAAGAAGAACACGCAGGGCCCGAACAGGAGCAGCAACCACATCATGACTTCAGCAACTATGAGGACATGTACGCGCTCGAAGGAAGCATTGAGAACATGTGCAACCTCGCCATCAACCTTTGAGACTCCACCGTGGACCTCACATCCCAGTTCACCCACTGGAGCAACCATTGGAACTTCGGAAACTACCCTCCACCGCCACAATGAGCACAACAAGAGCTTGCAAAAGCCTAAGCTTGAGGATGTGTTCCTCGAGCACTTTTATTTGTGTTGAATAAATTTGTAACCACCGAGAAAATAAGAAGCATACCTGTTTTTTTATCAATTGCATTTATATATACATCACCAATTGCAAAAGGGAAAACAATATGGAGCCTCTATTTGTAAGTTGATTGGCGAACTTTATTTCTAAGTCGTCATCCTAAGCGTTGATTTATTTGTCCAACGAAACTCGATCAATATTTGCATATTTAGAGATTGTTTGCAATTTAGTCGTTATACAAAATATTATTTTTCATGGGATTTAGGTAAAGAAAATCCGAATAAAACATGAGCATCGCGGAAGAGTCATACCCTAAAACCCTAGCTAACCACGTAAAATAGAAGAAGCACAACTGTTTTTTTTTCAATATATATAGAGATTTATTACTCAGGGCAGGGAAGGATCAATGGTAGGTATCAGGAGTATCTGCAACCACAAGTCGGTGCATGACTCCGTTCTAGCTGATTTCAACTATACAACATAACATCATCATATCAACATTTGAACGCGATTTACAACTCAAGATCAATCCAAGAGCTAGCTTTCTCCATCCCTAAATCTTTTTACTACTACTTGAAATCCATTAATTGGTCTTCCAGGAACTCTGACACCACATCGAAGCGAGAATCGTGATTCATCGAAAGAGTCATATCCTAAACCCTAACCATCATAAAATATATTAAGCAGAACTGTTTCTTCATCAAGAAGAGAGATTCATTACTCATGACAATGACATGGAACAGAATTACAATCCGCAGCCACGAGGTCTGCAATGGGGAGCATCCTGCAACCACAAGTCGGTGCATGACTCCGTTCTGCTAGCTGATTTCAACTATACGACATAATATCAGCATATATCAAAGTAACAATGTACTACTGGTACATTTTATAACCTGATTTACAACTCAAGATTCAAGAGTGCTTCTCCATCATCCCTAACCCTAAATCTTACACCTGAAATCCATCAACTGGCCTTCCAGGAACTCTGGCACCACGTCGAAGCGAGAATCGTGATTCAGCATGTACAAGGACTCGATGCCATGTCCGTGGGCCAGTACCCGGTCAGCTCCTCGAAATCTTCGTTCCACTGCTGCACGTCGATGGCATTCGGGTTCAGGATTAGCCTGGCGAGGAAGACCGCCGACGCCGCCACCACGGACGGCAGGAGCTGCAGCAGGCTGTAATCGTAGAGCGATCTGTTGGCGAGGTGATGCGCCAGCCGCCGAACCTCCGAATGCTGCTCTCCTCTGCCGATGTACCTCGTGAAGTGCTCGACGAAGGTGTAGGCCGTGGGTCCGCTGAGGTCGTAGTCCAGCGCCTCCACCATGCCGAGCTCCATGTCGATCACCTCCTTGCTGGTCGTGTCGAGACCGCAGATCCCGGCGACGGCCGTGGCGTTCAACTTGTGTGTTGAGCACTGCTCCTCGTATTTCGCGGCGGTGTAGACGGCCGTGGCGCCCAGGAGCTGGAGCTGGTGCTCCGTGTCAGTCTCCGGCAGGGTTCGCTGCGAGAGGACGCGGTCGACATAGGAGACGGCGCGGTGCAGCGTGCCGGGGGCGAGGTCGAAGTAGCGGGTGAAGTCATCCATCCAGGACACGAGGTCCGCGCGCCTGGACTTGCTCATCCGACCTTCCTGCACCGTCTTCAGATACTCCGGCGAGGGCCACTGCTTGGCGTCCTTCTCCATCTTCCGGAGGTTGACGTCAATGTCAGCGTCGTAGTCGGACAGCTCGCACGTCGCCGGGAGCTCGATGGAGTCGTGTAGTGCCGCGGCGTGATGGATGGGGGAGGAAGAAGCGAAGCGGACTGGTGCGCCGATGGCCCGGAGGTAGGCGTCATCAAACTCAGTCGTCGTCGACTGATCGACGTAGCCTGAGAAGACGGCGGAGAGAGGAGTACCCGAAATAAGCTCAAAGCTGCAGGGATCCATGGCTTGATCCAGATGGAGAAGAGAAGGGATCGAGTCTCTAGGAGCTATAGGTACGAGAGGAGGAAGGGTCTGGGTCGAGTCCTGCCTATTTATCCATGGCTCCAGGATTGGAAACCATATCGGTCTCGTAATACGTAGTGGTTTAATCGCTAGAGTCGGATTCCGTTGCAACCGTGGATGCTACGCTACTGTTGTTGCCGTCGGTAAGATTTTGATCACAATTGGAATACACGCGCTGCGCGGAATACATACGCGACTGGAAACGCGTCAATTGTGTTGACATATCCACCAATGGTATTTGCGAGTTTGGTTATTTGATGATTGAATTCCTTGAAAGAATTATGCATGTTTGAAGAATAACCTTTTTTTGGCGCCATGTTTGAAGAATAACCTGGCTAAGAGTGAAACCGACCAAAACCAGCGGGACTGCTAATTGTATTTGCGAGTTTGATTTCCTCAGAAAATGCACACCAGACAAATGGGATGTAAGATCACAGCAGAGCCTAGTGCTACAATTAGGAATTCTTCAGAAGGTGAGCTTTCACAGAAACACTGCTCAACTACCCATCTTCAAGATCCAAGATCAGAGCAAGGATTCTCAAGGCATAATACTGCTATCACAGAGGAATTCTCAAGGCAGTGAACATCGGTAGTTGAGCATCTTCACGATCCAAGATCAGAACGAGAAAACAAAGTGCCTGAATCCTACACCAAGTGGCTCTCTGACAAAATCTCCTGAAGAGTTCCCAGGAAGCAGCAACAAGAGAGAGTAAGCTGGACTACTCCTACTCATGGTATCGTCACCCTACACAGTGGCATCACATCGAGATCGTCTTCGCAAAATAGGAAAGCAAATAGCACTGCACCCTTCCCAACCCAAGAGCTCTCTATTCTCGATCAAAACTCATAACTCCGTGCAGCTAGCTAAGTTGATGGAGCCACTAGGGCTACATCTTCCTTGTTCTCGGCGTTGGAGTCAGTAGTGGCCTTGGCGTCAGCACCAGTGTCTTGAGTGATGACGGCACTGGAAGAAGATGGGTTGCTACTGCCACCAGCGTCGGTTGGGTGGGCCACCGGCAGGTCGGGGGCTGGATGAGGAAGCCTGGCGGCATGCCTGAACTGAAGCAGTATCACCGTCGAGTTGCCCTTCGAGCTATAGCAATGATCAAGAAGCTCCTCACAAATGGCACGCAGATCTGACATCCCCTGTGATGACACAGCATATATGTGTAACATGAGTGACAATTATATCAACATAAGCATATAATGAAAATAAAATAGAAATGCTATTGCTATGCTTTTCAGCTAAAGGCTTTAGGTATCAATGAACTGTGGAATAACACCAGATCATGCACAGGACATAAGCAGATACATTCCACATGGTCTTTCATAAGAACTTGTCAACCAGTAGGATTTTTGTTTTAACTTTAAAAACAAGGAAGAATGCGTAAAAAGACTTACTCCGGTGAACTTTTCTTGTACAAAATCAACAGCTCCCTGACTTGACACGAAATCCCTGAAGGGGGAAACAGAGGCGTGTAATTTGAATATTGTAACATCAATGAATTTACAGGAGCATAAAAAAATATGACTAATGGGATATTGTGAGTTGAGTTTAATCCTATTTCATTAACCAAAAAAAAAGAGAGTTTATTCTTGTATTATTTTTAGGATTCTCCGAGCTGAACAGAATACTATGAGATATATTATTCCACAACTTTCTAAGGTTCTTACCGGTGTTAATGTTTCATGAAGTGGTAACATTGTTAAGCCAGCTATTGGAAGATGAATGAGGCATACATTTCCAAGTAGCCCGTAAAACATATACAAAACCATAAAATTCTCCTTCAAAAAAAAAACCATAAAATTCACTAATTATCTGTACATGGTGAAAAACTAGCTACTGTAATATTGGCACATGTTCAAGTCATCCAGTGCAAGAAATCACACAAAGAATAACTACACATGCAATGAATAGGTTGAACTCAGAAGCTACCAGTCCAGGCCACAACGCATTTAACTGAACCAAATTGTACAAACCGCTCTGGAAATATTCTTCTGTCCTAAAACACTACACAAGCATGAGGGACAACTGTCATTTTGGTACACTTATTCTGGATGAAAACTTGCACTTAGAAGGAAGTAAAATAAAACAACCACTTTAATACTTTTTAGCCAAGGACTAACCACATGCCGTCACTTGCTATAAGAAGAAAATCAGTATCATGAGTTATGGCCTCCTGGGTAAAAAAGGCATTTTCCATTAGAACACACACCCATAGAAACAAATTTATACTGCACTAACACAGCTAAATTACAAACTTAATTACAGTGCGAGCGTCAGGATTACATGTCACTGCATGTTCCGTAGCAAGCAAAGTTTCATTCGACTTGAAGTAAAAATCACCTGAAATGCATGTAGGCAAAATGCTAAGCACAATGAAATAGATAGTATGCAACTGACCAAAAGAAATTAGATAAGGCTATACCAATAGCTCTGGACATGGGTAACATCCCATTAACACGATAGCCACCCTTAGGTACTCCTACTTGCCCTGAACACCTAAAATCACTACACCACAGCTGATTATTAGGGGCACCAAGAAGTGCCTTAAAAAATAGTAAAAATGCCTTTAAAAATCTTTAAAGGCAATAAAAAAAGTGCTGCATCAAATGGTGTAGGGAAAAATCATTTAAGGCACTATTTAAAAGTGCCCCTAAATATAGATCTTTTACGGCACTATTGAAACTGCCTTTAATAATAGATTTTTTGAGGCACTTTGAAACTGCCTTGCATTATAATTTCCGGCACTATTGAAAATGCCTTTAAAAATAGATTTTTAAGGCACTATTAAAAATGCCCTTAAAAACAATTGTAGGCATTATGCCATAATGCCTCTAAATCAATTGTAGGCACTATAGAATCTGCCTGTAAAAACAATTTAAGGCAATAATGTTTAGGCACTTTAAAATGTGAATTCAAGCTCACATTGTAGGTACATTTCATATTTATTATGATGAACAGCGGACACATATGGCTTTTTCCATTCAAAACATCACTAAATCCATCATTTACACCATTCAATTCAAATTACAGGACTGAATTCAGTCTATTTGGAACTACAAAATTCTAAATTGTTGCAATTGTACAAGCTTGTAGATGCTTCACATTAGCATCTAAGTGGTAGCTTTCATGAGAAGCCCTTCTAAGTTGAGGTCCAGCCTCAGGTTTACTGTCGCGAGCTTCATCAAAAAGAACTGCAAGATACAAAGCCGATTGTCAAAATTCTGCAGTCAACAATCACTGACATGCGTATCTAGTGATTTAGTGATTGTACTTCTATCCACACGACAACCATGTTCAAGGCTGAAATCCTAGTTGGTCAAAGTTGGCTACACCTTACCTTTACTTGTCTTTGCAAACATAGTTGATGATCTTGTCAAGCATCACCACTCTCCTCGCATTTATCTTTGCTGTGGACACTCTCCTTTGTGGAGCCAGGGGCCACGTTTGAAGACTGAACCTGATCACCACCCATCACCTGTATGAAAAACAAGTTCGTTCCTGTTAACACCTGACGCAAATACTGAAGCTGTAAATAGTTTCAGTGATAAGCAAAGATGAGCTGAGAGCTCCGGCTCGGCTTCAAACATAAGAAAAATAACGCAGCCTGCACCACTGTTTTCTGGCAAATATATAAAGTGCACAACTGGGCAGAAAGAGAAGTTTGTTTCTATAATGCATTTGTCAGTATGGAAATTAACAACATCCCGGAAACAAAAAAAGAGGACATCACCACTTAAGACAATTAGAATAGCAAAAAAATGGAAACACAAGCTGTATTAATCATCTCCAGGCACAACAATCATGTAGAAATTCTCTAGTGCAGAAATAGTGGCAACCACTTAATAAACAGTACATCTAATAAAGCATATGAAGTACATGAGGTAATTGTGGTTGACCTTTAAATGGAAGGAACATTTGAAACAAAGATATATAACGCAGGAAAAAGAGTGTTGTTCATAAATCATTGGAGTAAACTAGAAAGCCTCCTGGTATACTGCAAGAAGGACCCAGCAGACAAATTGTAGTCCCTAGATGATTCAGTAATTGACTTGAGAAATTATTTTACGTACATATCTCTATACTTCTCTAGCTTGAGAAGGTACCAGCAGATGGCTGAAGGACAGATCTGTGCAGCATTGCAGCCAGTCACCCACGATGCAGTGTCCTGAATACAATAGAAACAATTGTATCATATATTCATATGGCTTGTTAAAACCAATGGCATGGCCAAGTCATGTCAGCACTCAGCAGTGTAGAACTTAATTATGTTCATGAAGAAGAGTCCAGGAGCAACACAAAACACAACGCCATGTCCTATATCAAATCTAATAAATCAAAGCAAACATTTGAGCATTCTGAAGGATGAAAGCAGCATATAGTTAACATGATCGCTGCCCTAAAACATTGCAGATTGCACGAATGCACTATCGATAGAGGCATGCACCTTTATAGTCCAGCATTGAGAAAATTATATGCAGTTCTACATGCACACCTTGATCGTGTCACAGAGCAAACACAAATCGGAATCCGCAATCCAACGAAACGTGGCACAGAACTTTTTCAACCAACCAGCTCAAGTGTGAAGAAGCACGCCAAATCACTCAATCGAGGACCCAAATCACGCGCAAGCGCGCCAGCATAGGAATGAATGCGTGAAGCCCGAGGGTCCTAGCTAGCAGAACCAGTGCGCATCTGTGGAGGAGGAGGGGAAAGGTGGTGCGGGCGATGATTACCGCATAACCAGTGCGCATCTGTGGAGGGATCGACGGAGACGGCGGAGATCCCCGTCCAGCGCCACCTCTCACCGGCGCAGCGCGTCCTCGTATGAGGCAGGCCCGCGACCGTATTGGCTGCAAGGAGGGGCCGGGGAACCGGCGGCGGAGCCCTGGAGTTGACCGCGGGGGTGAGGTATCTCGGCTAGCGATGGGGGGCGTGCAGGGCCCCAGTCGGCGGCCGCATCTCTAGAGACGCCGAGGCGGCCAACGAACCTAGGGTTTCGCAGGAGCGCGGGCGGAGGCGCCGAGATGCGACGCCAGCAGGAAAAAGTCGACTAGGAGGAGCATATCGAGCTGCGCGTACAGGCCTGGGTTGCCGGAGAGGGCCACCAACGACCGGCGACGCAGGCGGCGGACGGGGCTGGCAAGGAATGGCCGACGAGGAGGATGCCGTCAGCGAGGACGAGGACACATGCGACGGAGGGGAGGAGGGAGGATGTTGGAGACGGGGTGGTTGGTGCCGACTGGGAGGAGGCTGAGGCACCCCGGAACAGCGGGTGAAGAAGAGGAGGAGCTTGCCGCCGCCTTGCCGAGGTAGAGGATGAGCGGAGATGGCGGCGGAGCGGATGGTGAGCGATGCGTGAGGCCGTGAGGGTGACTGGGTGAGCTCACGTGACTTGTCATCGCGTCGTGTGGAACGAGCGGGCAGAAGTGGAAGGAGTATATTTCCTTCGTAAATTATTTGTAAGGGGGTTTTCATAAAATTTAAACATAACTGCAGGCATTTTTGCCGGCAGTTTTGGGAAAGTGCCTTAAAAAATAGAATTATTGCAGGCAGTTTTGGAAAATGCCCCAAATAATCAGCTCTTTACCGGCACTACTAGAAAATGCCCTTAAAAATTGGTTTTTTGCAGGCAATATTCCAAAACTGCCCCTAAATATAATATTTTAAGGCACTTTTTAAAGTGCCTCTACTAAAGTGCCCCAGAAAATCATCCGTGACATAGTGAATAGACCCCATCCTTGATTACTTGTCCTCCAGCACTTTCAATTCTCTGAAGTTCATTCGGAAGGTTTGGTCTGTGATCGGTGGATAAATCGATTGCCTTCAAATTAATGGAAATAAGAAGGATTTCTAGGCATCCACACCCACTGAATGCATTTATTATGAGAAAAAAGTGGACAATTAGGTGCCATCGACCTAGACGTTAGACAAGGAAACAGTCACTATACCTGACCATTCCTTGAGAGTACGCAGCGAGAATCACCAACATTTCCAACAATGATCTCGTATTCTCTAATGAGAGCCACACAGGCTGTGCTGCCTTCAAATTTAGGGGCTCCCTGAAAGGAAAAAGTTTCCAAACTAAATTATATATATAAAAAACGTTCTAACTCTTATGGAAGAACAAGCAGTGCGGACCACTACGAGAAAAAAATTTATAGGTGCACTTCGATAAAAGAATCAAACCAATATAAGAAACGAATGATGAATTCAGTCACATGAAAAGAGTTATTTCTCATCTCATACCTTGAATCTGGGAATATGATAACAGCCAAGGTGCAATGACCAACCGGAACTTAGAAGTAGATGTCCTCCAACTCAGTAAACCCGGCACTCAATACATATACCAACTACTCCAACTCAGTAAACCCGGGTACCAACAGACGGGGCAGTATCAGCCTCCGTTCTATCCTCAATTTCAGCAACATTTGCCAGGGCCGGCCCCCGTCCAGAATGTAAATGCCGCAAAGCCAAAGCGCAAGAAGAAGAAGAATGGGCAGCAAGGTGCCGTTGTGTAACAGGGAAGTATTCCGGTACCCGTTCAGCCTGTAGCGCAGCAGCAACAGCAAGTGCCGTTTGTTCTGCCTCATGTTCCTGTTTTTGGTGAGATTATGGCGAATGCTGGCCCTTCTAGTATGCCTGTACCTAGTCCTCCTGTTCAATCTGAGTTGCTTCCCTGAGTCCGATGTCGATCCAGCGAAGAAGGCTGTCACGTGTTGGAAATGTGCTGTTGATACCCATGCATCGAAAGACTGCAAAGTGCAACACTACTGCCTCGTGTGTGATAATGGTGCTCACCCAACACTGCGTTGTCCCACTCTGAAAATGCCAAGGCAGCTTTCCTTTGTCGCAAGTTCTGGATGTGAGGAATCCCTTTTTCTTCAGCTTCCGGGAAGTGCTTATAAAGCGCATCTTGCTCCCAAAGGTTCTCCTACGGCTCTTGTTAAAAATGTTGGAGAGCCGGTACCGGCGGTAGAGATTGAGAAACTTCTTGCAAGAATTTGCCACCTGAGCTCACGGTGGAAATGGGAAGCTATCCCTCATGGGGCGGACGCCTTCTTGGTCAGCTTTCCTTCCGCCGATGATCTTAAGAGGATGGATGGTATGCAGATGGGGGTCCCTTCTTCTACCTCTCAGATGACTATCACTGCTTGGCAGGTCCAGGATGTTCAGCACAAGCATGAGCTTCAGAAGGTTTGGGTACATGTTGATGGGGTACCTCACACAGTTCGCCATTTTCTCGGTTTATGGGCAACGGCTTCTCTTATTGGTACCCCGGTTGATGTCGACCTAGTCACCTTACGCAGCCGTGGTGTGGTTCGTCTTCGGGTGGCCATGATGGACCCAAAGAATCTCCAGCAGAGGGTCGATAAGCAGGGTCGTTATTGTCTTGGGGTCACGGTGGCTGTCGATTTTAAGGTCTATGATTTTTTGTTCCGCCAGGAGCAGCCGGATTTCGTGCCAGATGTTGCTTTTGTTCCTTACTTTTGGCGCCGTAAAGGAAATGATCCGGGCAATGATGGTGCTGGACAGTCAAAAGACTTGGACACTAATCCCGGGGCTGCGAATCAGGATGCCTCTCCTTCGAATAACATGGATGTGGACCCATCTCTTCCACCATCTTCCGCTTCTTCGTCGCACGGGAAGGGTGTTGCAGCTAGTCCTGGGGAGAACCATGCTGCCATCTATGCTGTTACTCCTTTCAACCCGTATCCGAAGACTCCCAAGGCGATTGAAGTTGTTAACAGGGCTCGTGTTGTTTCTCCTGGCTTGACTGCGGCGCCTCAACTACCTATTGTTTCCGTTGTGGAGAGCTCTTTGCTGGTGCAGCCTCGCCCACCCGCAGTTGCTGTTCTTGATGTGGTTGCAAGGGATGCTGCTCCTACTACGCTCACTACGCCTGGGCTGCAGCCGGTAGTGGCCGACGCTGTTGAGCCAAGAGGCTCGGAGGCAGCCTCGCTCTCTCCGGCTGCGACACGGAGGGAAGACACCGCTGCTAGCGCGTCTCGCGATGTGGCGGGACCTGCTCCGGCTGGACGTGCCGCCGAGGCTCCCAGGGTGGCGGGTTCGACCTCGACTCTCACCCCGCCACCGAGCGCTGGTCCATCTCTGCCCCGGGAGGCGGTCGAGCAGGCGGCGTCGACCGCGACTTCTTCGGCGTCTCCAGGACTTTGGACCGGCATGGAGGCTGCCCGCTCGACGGCCGTCCATGCTACGTCCACCTTCGTCGCGCCTGTTCCTCCACCTTTTGTGGCAGCGTCTACTTCGACTGAGTTGTCACGTGAGGGTGTCGAGGTGCCGTTCTCCAGGGACGTTGGATGCTGCACTCCATCTCCGCCGCCAAAGGCTTCGGCTGCATCGCCACCACTCTCACGTCGGAGTGGTCGACATGCGGTGGCAGCTGATGGGTCTTCGGCGACGGACGAGGACACGCTCAAGAAGGCCATGCGTCGCAAAGCCATCCAAAATCTGGATGGAGCTGGTACGTCACCCTTAGCTAGATCATACCTCAATTTCTCCACTCCAGAAGTTTCTTCTAAACTAACTAGTGTAGGCGTGAAACTTGGTAATAACTTAGCTGAAATTAATCTTTCCACCAACGTCTTGAGGCACATGGAATTTGACAGACTCAAAGTCAGTCCTAAGCTTCATGATGTGGTTGATGATACTGATCTAGATGAAGAGGAAGCGAATGCCACAATGGATGGTCAGCTTATCTCTAATCTAGTGGGTATTGTCTCGGAGGGAGATTTGAATGAAATGAGGCGATGCTAGGTTCTTTGTATGAACTGCAAGCGTCTTGCCGTAAGTCAAAATCTTCATCCAATAAAAAACCCAAGAAGCGGGTAAAGGTTTCAAAATCTACAATTGTCGCTCAATGAATGGTATGTTTTCAAATAGCAGAGGTCTTGGAGACTTGGCTAAACATCTACATATCGCTCACTGTATACGAGATCACAATTTAGATTTTGTTGCTATTTCTGAAACTGGCAGACGTGATTTCTCTCAAAGTCTACTTAATCGTCTTTCTGGCGGTTTGGACTTTGAGTGGATATCTAGTCCTCCCCGCGGTCGGTCGGGAGGTATTCTGGTAGGAGTAAGATCAGATACCATGGAAGTTATAGCAAGTTCGAGTGGAGATTATCATATTAAGATCCATATTCGGAACAGAGCTGACAATTTCCATTGGAGTCTAGTTTCTATTTATGGGGACGCTCAGGATGAATTTAAGGCTGACTTTCTACGTGAGCTGGTAAACCTAGCAAAAGATAATCCACATCCAATTTTAATTGGGGGAGACTTCAATTTGCTTAGGTTTCGCCATGAGAAAAGTAAAGGCCGGTTCGATGATCATTGGCCCTTCATTTTCAATGTTGTTATTGACAGCCTTGATTTGAAGGAAGTCGAGATGATTGGGAGACAATTCACTTGGGCAAATAGTCTCCCTAACCCCACGTTTGAAAAACTTGATAGAGTTCTTATGGATGTTGAATGGAAATCTAAATTCCCTATTGTATCCGTAAGGGCTCTTGAGCGACTCGAACGTCTTTCTGATCATGCACCGATACTTTTCACCACTGGAGCATCCAGACCGCCAATTAACCACCGTTTCAAATTTGAATTGGGTTGGTTACAGCGGGAAGGCTTCCATGAGATGGTTAAAAATGTATGGAGCAGACCTGTACGAGCGTCCTCTCCCATAATAAGGTGGAACAAAAAGATGCGTTTGTTACGCAGTCACCTTACTGGATGGGCACGTCAGATAACGGGCATTCTTAAAAAAGAAAAGCTAAGGCTTTCAACCATTATTGATGGTTTAGAAGCTTTGGCTGAGATGAGGCCTCTTTCTACGCAAGAGATTGAACTCAAAAATCAATCAAATGCTGAGATTGCGAGATTACTCCGTGAGGAGGAAATCAAATGGTACCAAAGGTCTAAAAGCCAGTTCATCCTTGAAGGAGATTCGAATACTAGGTACTTCCATAGCATTGCCAATGGCAGGCATAGGAAGAAACGTATTCATAATCTTATTCAGGACGAAGGTATCATTGAAGGTCAGGAACATCTTAAGGCTTATATTACCAGTTATTATAAAGATCTGTTTGGAGCTCCAGAGGAAGGATCCTTCTCTTTGGATGAATACCGAACGGATGATATACCCCAAGTGTCTATGGAGGAGAATAACCTTCTTACTGCTCAATACTCTGAAGAGGAGGTAAGAAGGGCCGTTTTCCAAATGGAACACAACAAAGCTCCAGGTCCGGATGGTTTCCCAGCTGAATTCTATCAAATCTTTTGGGACACTATTAAATCGGACCTTCTTGCTTTATTCAGCTGTCTTCACGACGGACAACTGGAGTTATTTCATCTAAATTTTGGAGAGATAATTTTGTTACCGAAAGTTAATGAGGCAGAAAGGATACAACAATACAGACCCATATGCCTTCTTAATGTCAGTTTCAAAATCTTCACGAAAGTGGCCACAATTAGACTAAACTCAGTTGCGGATCATGTAGTTCGACCCTCTCAGACTGCTTTTATGCAAGGGAGAAACATCCTGGATGGGGTGGTCACCTTGCACGAAACGGTACATGAATTACATACCAAAAAGTTGAATGGGGTTATTTTAAAGCTTGATTTTGAGAAAGCATATGATAAAGTGAAATGGTCTTTTCTCGACCAGACACTCCGTATGAAAGTGTTATCACCAGAATTTGACCAAGCTAGAGGTGGGCCGCGATCAAGATGGACTTGAAGATATATGCGTAGAGAGATGTGTGAATCGGCCTTATTTACCAAGTTTGGGCTAGCTAGCCCGTGTATCTTTATATAGTAGGTTACGTAGAGATTAGAGTTTGTCTCGTGCACGGTTTAGTGCACGCCCGCATTAGAAAGTCCCTTGGACTATAAATATGTATCTAGGGTTTATGGAATAAACAACAACCAACGTTCAACACAAACCAATCTCGGCGCATCGCCAACTCCTTCGTCTCGAGGGTTCCTCCTAAGCACCATGCCTAGATCGCATCTTGCGATCTAGGCAGCACGAGCCTTCCTAGTTGTTCATGCGTTGCTCGTGCGAAGCCTTTTTGATGGCGAGCAACGTAGTTATCATAGATGTGTTAGGGTTAGCATTGTTCCTAGTATCATATCTGTCGTAGTGCAACCCTTGCGCATCTAGCCGTCCTTGTACCTCATCATGGGTGCAGGCGGCACCCCGCTTGATCGTTATTTAGTAGATCTGATCCGTTACGATTGCTCCTTGATTCATCAAGGATTAGTTTAATAGCTGCAATAGTTAGGCCTTACAAAGGGTTGGAGGATCCAGCGGCATGTAGGGTGTGCCCCTAGACAGGACGTTCCGAGGATCAACCTAGTGTTGGTTTTAGGCCTTGTCTAGGGCTGGCTTACGATCACCGTGCGTGAGCGCGAGGCCCAATCGTGAGTAGGATGATCCGATTATGCGGTGAAAACCCCCAGATCGTCGTGGATCTCATATGCTTTATCTTGATCAAGCAGGACCACCATATATTCGGCCGCCTTGGACGAATCATGGGTGGATCGGCTCCATGAGCCGATTCACGGGACAACCTGAGCCGATCGAGGCTCGTATTTAACGTGTACGTGTGTGCCCGGGAAACTAAGCGAGGCATCATCCACACCTTCGACCAGGTATAGGTCAGGTGGCACGCCCTGCAATTTGCATCGGCGCGCGACCGGGAGGCTTTGCGGGCCGTCGCTACGAGGGAGGGGCCAGCCGCAGCCCTAGTTGTTCCGGCTCTACGGTGTTGACCATCACGCCCGCCGGTGGTTTCGCGTCAACACATTGCACCGGTGGGACGATCTTCGACATCCACCACATCGCCATCTACATCTCAGATGGCGGAAAGCACTCCGGTCAAGTACGAGGACCTGGCTGACAAGTTCAAGAAAAGGCATAACAAGGTCAAGCGGTCCTCGGAACCGAACTCGTCGGCTCTGTGAGAAGACCCGTTCGCGGCATCAAGCTCAACGGAGACACGCGTCCTTTGCAGCGTCAACACGGTCGATCTCAGCCACTCCATAAGAGAACCAGGGTTCTCTTTCAATGCCAATATGGCAGGGTTCGGGTTCGCCGTGATGCGGACAAGCAGAGCAGCCACGCGCGTGGCAAAGAAAGAGGAGGCCGTTCCACGTGACCGGCCCCAAGACGACAATAAACGGTACCTAGCCGAGGAGGAGGTGAGAAGCATACGGCATCCACGCCCACTACCCGAGCATCTCCTCAGCAAATATGATCAGCCATACGACCGCCGCTACGGCGAAGACGACCAAAGAAATCATCGGTCGATGCAGGCGGGAGGTATCGTCGAACAACGGCCACGACGACGGGTACGAACGTCGCGCGAGAGGTCGAGGAACCGGACAACGTGGATAGGCACTGGGACTGCCCTTCTTCAGACATGCTGGGATTCGGAATGAGCCGATTGCCAACAATCGGCAATTGCCCAGAATGTAAACAAAAGGAGAAGGGTACAGCTAAGGTGTCCGTGTTCGAGCATCTAGGGCCTCTCCCGCTTTGGAGCAAGCATCGAGTCCGTTCGGATGGAAGATCACGAGGAGGACGATGATGAAGAGGATAAGTATCATCGGCCAAGATGGTGTCGACGGACTCAGCCGCTCCCAAAACGAAGGGTTCAGCGACTACATGCGTTGGAAGAAGCCGAAAGGTTATATCTGCACGCGCTGAGGAAGGCACGGCCTGACCTGGCCGCCAAAATTCAGCGAACCCTGGATGAAGAAGGTCGGCCACAAAGAAAAGAGTGGCGCCTAAGCAGAGGAAAGCCGACGATGAAACATCGGTGGCACAAACATGGTCTTCATCCTTCCTGCGGAATTTAGCGCTCCAAGGTTATTTGAAGCTTTGTGGCACATTTGGTGACGGCCGGTCATCTTCGAAGCCGCGAAAGAAGTTACGGCATCGAAGGCCCTGTACTTACGAGGTTACATCAATGGGCAGCTTGTCAATAAGATGTTGGTGGACACCGGAGCGGCAATCAACATTATGCCATACTCTATGCTACGGCGGTTGGGACGCTCCACCTCGGATTTAATCAAAACCAATGTAACATTGAGCGATTTCAACGGCCAAGCATCGACGCGCAAGGTGTTCTAAACGTGGATCTCCGTAGGAAGGAAGACTATCCCTACGACGTTCTTTGTTGTCGGAAAAGCACCTATGTTGTAATATTAGGGAGGGATTGGATCCACGTTGCATCCCATCCACGATGCACCAATGCCTAATACAGTGGGATGGAGATGAAGTGGAGGTCGTCACGCGATGATTCAGCCGAGATTTCAACGGCCGGCATGGGCATTTGGGAGGCATCGGGCCAAGAACCACTCTCGGGCATCAATTTGGACGACTGCGAACGCATCGATGTGACAAAGAACGGGGTAAGGCTGGTGCTATCCACCGGACTGACCGTGTAACGAGAACAACATCGATGGACAAATGTGTTGAGGCTGATCCTTGCGATCGGCCCCCAAAAATTATGGAGGAACATTATAAAACCTTCACCGAGCAAGCAATGTGGAGGCCGATTCAGCAATCGGCCAGAAGTATACCCACCATCTATTTCGCACTGGGATCGACATCGACCCAGCGGGGCTACCTGAAGAGCCGATACCATCAATTCTCTTGACAGAATCGGGGGGGCATCTAGATGGATTAAATACATATGAGGCAAGCATTGGGGCCGGCTCACAAGTCGGCCGTGAAAAAATTGAAAATTTTTGAACACAGCCGATGCATGGCCATCGACTCAAGGGATACAACTGTTGCAAATGGAAGCCTAGGGCCACTTTAGTTGGCAGGTTACTCTCATCAGGGCGACGATCAGCCAATGATCAGGGAGCGGCAATTTCAGCAACACTCTCGTCGAAAAGCTCCCGCTTTGAACCAAAGAAGCTCGGGGGGCAACTCACCTGGAAGGTTCTTTGCTCTTGAAAGCCGACCTGGTTAGAATCGGTTGGTTGTTGCATTACGACTTGGGGACTCACAAAAGAGTTGGAGAGCCATGGATGAAAGCTGAAGAAGCTCGGAGGGCAGTTTGCTCCGGAATACCATGAGAAGCCGATTGCGTTCGGATCGGCTGTTTCTGTAGTATAACAAGGAAGCCAATGCTGGCGTATCTGGTTGGCTCATTACGGTTCTCGCCTTGACGGAGGCTCGGGGGGCAACTCGCCCTGAAAGGTCTTTCATTCTAAGGAGTCAATCTTGTTGGAATCAGTTTGGTCAAGGGTGGCGAAATTCTTACAGAATAGAACCACTAATTCGAAGAGGAAGCCGTCATAATCGACAGGCTTTAGACCAGTTTGTTGCTACGAAGAACGAAGCGTCGTAAGAAAGACGTAAGCGGTCAGGATTTGCAGCAGTGGTCCTGAAATTCTCCTGAAAGCATGGACTCCAGAGTCTTGCCGATTTAAGCTAACATTCTCTGAGGTTTAAGGTTTGCGCGACTACGGTTTGGTCCTGATCAACGGGGGTCTTGGGTCTGAATTAATCTATCTCAAAGTTTCTCATAAGAGTCCGGTGCGTTGCCATCGGCTCATGAAGCATGGGTCAGGATAGCAGTCGGCAAAGCTGAATGAGGAAGAATTGGCTAAATTAGCATACAAGGAATCGGCAAAATCAGATTAAGGAGAATTCTTCATTGATAGCCAGATTCTTACATAAAGAGTTAAAGTTGCTCTGAGGGGGAGGTGCTAGGGGCTACAGTGCTCTATTTACTACTGCGGATCCTAGTCTAAGGATCCCATCTATGGGCCATTGCTGCCCTCGTCGTCGCCGTCATCACCGCTGTCGGCGCTGCTCCCTGCCGGCTCTTCGTCGCTGCTCCAGCGGCCGCCGGCGGGGCCTTCGTTGTCTTCATCCTCTTCGACCCGTCGTCGTGTCGAAGTCGCTAAGGTCCCCGGCCAGGGGCAAAATCGTTTGGCCGGGGGCTCGTCGGAGGAACTGCTCTCCTCCTCCTCCTCCTCCGGAGGTGGTGAAGTCCGCCCAGGAAAGGCGGTCGTCGTCGCTCTCCTCCTCGGGTCCCCGTCAGCAAGGAGGAGGGGGTCACTCTCCCCCGTCGGATTTGTCATCCTCGACCAGACAAAGTCGTGGTCCTCTTGGTCCCACGGTTGGGGCAAGAATGTCGTACGCCGCCGCGTACCCCACTCAGGCGTCGACTCCCGGATGGGGGAGGACACATAGGAAGGAGCCGATGAGGAGGAAGGAGGAAGCCAAGACATGGTGGCAGAGGAGGGTTTTCGAAGGCTAATGCGAAGGGGATGAGGAAGAAACTGTTTGATGCGGTTAAATAAAGGGGATATAGTGGAAATTTAATGCCCAAGCAGTTTCCGAGGACGTGGTGCCAGAACCGTCAAATCACGCAGAGAAGGCGAGGAGGCAAGACGTCATCATGAAGTATACTGCGACAGTTCTGCTCTGCCACGACATGACCCTACGAGAGAAAAGCATAATGATTTTGGAAATGTCATTTCCAAAACCAGGGGGCATGTTGTGACCAAGCTAGAGGTGGGCGCGATCAAGATGGACTTGAAGATATATGCGTAGAGAGATGTGTGAATCGGCCTTATTTACCAAGTTTGGGCTAGCTAGCCCGTGTATCTTTATATAGTAGGTTACGTAGAGATTAGAGTTTGTCTCGTGCATGGTTTAGTGCACGCCCGCATTAGAAAGTCCCTTGGACTATAAATATGTACCTAGGGTTTATGGAATAAACAACAACCAACGTTCAACACAAACCAATCTCGGCGCATCGCCAACTCCTTCGTCTCGAGGGTTCCTCCGGTAAGGACCATGCTGCCTAGATCGCATCTTGCGATCTAGGCAGCACGAGCCTAGTTGTTCATGCGTTGCTCGTGTGAAGCCTTTTTGATGGCGAGCAACGTAGTTATCATAGATGTGTTAGGGTTAGCATTGTTCCTAGTATCATATGCTGTCGTAGTGCAACCCTTGCGCATCTAGCCGTCCTTGTACCTCATCATGGGTGCAGGGGCGGCACCCCGCTTGATCGTTATTTAGTAGATCTGATCCGTTACGATTGCTCCTTGATTCATCAAGGATTAGTTTAATATCTGCAATAGTTAGGCCTTACAAAGGGTTGGAGGATCCGCGGCATGCAGGGTGTAGTTTGCTGCCCCTAGACAGGACGTTCCGAGGATCAACCTAGTGTTGGTTTTTAGGCCTTGTCTAGGGCTGGCTTACGATCACCGTGCGTGAGCGCGAGGCCCAATCGTGAGTAGGATGATCCGATTATGCGGTGAAAACCCCAGATCGTCGTGGATCTCATATGCTTTATCTTGATCAAGCGGGACCACCATCTATTCGGCCGCCTTGGACGAATCATGGGTGGATCGGCTCCATGAGCCGATTCACAGACAACGAGAGCCGATCGAGGCTCGTATTTAACGTGTACGTGTGTGCCCTGCAGGAAACTAAGCGAGGCATCATCCACACCTTCCGACCAGGTATAGGTCGGGTGGCACGCAATTTGCATCGGCGCGCGACCGGAGGCTTTGCGGGCCGTCGCTGGAGGGGCCAGCAGCCCTAGTTGTTCCCGGCTCTACGGTGTTGACCAGTCACTGCCCGCCGGTGGGTTTCTGACGTCAACAGAAAGGCTTCTCTGTTGAATGGCGTGCTTTGATTAATTCCTTTGTGTCTGGGGGTAGTGTAGCCATCAAAGTCAATGACGATGTTGGCAAATACTTTCAAACACTAAAAGGTCTCAGACAGGGTGATCCCTTATCACCAATGCTATTTAATATAGTAGCTGATATGCTTGCCATTATGATTGAACGTGCTAAGATGGACGGCCTTATTGAAGGGGTAGTCCCACATCTTGTGGATGGGGGACTTTCTATTCTTCAGTACGCCGATGATACAATTCTTTTCATGGAACACGACCTTGTGAAAGCCACAAACCTGAAATTGATTATTTCGGCGTTTGAGCAATTATCAGGTCTAAAAATCAACTTCCATAAAAGTGAATTGTTTTGTTTCGGTGAGGCACAAAATGAAGTCCACGCTTACGCCGAGTTGTTCGGTTGTGGGCAGGGCCAGTTTCCAATGAGGTATTTGGGTATTCCGGTTCATTTTCGGAGACTCACGATTGCCGAATGGAAATTAGTCGAGGAAAGACTTCAGAAACGTCTTAGCAGTTGGAAAGGCAAGTTATTATCCATTGGAGGAAGATTGATTCTAATTAATTCAGTACTAACGAATTTGGTACTGCATATGGTCTCTTTCTTCCTCTTGCCGAAAGGAGTCTTATGAAAACTGGACTACTACCGGTCAAGATTCTTTTGGCAAGGAGATAATGAGAAGAAGAAATATCGATTGACAAAATGGAGTGTTGTTTGCTGTCCTAAAGACCAAGGAGGGCTAGGTATTCACGACCTAGAGGTCAAGAATACTGCTCTCCTAGGTAAGTGGCTGTTCAGGCTGCTTACGGAGGAAGGGACCTGGCAAACAATGCTTAAAAGGAAATATTGGCACAAAAGCATTATCACAGGTTACTTGGAAACCAGGTGATTCTCATTTTTGGGCTGGGCTAATGGCAACGAAGAATCATTTCTTCCGTCATGGTACATTTTCCATTAAGGATGGATCGGAAATTCGTTTCTGGGAGGATAGGTGGCTTGATGGCACACCCCTCCGAGAACAATATCCCGCTTTGTATTCTATAGTGCGTTACAAAAATGAGACCATGGCTAAGGTGATGGACAATTCTCCTCCAAATGTAACGTTCCGTAGGGATTTGTCAGGACAGAGGTTGTTAGACTGGAATGCCTTACTTCAACGTTTGGCGAATGTTCATCTACAACCTGGTCATGACGAATTTCGTTGGAATCTACATGAAAATGGTAAATTTTCGGTATCTTCCATGTACAGTGCACTTATTCATCCGGATTTACCAATCGATACACCTAATAACAATAAACTTTGGAAGTTGAAAATCCCTTTGCGGATAAAGGTATTTGGATGGTACCTCCGCAAATGCGTTATTCTCACCAAAGATAATCTAGCTAAGCGGAATTGGCAAGGGAGTAAACAATGTGCTTTCTGTCACCAGGAGGAGACAATAAAGCACTTGTTTTTCAATTGCAGGTTCGCTAGGTCTATATGGTCAGTCATCCAGTTAGCTTCGAGCTTGTATCAGCCACGTAGTGTTACCAATATCTTCGGGAATTGGCTAAATGGCATTGATCCTAGGTTCAAGAAGCATATTAGGGTGGGAGGGATTGCCATTATTTGGTCGCTTTGGCTATGTAGAAATGATAAATTGTTTAATGGTACTAATTCTTCTCTGTTGCAGGTTATATACCGGTGTACCAACACCCTCCGCTTATGGTCGTCGCTCCAGCGTGTGGAGCACCGAGACCTGTTTACGGAGGTCTGTTCACGGTTGGAAGCTACGGCGAGGGATACTTTCTCCCTACATTTTTCGATAAAGGGAATATATTAATATCAAGAAGATACCAATTACACCCAGCCTCTGCAACAACGCACCACCCTAATGGCACTACGGATGCACACAGCCAAAAAAAGAAAAAGAAAACTAAGAAACAAAAGTCCCGCTACAGTATCTCGGGCCTAACAAAACTAAGAAGATACTTTCTCCCTACATGGATGGCAGCATAATCTAAGGATCGAAGCTCCTCCAGTTTAGGCGTCTTTACAATTTATCAATATGATATGTAATCTCGCCTTTTATTTTTGTGTCAAGACTAAACAACGGCTGTGTGCATCTAAGATATGCAGAGGTCGGGTGTAATGGCTTAAAACTCTTAAGTAATAAAGCGCCCCTTATCGAAAAAAACTACTCCAACTTCCAACTCAATAATTGGGTAGAGGAGCTATATGTAAACATATTTATATGCCACTTCCACCTCAAAAGCATATCTCAAGAAACTATAATAAATCCTCCATAATCCATATCACACCTTCCTTCCAGTTCAATTTTACAGGTAATAGTATGCATATCATCCAAGTGATACAATCTTAACTCCTTCAATAGCTTGATCTTAAATCATATTAATTACTTGATATTCATCTTGGAGGAAACCAAACCTGAACACAAGCAGGAGTCTTGAGACAACTTAGCAGATTGGTTTGATTGGGGTTAGCTAACGCCCTCCATTCATCGTATTCTTTCAACTGCACATCTATTCTGCAAAGATTAAGCAGGAAGATTCATATTTGCACCTGTAACATGCCCAACAACTTTTCTACGAGAACAGGAGAGCTAGCTATGAACAAAATAGGTGTAAGCATCGACCCATTCACCTTGGACTACTGAAAAGGGAGAAAAGTTACGTTGCCTGAAATGTAGAGCACCTGATTCAATTAACTAACCTGGAAAATACGCGCCCCAATGCATTACCCAAATCGTTGGGATACCCTTCATCTAACAGAAGCTCGGTACGAACTTTTTCCGCACAATACTTTGCTACATTAGCTCCTGAAACAGAAAATATATAGCTCAATCTGGCGTTTCATATAAGTATATAAAAGAACAAGAATGGGGAATCAGTAGAATGTGCAAATAAGCTTATGTTCAAAAGAATGTGGATACTCTGTAACTTCGTACTCGGGTTTAATAAAAAAAAGCCGTGTGCATCTATTGATGCAGAGGCTGGGGCGATGCTCCCATATCTAAAAAAAAAAAATGTGATGAACACCAGTAGTTGAATATCACTTCCATATAGGTATCACTGGAAAGAAATGGTACAGCCAACAGTCCACACAATGATAATAATACACCACTCCACTTTCAGCAAAGATCAAGGAATGTTCTGATTATTTCTCACAAATCAGAACACTTCATAATACAATAATCAGAACTAGAACTCATGATAATTTTGTTCCATCGGAAGTATTAATTCTGCACAATTCACATTATATCTGCAGTATCCCAGCAAAGAATCGATGGCATAAGTTGAACTCTAGCAGCATTGAAGAAATGTTCGGTACAGATATGTAATCTATTGACAGCTGAAAATTACAACATAAACTGGAACTGTTCATAGCATATATTCAATAATGTTATACATACATACACACGCACATACACACATACACACATGACATGTACTTTCGAGATAACTATGTAATTTATGAGATTTTAATCAAAGCATGAAGTGGTCAGTTATGGTACGGATGAGAGGTTTCGGCATGTCATAAAAAGATCAGAAATGAAGATCAAACCTCCATGGCCATCATAAACACCAAAGAATGATGTCGACCTGGCAGCATCTAGATCCAGGATAGCTGCATGCTGAAAACAATAAGAGCAAAAATTAACATTAGGATTTTACCACAATTGCCTGCCAACCGATCACTATATTTGTGTGCAACATCCCAAGAATCGTACAAAGTAGTGCAACGTTACTCACAGCATCTTCCATGTACGGGCACAATCCTTGCATAGATGACAGAGCATACTTGATTCTGACATTCTCTTGTCTTTCAGTATACTTCCATATAGACTCTGGTGTGTTCCATTGAAGTTGACACGCCTCTATATTAGATAGACCTTGACCCATTGCAGGGTTTGCTTTCCTGAAAGATTTTAGTGTGAATCCAGTAGTCCAGAAATGGTCCATAGTAGAAGAAACGGAATCCCCTAATTGTACTGACATAGCTGCATTACAGATCCTTACATGCCAGAAATCATGACTTAAACATAGCTAAGTGGCTGGCTTCATCATGTTACTGCATGAACAGCTAGAACTACATTTGCAGAAAGGAAAACATAGATATGGCACTATTTGCAGAGCATAAGTAAAGCATTTCGGTAGCTGGGTTAACTCGTATGCTTGGATTCACAGAGCCTGGGTGCATAGGCTGCATTCTGGGATGCTTATGTCATATGAGGAAATTGCATTATTCAGGTAATTAAGATCTTACACAAGAATCAAACCAAACACTAACGGAACACAGGGCTTGCCACCGAAGATCTTACGCAGGAATCAAACCACACGAAATACATATAAGGTTCACAAGCTCAAACCACATCATCATACTCCAAGTGGGAGAATAAATGAGAAACGAACAGAGAGTAGTAGAATAAGCACGAGTGCACAATCTCATCCTAAGAAGGAACCGCTAAACATTAAGCATCAAAGCTTGAAGCCACCTATCTTCCCCAATCAAAAGCTAGCTTCGCGGTAATCCCAAGAAAACGGAATCCCCTCCTTAAAACCCCACAAGCCCGTGCCCTGGTTCCTGCCTGCGTTTGTGGCCTCTCCCTCCGTGCGCCCAGTAGGCACAGCAGGGCGCGCTCGTTTGCCGTCACTGTCGTTTACAACCGAAGGGTTATGCAATCGAACCCAAAACAGCAAGAATAAGAGGAGGAATCGATCGGTAAACATGGCGTCGTTCCGTCGCAGAACAAGACGGGAACACGAAACTGCAAATCAACACGTACACGATGGTGAAGGACGGCGAACAGTAGCAAGAGGAATTGAGAAACATGCATGGCGTGGTTCGTCTCATAACAAAATGAGGGCGCCAAAACCCCAAATTCCCACAGCGGTGGAGAGCGCGAGCACACTCAGGAAGCGGCAAAACCAGCAAAAATAGCAAGAGGAATCGATAACCATGGCGTGGTTCGTTGCAGAACAAACTGCGGGTGCGAAACCCCAAATCCCCATGCTAATGGTGAGCGCGAACCCAAGCAGGAAGCGGCAAAATCAGCAAAAATTGCAAGAGGAATCGATGGCCATGGCGTGGTTCGCCGCGGAACAAAATCGAGCACGCGAACCTGCAGATTCACACGACGATGGAGAACGCGAGCGAACTCACGAAGGAAGTTGCAGAGGGGAGGACAGGAGAGGAGGATTGCTGGAGAAGAGAAGGTGAGGGATGATCGCCTCTCACCCTTCCTCCGCTGCCGCTGGGCTCTGCTTCCGAAAGTTTGTTGCGGGGATGCAGAGTTGCATGCGGTGCGGCAGCAAATATACAGCTCGCCTGCCAGGTGGAACCAGACCCGCATTTCTCTCGCCCCGCTGGCGCGTCCCTCCGCCGTCGGATCGGTATCCACGTGGCAGATCGAACCGTCGCGGTCGACCACAATCCCAACCCGTGTCTCGGGTTTCAGGACCAGCCACCGCCGTCGGATCAGCGCGAGTGGGATCCACGTGTGCGGCTAAGATACACGCACGTACTGTTGGACTATTAGGCAATTTCCGTATGAGATTAATTACCGAAAGCAACATTACAGATGCACAAGCATACTTAACGCACGAAGCACATCATGATCGAACATGCAACAAGTAGCGGTGCAAGGTAGGAGAGGAAAAGCACGTACATCGCGACCGGGAAGGTCGCACCAGCAGCAGCACCACCATCACCATGGATATTGTTGATGTCGCCCATGGTGTAGTCGGATCGTCGATGCAGCCGATCCGTCGAAGAAGAGCACGAACAGAGCGAGCCGCGCCGAGACGCTCCCCAAAAACCTTATCGCCGTCTCCCGGTGCAGGATCTCAACGGACGGAGTTTCGGAGGCTTCCCGAGACGTGCACGCATCGCCGGGATGGGGAGGACTAGAGAGTAGCACAGCAAAAGGAACTTCTTCGTGAGAGAGATGAACTGTAGCGTATGAGAAGATCTGATCCGTCTCTTGGTATAGCTTGGGAGGAGAGACCGCGTTGACACGCGTAGGAAGCCAGGGACGCGGCGAGCATGCACATGCGGTCGACACGTACCCAACTCAGTTGGTGCACCAAGCAAAATTTAGGCTTCCTTGAGTGTGTCTCGAACTCGAACTCGAGTCACGAAACGCGACGTGCGTGCGTGACGAGACGAGGCGGGGCGGGCGGAGGAGGAGGAGTGCGCGAGGGCTCCTTCTATTCTCACTCACTTGGGATGAGTAACAACAGCCCTTATACCACTCACTCCCAACTGCAATGTAAACTTTGTCCTCAAGGCTGTCCCAAGCTGCCAACGTGGCCTTGAGATTTCAATTGTAGACTATATGGGCTGCCCGGGCTGCAGCCCATCTACATCTAACAATCCCCCACCCTCATGCATCATGGCACATTAGTTCCATTACTGTTTAATATACCTGCACTTCGGTGGAGACTGTTAAGTTGAACTTCCACTTAGGCAAGGTGCTACGCTTGACTACAACTGAACAATGGACTATGCCTTGAATTGTCAGTCTTTGTGCAGCAAGTTTCGCTCAATGCCGGCAAGGTACTAGGCTACCATAGCCTTCCCCTCGGGTGGAGCTTATAAGTCATACTCCTCGGCCTTTCATGAGCTTACTAGAGATTCACCCAAATCTCCCACACTATGACCAGTAGTGTCGCTCGTATAGGTGTGTTCTTCAAAAGATCGCCCTGTAGGCCAGCGTCTTCGCTCATCAAGAGCCGCTTAGAACACATTAAGACATTGTCAACCTGCCTTACAGTAGCTATGAGAGAATTGCATCTGCAGCGGAGTGGGAGTATTAAATTTTCTCTCAACTCAGTTACTCCGGTTTGTTTTCCCAGGTCCTACTTCACGGAATTTCCGATTACATAGGTTGGGTTACCCCCTCGGCAACTCAAGTGGGTCTCAAACCCATCTCCATTGATGCAAGGTCTATCATATTTCTTGATAGTCCTTTTGTGAAAGGATCTGCCAGATTTTTAGCACTTTGGACATAATCCAATGCTATCACTCCGGAGTTCTTCAGTTTTTGACAGACTTCAATCTCCTCTTGATATGTTTGGAACTTTTCATATTATCCTTAGAACTTTTCACTTTGATAATCACAGTTTGATTATCACAGTTCATGAGGATGGCCGGTATTGGTTTTTCAACCATAGGCAAGTCCATCAAGAGCTCACGAAGCCATTCCGCTTCGACAGTAGCTGTATCTAATGCTGTGAGTTCTGCTTCCATAGTTGACCTCGTTAAGATGGTCTGCTTGCAAGACTTCCAGGAAACAGCCACCACCAAGAGTGAAAACATATCCACTTGTGGCTTTCATTTTAGCATCAGAAATCCAATTGGAATCACTATACCCTTCCAATCCTCTTGGATACCCGGTATAATGAATTCCATAACTCATGGTTCCCTTTAGATAGCGCATCACTCTCTCAAGAGCATGCCAATGATCATCTCCCGGGTTGGCCACAAACCGGCTAAGTTTGCATACAGCAAACGAGATATCAGGCCTCGTAGCGCAAGCTAAATACATGAGTGAACCGATGATTTGAGAGTATCTCAATTGATCTTTAGTTGCCTTTTCATTCTTTCGAAGCAAGACACTAGGATCATAAGGTGTGAGAGAAGATTTGCAATCAGCATAGCCAAATCTGCTCAACACCTTCTCAACATAATGAGATTGCACAAGTGTAATCCCATTATTCTCATCTCTCAATAACTTGATGTTTAATATAACATCAGCTTCTCCAAGATCTTTCATCTCGAAACATTGAGATAAGAAGGTTTTTACCTCCTCAATCACTTTGAGGCTTGTCCCAAAAATTAGTATGTCATCCACATACAAGCATAGGACAACTCCCTCACCCCCACCATGGCGATAGTACACACATTTGTCGGCTTCATTAACAACAAAGCCCACAGATGTCAAAGTTCTTTCAAACTTCTCATGCCATTGTTTGGGCGCTTGTTTGAGGCCATACAAGGATTTCTTTAATTTACACACCTTTCTTTCTTGACCTTCTAGTATGAAACCATCGGGCTGTTCCATGTAAATTTCCTCGTCCAACTCTCCATTTAGGAAAGCCGTCTTAACGTCCATTTGATGAACGAGAAGACCGTGTGAGGCAGCCAATGACAGTAGTACACGAATGGTGGTCAATCTCGCCACAGGTGAGTATGTATCGAAGAAATCTTCGCCTTCCTTTTGGGTATAGCCTTTGGCTACAAGCCGAGCTTTGTACTTCTCAATAGTACCATCAGCTCGAAGCTTCTTCTTAAATACCCATTTACATCCTACAGGTTTGCACCCATAAGGACGCTCAGTCAACTCCCACGTTCCATTAGCCAAGATGGAATCCATCTCGCTTTGAACCGCTTCCTTCCAGTAGTCTGCATCAGGAGATGCGAGAGCTTCTGAAATGGTAGTGGGAGTATCATCCACAAGATACACAATGAAGTCATTACCAAAAGACTTTGCAGTCCTTTGTCTCTTACTCCTTGTGGGAGCTTCATTGTCATCTTCATCAGAATCTGAACTCTCATCATCAGATTCCTCATCAGACTCCATAGGAGTTTCATGTATTGGATCAGATTCCCAACTAGACATGCCATGCATATCTCTCATAGGAAATATATCCTCAAAGAATGTAGCATCTCTTGATTCAAAGATGGTGCCAACATTCATGTCGTCCACTCCAGATTTCACCACAAGAAATCTATAAGCAATGCTATGAGAAGCATAGCCAAGAAAGACAAATCCACGGTTTTTGGTCCAAGCTTTCGCTTCTTGGTGATTGGCAAATTCACTTTAGCCAAACAACCCCAAGTTCGTAGGTAGGAGAGTGTTGGTCTTTTCTTTTCCCACTCCTCATAAGGAGTAATCTCTTTATTCTTGGTTGGAACACGGTTTAGGACATGACACGAAGTCAATATAGCCTCCCCACCATTCCTTGGATAAACCTGAAACATCTAACATGGCGTTAACCAAATCTGTTAGAGTACGGTTTTTCCTTTCCGCAATCCCATTGGATTGTGGGGAATTGGAAGGCGTCCTCTCATGGATTATACCATGTTCCGCACAGAATACATTGAACTCATTAGAAAAGTACTCTCCTCCACGATCGGACCGAACCCCTTTTATCTTTATTTCAAGTTGGTTCTCAACTTCAGCCTTATAGATTTTAAAGAAATCAAGAGCCTCATCTTTAGTTTTCAGGAGATACACATAACAGTACCTAGTTGAATCATCAATCAAAGTCATGAAATATTTCTTTCCACCTCTTGTCAACTCACCATTCATCTCACATAGATCTGAATGTATAAGCTCTAGTGGTGCCAAGTTTCTTTCCTTCGCAGGCTTGTGAGGCTTGCGAGGCTGCTTTGCTTGCACACAAGCATGGCACTTAGAGCCTTTGACAAAGGTGAATTTCGGAATTAAACTCATATCAGCAAGCCGCGTCATACAACCAAAATTAACATGACAAAGTCGTGAATGCCAAACATTAGTTTCATTAACACTAGTGCTTACATGGTTCACAACATTATCACAGAAGTCTTCTAGAGAGAAGCGCAACATTCCCTCACATTCATATCCCTTTCCAACAAAAGTTCCATACTTAGACAGTACAACTTTATTGGACTCAAACACCAACTTAAACCCATCTTTCATAAGACGGGAGCCACTAACGAGATTCTTCTTGATAGAAGGGACATGCAGCACGTTCTTCAGTTGCACGATCTTTCCCGAAGTAAACTTCAGATCTACCGTGCCAACACCACGAACAGTAGCATGTAACCCATTCCCCATCATTACCGAGGAACCTCGGGCCCGATAAGAGGTAAACATGGAGATGTCGCACACACATGAACATTGGCACTGTATCAACCCACCATTCTGTGGGCTGAAACACCGAAAGAACAGTAGGTAAAATATTACCATACCCTGTAGTTCCTTCCTCTGTGTTACCAATGACCATGTTGACAGAAGTTGAGTTCTGTCCAGCTTGACATTTCTTTCCTTTGCGTTGTGGACAGCGATTAGCCCAATGGCTCGCCACACACCCAGCAAGGATCTTTCTTCTCCGTTTTCCCTTCTTCTTGAAGTTGGTAGTGGGAGACTCCCTTGTTCTTTCCCTTGGACTTGTGGGCATTTTTCTGCACCATATTGGCAGCAGAACGTCCCTCGGTTCCTCCAGTGTGTTTGTCTTTTGCCCTCGCCTTCTCCTCAACATCCAGAGAGCCCATGATATTCTCAACAGAAAACTCATGCCTCTGATGTTTCAGAGAAGTGGCAAAGTTCCTCCATGAAGGGGGAAGCTTAGCGACAATGCATCCCGCGACAAACTTGTCCGGTAGCACACACTTGAGGAGCTCAAGTTCCTTTGCCATGATGTATCTCATGAGCTGTTCTACTACAGATCGGTTCTCAACCATTCTGTAGTCATTGAACTGCTCCATAGCATACGTTCACCTCCGGCATCGGCAGCACCAAACTTAGCGTCCAGTGCATCCCACAGTTCCTTCCCATTTCGTATGTGCAGATAAGCATCAACCAACTTGTCTCCAAGCACACTTAGGGCACCCACAAAGATTACGGTGGCATCCGCGAACGCTTTATCCTCTTCGGGAGTAAGCGGACCTCTGGGAATACCTTCCGCAACTCGGTGCACGCCCATAGCAGTGAGCCACAAGAGGGTCTTATTCTGCCATCTCTTGAAATGAGATCCCGTAAACGGGCTCGGTTTAAGCGCAGCAGCAAAACCAGACGGTGAAAATTGCCTATGCAAATAAGGTTTTTGGATTGTTGGACTATTAGGCAATTTCCGTATGAGATTAATTACCGAAAGCAACATTACAGATGCACAAGCATACTTAACCACGCACATCAGACTAAGCACATGCATCAGATCTGAACATGCAACAAGTAGCATTGCAAGGTAGGAGAGGAAAAGCACGTACATCGCGACGGGAAGGTCGCACCAGCAGCACCACCATCACCATGGATATTGTTGATGTCGCCCATGGTGTAGTCGGATCTGTCGATGAAGCAGCCGATCCGTCGAAGAAGAGCACGAACGTGACGATCGCGACGCTCCCCAAAACCTTATCGCCGTCTCCGGTGCGGATCTCAACGGACGGAGTTTCGGAGGCCTGCTCTCCGGACGGCTGTGCACGCGTCGCGGGATGGGGAGGACTAGAGAGTAGCACAGCAAAGGAACTTCTTCGTGAGAGAGATGAACTGTAGCGTATGAGACTCCAGATCCGATCCGTCTCTTGGTATAGCTTGGGAGGAGAGCCGACCGCGTTGACACGCGTAGGAAGCCAGGGACACGCGGCGAGCATGCACATGCGGTCGACACGTACCCAACTCAGTTGGTGCACCAAGCAAAAATTTAGGCTTCCTTGAGTGTGTCTCGAACTCGAACTCGAGTCACGAAACGCGACGTGCGTGCGTGACGAGACGAGGCGGGGCGGGAGGAGGAGAGTGCGCGAGGGCTCCTTCTATTCTCACTCACTTGGGATGAGTAGAACAGCAGCCCTTATATACCACTCCAACTCACTCCCAACTAGCAATGTGGGACTAAACTTTGTCCCTCAAGGCTGTCCCAAGCTGCCAACGTGATGGGCCTTGAGATTTCAGGAATTGTAGACTATATGGGCTGCCTTACTGGGCTGCAGCCCATCTACATCTAACACGTACGACTCCTTACCGCCCGTGGAGGGGAGGTGATTCCCCCGCGGCGGCCACCGCGCGCTGGGGTCGCGCCGCCGGATTCGCTTTGCTCCGCACGGCGGGGGGAAGGATGAGGCCGTCAGAGCAGAATCCGCGGATCCCCGCGCCCGCCGACGCCGCCGGCCGCTCCGGCGGAAAACCTCCATCCCGTAATCTCCGGCGCCCGGCCGGATGGAGATGTCCCTGCTCCAAGAATCCCCGCGCTTGCCGTCGCCGTCGACTCCACTCGCTTGCCCGGTTGCTCCTGCTTATGCTTGCCACCCACAACCCCCTAACCTTCGCCCGAGCTTAGGCTGGTGCCAACGCAGGCTATAGCGCGGGCGATACCGCCCGCAACAAGGCGGTAGCGGGGCGGTAGGCGGGCGAGACGGTAGCGGCGGGCGGTGGTTCCACCGCCCGACGGTAGGGGCGGTACCGCCCGCCTATAGCCCGCGTTGGAGGCGAGAGCGGGGCGAGAGGGAGGCGATAGCGGTGCTAGTGGGGGCGGTAGGGAGGCGGTAGGGAGGAGAGAGAAGTGAGAGCTGGCAGCCCGTGCACTGACACCGTGGGGTGAGAGTGGGGTGAGAGTGAAGGTAAAAACTGACCTGGCGAGGCTATAGGACGTGATGCATTGTTACCAGCCTTAGAGAAATACCACCACCCACAAGGTGTCTGCGGAATATGGCGTGCCCCAGCCTCCTCCTCATAAGGCGAGCAGACGCTTTTCTTTTACCAAGCCTTTTTCTTTCCTAGAAGAGAGTTGGAGAACGAGAGTCCAAACAATCGGGAAATTGGGCCGTCTTCTCTTCTCTCCACTGAACATGGACGGCTTCAGCTTGTCACTTGTACAACCTGGTCTAACCCACTTGCCCTTCTCCTACCTCAGCCCGCATTCTAAAAATACGAAAAACAAGATGATTTTGAAAACTAATTTTCGTATTACTAGTCAAAATGCTCACCCTGATGCATCAGTGCCCAAAATTCATTTTGGTATTACTAGTCAAAATGCCGGGATCTGTGTGGAGAACGGGTCTGGCAACGGTGCGTCGTGCTTGGCGTCTGCCATAAGGATGTCAGCGTGGCGAGTAGGTAAGCCTCGCAGGAGATTGACAGAGTACGACTCCGACTCGTAGTCGACGAGCGGGAGGATGGAGTTATCCTCGCCTGCGCCTATGTTAGAGACTAGGACGATCGACTGGGCAACCGAGGCCTGGATGATGGACCCGGCGATTGAGGCAGCCGTGGACGAGTCGGCATCATCGAGCAGGGCGGTGTCATCCTCAGCGTGGTAGTCACCTGAGATCATGATAGTTGCGGTGTAGATCTGGCCGCAAGCGGCGAAGTTGCTCGGCAGGCTGAGGCGGACGATGGTGTCTGCCGACTCGGTGAGATCAGTGGTTCTTGTGAAACCAACAAACATATTGATAGATCCAATCAGAACCATCACGGCGTGGGTTCCTAGCGCCGAAGCCAGGCAGTAGCTACTCGGCTGGATGCGGAAGAAGCCACCGGTGGCGATCATCCACCTGATGGCGATTGGACGGACGATTGGCGAGTAGGGTCTCGTAGTAGATCTGAGGCTTGACGCCCCATCCCCAACGGTGGGTGCCGTTGTTGTGGATATGTCCACGGTAGGTACTACCGGGGGTAACACTTGAGAGGTGCACAACAACGGTGATGTAGCTATCTACACATCGAGATTGTGCAGGGACAAGGGTTTACCCAGGTTCAGCCCCTCCGGAAAGTAAAGGTCCTACTTACTGTTGCTTTCTATGGACTGGAGAGTTACAATGGGGTCATGCAAGTCGGGTATGGCGATTCACAAGGACGCAAGGTGATATGATGATCGAATCGTCCCCCTAGGGTTCCATGTCGAAGGTTTATATGAGCACCGTGGTTGGGGTTTACAAGGATTATTACGACTAGTCGGTTGGCGACTAGCAAGCCTAACGGGCCCTATAACCTCTATTGTGGGCTTCCTTCATATCCATTCGTTTGCGCTGCTCCAGATACAGTCGGCCCAGGTGAGTCGAGTGAATGTCCTGGCCCTATCGTCTAGGTAAGTCCTTATGGTGATGGGCCCTCTGGGGTATATCTCCATTATCTGTAACGAAGTGGTGCGAGCAAGATGTGTTGGCAGAACGCACCACAAATTAATGTTGCATGTATTGCGACGACCTTGAGTGTCCACATAGATCACACTTATAGTGTGGAGTCCAATATTGTGATTGAGAAGATTATTGCATGCTAGATGCCAGTTGCGAATGTAGTGATAGTTCAAGGATGATGACTAGAGAGGTTAGGCCACAAAGTCCAAGCTCAAACCTAAGATGATCTCTAGCCTATTTTTTTACGGCAAATCCACAAACTCGGGTGCTTCTGGTGGAGTTCTACCCCCGAGGAATCCCAAGCTCTTGCCTAGGTACTATCACAATGCTCAAGTTTATGGTTATCCACTAATGATGTTTTCATTAGCACCAAAAACTAGTTAGGGAGGGAAATCACACCTTAATACTTTTTGCAAAGAAAACACTTTCATAATATACATACTCCCTCCGTTCTGATTTAGTAGTGCATTTATTAGTACTACTTAAATATTTGAACAATCAATTCAAGCTACATTGAAAATAACAACATCCACTAAAGAGAGTAAAACCATCTCGTTTTCAGTGTTGTTGTTGACTAAAAACTAGAATGTAGAGTATTTCAGAACAAATTTTGAGGCTAGAATGTAGACTATTTCAGAACGAAGGGAGTACGTTACATCGCATAGTCTCTATCGTTTGCTCGAACTTAATTGCAACTATTCATTTATTTTCTGTGAAGGGTGCCATTCAATCCTTCAAAATTTTGTTTTCCATTGTCGTGAATTCCTTCTCGCCTCTTTGAATCAAACATTTCCAACTCTCCAGTAAGGACTTACTCTCCAGGCATGTTTTATTTGATTTGATGGAACCGAAACCGGATTTTGCAAGAAAATCTTAATTTAAACTAGACTAGCAAAAATACCCGTGCGTTGCAACGGTTCTAGATACAAATAAAAATACGGTATCGTGCCGCCTCCTCAAATCATGCGTGCCAACTCCCAACAGCTGGCGTCTGCGCGTCAATCTCTCATGACCTGCAGTTTTGCCTCATTAGCATCCCGCTCAAATCGTCCGCCACAACTGATTGCACCTGTTTTGGCCCCCCACCTCTTGCCCAGAAAAATAAGATGGACGAATACACACTTTGGACTTGGATGGAGAAGACGCACTTAGATGTGCGAAGAGAGAAATCTTAATATTTTTATTATTAATAGACCATAAATTATACCAAATATATCAGTTCGTGTCTATAGGTTTCGAGAAACAATATCATTCGAGGCATGGCTTATCCCGTTCGTCCAACAATGCTATAAGATCCGTGCAGCCACATGTGTACAATGTAAATAGGCTAGCTCATCTGGTTAAATTTTCTACTCAGTGCATATTCCAATCATCATATGTTCAAAATTAGGATGTGCATCATTAAGTAAAATGAATAAAAAAATCTGGTCTGCCTTTGTTCCACCATTTTGTACAAAAATAAATTTTTATCCAAAAGAATTTGCTAGAGCCAAACAGAATCCTCTGCCGGACAATAGGAAAGGATGTAGATCACAACAGAAAAGGAAATGTGATACGGGAACAAATCCTAGAAGAAGCAAATTTTGGCTGGCGCGCACCTCTAACTTCGCACGCACACGCGACCGGCCCCTGTGGCAGCTAGGGCGCCTCCTCTCTCTGTCAACTCCAACCTTCTGCCCGATCGAGCCGCTGGCTGTATTGGCACGGGCTTATCCCCACCGCTGACGGCGAGGCTACCAAATTTCCTCTCGTACCCTAAAGAGCGGTGTCGTGCTCCGGCTCCGTCGTCCCGCCCGGCAGCTCAGGTTCCTTACCTAGAAATTTAGGTTCGTTCCTCACCAGCACCCGTGCTTCCCCGGCTCCGTTCCCCGTCGTGGGGTTTCATGCCTTTCCCTCGTTTAATTACAGCCACTGCTGCCCTTTGGTTTCTTGACTCCCATCCCAGCTCGACGATCAGCAACTTGGAAAACTATATAAACTAGATTATGATGTGCGCCTTGGCGCACGACCCCGTAAAATTTGAACCGAGCCACAGATTTTTTGAAGTGATGCATCATAAAACAATAAAAAAATACTATTTTCGACACTTGATAGATCATTTCTTTATGACAGATAAGCATAGGAAAGGAGAAAAGAGACAACAACCACACAGTTAAACATTTGTATTACACAAAGTTAATTTTTTACACAAATCAACGATAATCAGTTAACAAATAAGTAAATGTGAAGATTGTAAGAAAAAATATATACTGACACTTTAATTTAAAGCCATACATAAGGTTATGTTCATGAGTCTCCAGGGTAGATAGTTCTTTCGCTCTAATATTTACAAACCACCAGAATGTCAAATATATATAGTGAAAACATGGAAGTATAGAGCATACGCACTATGGTAAGAACACACAGTAAAGTACATATACTATTATTATGAAGACAAAGCTTAACAACTGGTAGGTACGGTAGGTAAACAAAGGCACATCCGCATGACTACCTACATGTATAGATAGACTTCGGAGCACCGACTATCACCGCCATAGCATCTCGTCATCCCGAGAGAGCACTTCATGTTATGTGGCGGCAAAATACCCGGGTAATAACCAGGGAAATGATTACCTCATGTAAATTATGTTGATCACACATGCATTCACTAACATAGTCTTCATTTTCTTGAGCTGTAGCCACCACCAGTGTTGCTTCACACGGCCCTAAACCCTAAGCCCCTGAACCACCTCTCCTTCACTCATTACCGGAGAGTCCGAAGAGAGATATAATAGTGTGGTTGTTAAGACCGAGCAGTTGAGCACCTGGAAAAACATGCATAAAATAGAAAATGAAAATTTAAATAGAAAAGCATTGATACATACTGTGGCACTCAACACCAAAAAATGGAACAGATACAGTGGATGTAAAACTGGGACACATTTCTCTCATGTTACTCCAGTATCCATTCTTAACATAGTATGAGAAATTTAGAATTATATATTGTTGGATTCGATCTGTCATGCTTCCTTTTGTTCGCATTGATGCAAATGTTCAGGCCACTGGAAAGAATCTGGGATTCTCCAAGCAACCAAGATCTGTTCGGTCGCACAAAGCATTAGGGGAGCGGTGAATGAGTTCTGCTGCGTACCTAGAGTCAGTTGAAAAATTGCCTCTCGCACCCCCTAGCTGAAACCCGTGTAGTGCCAGTCCGTTCAGCTGCACTAATTTGCCGCACAATGCATGAGGGGAAGGGGAAGAAATCTATTTGAAATTTCCTCTCACTGAAAAATGATTGTCTCAATCAGTAACCATAACATGAAAAATATCAAAGAAGCAAAGAAAATAAATCTGAAAACTCTTTAAGTCAAACAACACATCTTCAGTAGCAAGCGTGTGGTGAGTGGGCAACACCTCTCCTTGGCTCTGTGATCTCGTCCATCTCTTTAGCAACTCTGAAAAAAATCACAAGAATGACTTTAAATCTATTTTTCTAGAAACTCTAGAGTCCAAACCTGAGCCATTTGTATACAAAGGATGAATCTCTACAAAATTGAGTGCAGCAAGGTATCTAAATCCGAAAACTATTATTTGATACGTGAGTCTCAAACAATCTAGCACAAATGTAATTTTCCATGAATCAGTCATCCATTTAGCGGTAAATAGCAAGCCCAACTGATTAACGTAATGAAGTGAGTAAAAAAAATTGTACAGATTGATAGGACAAAGTTGAACCAGGAAGTTCTTTGTTGGTTGACTGTAGCTAAATTTCTGAAAAAAAGATGCTATATAGAGTAAAATGGATAGTACATGGATTAATATTTCCATGCAATCCGCTTGCCTTTTCATCGAACACCTGCAATTCGAGACTCAGTGCTCGCTTTGACATCATGGTGCCTTCAACTACAACAACAAGCCAATCTTTCAATAAGTGGTGGAAACCTATATTGGACATATACGGAAGGATATAAAGAAGCTGCTAGTGGGCATCATAACATATCATTTACGGTGCTTGGAATGAAAGGAATGAAAGAGTTTTCCGAAATTAGGCTATTCCTTTGATTCATAGTGCGGCTTATGCACGCTAAAATTAAAAAAATGCCATATATTGTCTTCATGATAGCAAGGAAAATTTAATAAGCAAGCTATAATTTTTCAAGCGTAAGCAAATGATAAAATGATGTGGCTATGTATAGTTTGTTGTACGTATTGTGCTTGATGTAAAAACTATCTCTGTAGTTTAAAAGTATGGGAATTAGTCTATAGCCATTTATCCTTTTAGTTCAAAACTACAGTGGAAGTTGAAAGTTGACAATGCAACTTTTCGTAGTAGATAAAATAGCACCGGTTTGGCCGCTCGGCCACCTCTCCACCAAACCCAGGGGTTGACCCTGAAGAGATATACAAACAAGCTCTTATCCAATCTGATGGCAATGCAACACTACTATTGAACATAATCCAGAATAATGTTTAGAGATTGTGCCAACAGTGATCAACCAAAAACTGAAGGTGAAGTAACAAAGGCAAGCAACAAATATTAGCGTAGCAATTTGTCCAGTTGAGGAGCTAATGGATTTATGCATGCCTGTCTTGTAGCTTCATCTTAATAATTGCATCAAGGAGATCACAGCGAGAATCTCAATGTCTGGCAAAGATCTCTCATGATAAATTAAAACTATTATGGCCTGAGGAAACTTCACCACTTCATATGCCCAAAATCTAGTCAACCTGGAAGATATTATCTCCAGAATATATCTGAACCAATGAGAGAAGAAGATACATTTACTTTGTAGACAGTGTTAAAAATCATGCATGTGTTTTCTAGTAAATATCGGAGAAACATAGAGGAAGGCACAAATTATTTTTTGCATCGTCTTTCTATATTTAACAGGTAAAACAACCGATCCCTCAACAGCAATGAAAACATAGAGAAAAACAAATATGTATTTTAGATAGTAGATCTAAGAACCATGAGCACTGTTGCAGATTGTTACTCCAAGATAAAACAAAAATCTCAAGAACTAAAGGTTGTTAGTTTGGCTCACATTTAGCCGTATTTGAAGACAACAAATCTGCTTAGGGCTAGATTATCAAACACCAGAAGGTCCAGCCAGCAGTGGCGACATCCAGTGATCATGGTAACAACGAAATCCAAGTCGTTTAGACCGCACATGTATGTATTCTCATATGCAGTTCCTTCCAACTCCCAATATAACGCTGTAAAAATGGAACGATTGCGTAATTAGCAATCCAAAATCCACGAGCATAGCCCATAAATTATTATAAAACTAAAAAGTAAACCTTATAGGTATATATTATAAATATCATGAGAAGGAGAATTCAGACATATATCACATCACATCAGCATCAAGTTTATTTGGAGCTAGAATAATTGGTGCACCCCCACGGGATTAGAAACCTAAAGATGATAGTAAAATTTAATGACATTGTACTGCAGTGTACCACTATAGACTATGCAGTGAGAAAAGGAAAACCATTGTTGCAACAATATTTATGACGCAAGGATGTTCAGTTACACGGAGCAAATAGGAACACCATACATACAAGAGAAGACGGAAAATTTACATATGCCAGGATATATGGCAACATTTACATGAATAATTTGATTTTATGGAAATAATATAGTAGATATTATGCTAGTAGTAGAAAAAACCAAGTAGACAAATTGGAGCCGAATGGAATGATCTTACTATGGCTCAAGGCTTCTGGATGTGGTGAGATGCCTTGACATTGCCACCGCAATACCCACAAGAGCAACACCAAACGCCTCAGGCACAACGCCCTCATGTGCCTTCTCCAGCGGCAAGCGTGCGGTGAGCACAAAAGTAAAAGACCCGTTATCCAGCCTGCTGGGATATTTACTTTAGCAGATGAGAAGTGTTCCTTCAAAAATCAAAGAAACAGGTACAACCTGATGGTCAGAATGCAAGGCAACCTTGCACTGAAAGGTAACCTATAATTAGAGAAACCATAGAAGTAATTAAGTGAAGCACATAATACTATGAACAGGAAAAAACTACAGCAAATCGACGCCGGCTCACCTGGGGTTAGCGAATTCCTACGCCGACCGTGGTGTACCATGGAAGCAGAGGATCCCAGACATGCATCTCTCCATAACCTCCACTGCATTCAGGTTACACCATGGTCGTTGCTCCAGTCTGTTTGACGGCATTATATAATCAAGAAAAAGAGTATCTCAGATTAACCAAACTTAAATCACTGAAAGTGCTATTACCATGAACAAATAAACAAACAAAAATAAAATCCATATCCTCCTTGCTCTTGGATTTTATATTTCTTTGGTTTCTAAATTTCCTCAAGCTTGGTACACAAGTTGCAATTGGACCAGAACTGTTTTTTCTGGCAAACATGAGAAGGGAAACCCGCCATACAAAGTTCGGATCCTAGTTTTCATAACTGCAGGTGTAGCTATAGGATTTGTAAACACAACAACAAATGATAAATCTAAAAATTATAGGTTCCTAACCAAATAAACGATAAATCTATGTAAAAAGCATGCGCACACAAATATCTTTTACAATAACCTATTGTGTAAAAGCATGAAGATTGTAGGTACACCAATAGAAGGCTACATTCAACGGTATCTATACCACAAGCACCCCAAAAAAGTGGAATGGGGTATTCATAGAACAAATCAATTAACAGTTAATAATATATGTATGATAGACACGTATGTAAAGAAAGGATTCGTCATTTGGAGGATTAACTGGCCTTGTAAGCATGTCCCTTATGAACTCGAAATTTTTCCTCGTCTTGTAGAAACGGATTTGCAAAAGCCAAAACGCAATGTTCAGAGAGCTAAATCAAGCAAAAAGAGTCTTCCACTTTTAATTCAAGCTATAGGAGAGCATGAACCCATGTAGAAACAGATCTGCACAAACCAAAAAAAAATATCCAGGGAACTAAAGCAAACAAGAGAAATCTGCTTCCACGTTTAGTTCAGTACTTGAGCCTACAAGAGAGCACATTTGAGAGAGAGGACGAACCTGATAAATAAGAGGCAAAGTGGGCTCTGTGTAAGGGGAGAAATCCATGGAAAGATGAAGTACTATGGGACACATTCGACTCCTGTGTAAGGGGAGAAATCCATGGGATGAAGTACTATGGGAGAAATCCATGGAAAGATCAATCGTCTCCTCCCAATGGGGAGATCCATTGATTAGCACGATAGTGGAGTCAATAGTGATTCTCTGAACGAGGAGTTTGGAAGATGCTAAGGGAGGGGAAAAGAATGTGCGGCCGTGCGCTATTTACCAGATCGCGTATAAATGTATTGAGGAAAAAAAATGTGCGGCCGGTGCGCTATCGTACCGAACCTCGTCTCCGACTCTGTTTCCAGACCGATAAATCGGAAACTCGGGACGGGCCACCGTTCCTCCGTGCGCCGCCCCCTCTCCCCAGCATCAGCCTCGGCCCATGGATCGCTACTGCTGATTTTTAGCCTCCCAGATGCAGGGTCGTCTGAGAAGATCTCCATATGCCTCTGTCCCAACGCCCGTGCCATCGTCCAGAGCTCCGGCACCGACGTCTTGCGCATCTCCACCACCACCCACGGGCTCACTTGCTGCTGATGGAAGAGAGAAAGAGAGGAAGAGAGAGAAACTTGAAGATTAAGGGGATTGGGGAGGGGAGCAGCAAGAGAGACACGAGAGGAAGAGGAGAGGATATGGGATGGCGCGAACTTGCCAGGACCGGGCGCCTCCGACTTCTCCCTCGCGCTCGCCGGAGTAATGGAGTTCGCACGCGCCGCCCCGCTGCGCTGGCCCCTGTGGAGGTCGCCTGCGCTGCTCCTGTGGAGGCCGCCGGCGCGAGGTCGAGTCCTCCATCAACATTAAGGACGGAGCTCCAGCAGCCCCTCCTGCTTGCGCCGACGGTGCGCTGCTCCTGCTGGCGGCGGCCGTCCAGGGGGCAGACAGGGAGGCGGAGCGGCGCCGCCAGACACGGCGTGAGAAGAATGAGGGGGATTGGGGAGGAGCTAGGTGCGAGCGATTGGTTGACCTAGGGTTTCGGCTCGATCTTTTCCGCGCGGAGCAGATATTTTGCACGGCCAACGCGAGGAGCGAAACAACGAAACGACCCGCAGCGACTGTCGTGCGGACCCGACCGATCCCGACCGATCGTAGGGCCCAAAGGCAGCCAGACGCGTGTAGAAAACGGCCATTGCATGGCTTTCTCTAGCGTTCAGGATGGACAGTATCAACCACTGCTGCCAGAAAACGGATGGTTGAGATCGAATTTTGGCTAGACACTGTAAAAATCGGACGATCCACAATCCCAGGACGCTGTGAATCCCCCATGGGGGGGCAGCTATTATACCTTTAGATTGGTGAAACTCAGTTTACCGAAGCGAGGTGGGACTATGGAAAAGTATCTATCCAGTTTTTCCTTTCATCAGGTCGCGGCGTATGCATCTAAGAAGGCCCAGTAGCGCAACGCAGCGCAGCACAGCGGCCCATCAAGCATCAGACACGGGCAGCCTACTGCGTTTTTGATAAAATCGTTCCGTATAGACAACTTGGGGGTGGCATATGATGTAATTTTAATAAGAAAATTGGGGTAATTAAAAAACGGACGAAAATTTAGGGGAGAAACCTTACTTCCTTTATTAGTCCTATGCATCGCCTTCGCCTTCACTTCTTGCAGAATTGGACCAAAAATTCCCATGTACTTGGTCTTCATCGCTTGTACCACCTCCAAGCAGTCAGAAGCAATGTGTACTCGGTCTAGTTGGAGATCAGCTACCAAATCGAGACAATCTCGGCATGCCATTGCCTCCGAGCAGCCCGGATGGGTGACGCCATCAAACACCATCTAGAGGTAAGTACCATCTAGGGATCTACACACAACCCCCACTGCACCTTTCGCGGAGGATTTAGCCACCGCTGCATCAGTATTCACCTTCATTCTCCCATCAGGTGGTGAGATCCATCGACACCGTTTCGGTTGTCCCCCCGTACAACGCCGCATCAATATCGGCCGTTGTGATGAGGACATCACAACCTCCGATTTGAAGGCATATCTTGGTGAAAAAGATGAGACTACGTCGAGGACGACTTCAATTCAAGTAGGGGAGGATGATGAGGACATCTCTATGATAGATACAACCAATACTCCTACAACCACATCTCAGGTACATTCGTTAGTAGGAATCCTTCCTGATATATATGAGAATATGATGCTGCCTAAATCAAATGTATTTATATTATTTAGGAATGGATCTAGCATGGACGCCAAGCATTGGATTAGGAACATGCATGGAGATGGCAGCAGACCTGCAAGGATTCAGGATGGCGTTGCAAGCGAGGATTTCAGAACATTGAAGCCACCATAGTGAAGCAACGATGCTTGGATGAATTATACAAGTTACTCCATCATAAAATTCGTCCAAAGAGTTATTAAGACTAGTTCCTGCCCTTTATTTAAGTATCACAAACGTTTACAGGCAAGTTTAAACCCTCTGGAGGGGCAAGGGACCAAACATGACGACCTACTGGCAAGGTTGATGCAAACCTTGCCAGCACATGAGCTTCTTTGTTACACTCTCTTCCTTCATGAGAGAAAGTTACTTCCCTATGCATCGCCTTCGCCTTCACTTCTTGCAGAATTGGACCAAAAATTCCCATGTACTTGGTCTTCATCGCTTGTACCACCTCCAAGCAGTCAGAAGCAATGTGTATAGCAGCATCAGTAACAAACATAGCACCAATTAATCAACTATAGCTCCATCAGTAACAAGCATAGCAGCAATTAATCAAGCAATAGTCATGGGAGTCCAACAATGTTAACCAAGTTATACAGAATAAGAAAAGGGGGACTCGAGCAACAGTCATGGGAGTCCAACAATGTTAGTGATGGGCATTCTATAACCAAAGGCACCTCCAACAATGTCAAGCTAAATCGTTCCAACATCATGCTACCAACTAGCAACGCAGCAACATCAACATCCAGAGCACAACAGCATCCAGAGCATTTCATCGAGCACCTTGTGCTCGCGCGGGAGAGGAAGAGGGAGGGGAGGGCAGAGGTGGAGCTCACCGAAAACAGGGGTGGAGGAGGAGGTTGACGACGATGGCCATATTTTTGAGGCTAGGTTTACCGTGCTCGACCACCTTTAAGAATTTGCAACGATATTTTTGAGGAATTTTTTTTTTGCTATCCTGGTGCAACGCACAGGCATATTATAAGCTGCAGAAAATGTGGGAACTAGAAAGGAAGAAAAGAAATGCACGCCGTTGACATGCGGGAGCGGATTGAAGGAGGAATTGCACGCCGGTGGCAATGAGGAAGGTTAATCTCAGACGAATTCGAGAAAAGAGGGCTAGATGTGGAAGAAGATGGATGAATCGGGCTTGTTCCGTCGGGATCTGTCGCGAGCTGGTTCGGATGTGACCGGGGGAGGCGTTCACCGGCACCCGCTGGCCTGGCGTGAAGAAGTTTGGGCGGCGCGGCATACATATGAGGACGCCTCCTGCCCCCTCGCTGCCGCCGGAGGGCATCGTTGGGCAAAGCATGAGCGCGCGCGGTGGCGGGGTCTCCTCTCCCCTCAATCGGATGACTTTGCGCGGGCTGTCGGGGCTGGTGAGGCGGCGCGCATGACGAGGGCGCGACGGCGCGGCTGTCTCAGAGGCGGCATGGTGGCCTCATGGTGGCGTGGGCGTGTCCGAGGCGACGTGCAGCAGTTGCGGCTGGTCTCTAGCGGTGCGGGCTTGGCCCCTGCATCTGGCAGCGGGGGCTAGCCAAGCATCGCTAGGGGCAGGGGCACGTGGGTCTGGCTGAGGACGACGACGGTTACTTGCGGCGCGGCGGCTGGGTGGCACCGGCCAGATCTGGGTCTAGCGGGCTTAGGCCATACCAGGGCCAGCCAGGACTTCGGTTGGCAGCCACCTCGTGCCGAGATGGCTTGCGATATGTCCTCGGTTTGGTATCTGCCGCACTTGGCCCTCAATGTTGGTCTGGCTGGAGGTTGTTGTCGGTGCATGGTATGAGCTGGGATGCCAGGGCGGTGGCCCTGGAAGCTGCAGTGTTGGTGGCTTCTCTCCTGGGTCACGGGGATGGCGTGGAGTGGGCGGCGGGGTGTTCCTGGCGTCGGTGGTACTTCCGCACCGGCGGCTCCCAGATCATGTCTCGGTGGCTTTGTTTCTACTCATGGATCCTTCACTTTCCCGTGCGCCTGCCACCGTCCGACTCAAAACGCGTGCGATGCGTGTGGTTGCGAGGCGGTAGGGCGTGTGGGGGGCTGGCTGCACCGTGCTTGTGGGTGTCGGGCTGTGCTCCGTGTGGGAATGTGGCGGCTAGGAGTTGGGGACGAGGGAAGAAAGAACCTTATTTAGAGAGGCCGAAACTAAAAATAACAAAATGTACTTGTGTTATTAAAATCATGAATACACCGTCCGTGGCTACGCACGGGTAATTAAAAAACGGACGAAAATTTAGGGGAGAAACCTTACTTCCTTTATTAGTAGGTATAGATTTTATTTCATAGGAATTTTTTTCTTTAGCTTTAATATTTTATTTTATTTTAGGAAAGAATGGGAAGCCTATGTGTTACGGTATTAAGAAATCCTCAATTGATTCCGGCAATAAACAAAGGAAATCCATCAATTGAATTTCTTCATGGAATTTTCATTCATTAATGCTTTTCCCGTTCTTGCATTTTTTAGAGCTCAGCAAGAATAGAAAAAAGCTTCAATAAGACTGAAAAAAATGAGCGACACGAGCAATATATAAGTAGGCAGAAACACCCGCCTTGCTTTCGCGTCTTCTCCCTTCTCTCGCCCTCACACCTTTCTTCCCCACCTCTACTCCTGCCGGAACCCGTGATCCCGGCGCCGGCGCGAGCACCTCACGCGCACTTCACCTCATCTTCCCGGATCCAACCTCGCCACACTCGCCGGAGTCCCAGAGCTAGAACGAACCAGGCCGTGCCCGATTCGCCGTCCGCGTCGGTGGGCAAGCCCAGATCTGCAAGATCGCCACCGACCACGCCCCGCCTTCTCCGAGGTACGGTGGCCAAGCCGTACCCCTCAGATCCGCTCTTTTCCTCCACCCATCTCCGACGCGCCTCTGCTGATTGGCTGAAACGGTGCGGCGGCTCTACTGATGTTCCCGGGATCCCTCGGGCTCGGACGCCGCGGGTACTGACCGGCATCTAGTTGGCGGGGCGGCGACTCGGGCGAGATGCAGCGGAACGGGGTCATGGAATGTACGGCGTGCCGGTCCCGGCTGGTGGTGCCGAGCCCGCGGAGCGTGTCCAGGGCCTACGACAAGCACCACAACAAGATTACGTCCAAGTTCCGCGCGCTCAAATTCCTCCTCGTCGTCGGCGACTGCATGCTCGTCGGCCTCCAGGTGCGGTTCTACTTCTCTCTGTTTAACAGTTATCGAACTACTGCTACGTTATCAGCTGCTCAATCGATCCGTAACACCGTGTGTTGGTAAAATGGCTGAGGCATTGTCTGCATATCTCTGGTAACAACTAATAAGTAATACTAGTAGGTTACATTCTTATGATTAGCTTTCTGTTACAAGTAAGTTGGAGATCTGTGTTCATGATCACGTCCGTCCTGCACTCATTATTTACCTCTTGGCTGCAGCCCATCCTAGTCTTCATGTCAAAAGTCGATGGGAAGTTCCAGTTCAGCCCCATCAGTGTTAACTTTCTGACGGAGGTTGCAAAAGTTATCTTTGCCCTGGTGATGCTAATTATTCAGGTTTGTTCTTGCTCCATTGTTCTTTGTTCGTGCACAGGAAGCACAGTTTGTACACAATAGGTTTTTGGATAATTCTGAATTTTACTTTGTGCTTGTCAGGATGTTGCCTGCTTTTGGCATGTCTTGCATAACATATTTAGTTTTGCTTGCAGCAAAAGTTCTTTGCTTATTTAGTCACTGAAGCAAAATGTACCATAATACGCTGTTTGGAATTTTTGTACAGTATTCCTCAGTCTGTTTTTATATGGTGCAAAATAGCTGTACAGCAACATATTTATTTTGTGATAGCTTCTCTATAGATTATGCTAAATTTCTTACTTCTTATTCACCTCTTTAATGTTGTTGTACTATGTGACAGTCTCGAAAACAGAAGGTTGGGGAAAAACCACTTCTGTCACGTTCAACCTTTATACAGGTGATTTATCTGGCCACATGATGACACAGTTTACATTCCCTTATGTTATTTTATACTATCTTATTGTTTTCCAAAAAAAATCTATTTTTCCAATTTTCCTATGCCCACATATAAAAAAATTACTATTTTGTCACATTGTTCTGTTATCTAATAATTCAATCATTTCTTTTGTAGGCAGCCCGTAATAACGTACTCCTAGCTGTCCCTGCACTTCTATATGCCATCAACAATTACCTTAAATTTATTATGCAGGTAAGTTTCATTGGATTAGAGGCAGAGTCTTGCAGTTGCCATGAGTATTGTTTGCATTGCCTTATGAGATCTACAGTTATCACCTGACATATTTTGCCGATATTGCAGTTGTACTTCAATCCTTCAACTGTGAAAATGCTAAGCAACCTAAAGGTACACTTTTCTCGTCATACTCAAGTGTCATGCTTTAGCTATTAGTGTGTATGCACATATATCACACTTTTATGGTCCAAATTTCTCTAGGTACTGGTCATAGCTGTTCTTCTGAAATTTATAATGAAAAGGAGGTTCTCTGTAATTCAGGTAAGTTTGAGGTTTACATTGTGTGCAGTTATTTATGCACTTTGGTTTTGATTTGAGGATGGAGTTTGCGAAACTATTTTATTCTTTTTAGATATCTAATCATCTACCACTATTACTTAACTTGATTACTGGGTTAGGCTTCACCTGCCTAATTTTCATGTGATCTCTTACCCAATCACACTAGGAGTGTTAATTTACATGGATTAATGTACTCTAAACTTATTAATAATTGTTTAGAACCATTATATCATAGATTTTAAGGCATTGCCAAAGTTTACAAAACAAATACACTTGACAACATATTTCATGATAGATCTACTGATATTGATTTGGTATTGTAGATATTGATATCTTTTCCTCTTAAGTTTGACTGAAGACGAAATCTATCAGTCATATATACCCGGCTGGTTAAGTTTGACTGAAGACGAAATCTATCAGTCATATATACCCGGCTGGCGGTGTATTTAGAAGAAGGCATTTTTCATCCCAAATGCCCTCAACAAAGTTAGCAATGGAAAACTCTTGATCTTCTTACTGTTTTCGTTTCATCCTCCTTTTGGGACTTGTGGTCCATTCGAAATAAGTCAGCAGGATACTGACTAGGGTTACAAGCTGTGCCTTCCTAGAATCGGCATGTCCTCTCAGCCATTTATTGACCGAAACCATGAATTTTGTACAAATGGCTGAGAAATAAAGTGATATTGACATTTCCATAAATTTTAGCATAATGTCTGACGAGAAAATGTACATTATAAGTGCCAAGAAATGTCTGAGTGTCAGCCTTATAACTTATCTCCTCCACTCTTGTTTCAAATGTTGGCAGTGGGAAGCTCTTGCATTATTGCTTATTGGGATCAGCATCAATCAACTTCGGACCTCACCTGCAGGCAGTACAGCATTTGGTCTTCCTATCACTGCTATTGCATACATCTATACAGTGGTTTTTGTAAGTTGCTGCCAGGCCATCTGGTCCTTAATGTTTTATCTATTCCTTGACTCCTTTTTATAAGCTCTCAACAGACAGTGAGCTTAAATTACTGTATATTCAGATGAAACTGTTAATTGTGTAGGTAACTGTTCCATCACTGGCTTCTGTCTACAATGAGTATGCGATGAAAAGCCAAGATACCAGTATTTATCTTCAGGTACTTATGAATTATGTTTGCGTAACTGTCGTTTTCTCATTCTTCTGTTCAACTATCTGGTAGCTCCTTTTAGTTTTCCAAACCTGTATTCTAAGACAAGGACTTGTTCTTATTTTCATATCTGTGATTGTTTCTCTAATTCGATGCTCTTTTGATATAATTCACAGAATTTATTTCTGTATGGATATGGTGCGATATTCAATTTCCTTGGCATCCTTGGGACGGCCTTATTCCAAGGTATGCACCTTTGGTGAATGCCAATATGTTTATGCTAGGTTGATACTTTAATGTTACATGGACAGGAATTTGTATGCTATGTTAGTGCTTTCGTAGTAGTGCAATCCTGTAGGGACGGGAGTTGGGTATTACTTATTCGTCTCAGCTGATAAAGCGAAGGAGCGACTTTCTGATTGTCTCTACGTGGAATCTGATATATTATTATTTGATCATTAAACCTTGAGACCAGATATGAGTATGCATATTTATTCAGTCAACATTGTTAGATTCCAGAACAAAAATGATAGCCATGTTCTATCTCATGTTGAAGGCATCTTTTTATGACATGTCACAATCCTTCCCATGGTTTCTGGTGTAATCATGCCCTATCTTCTTGTAGGGCCAGAGAATTTTAATATCCTGCAAGGGCATTCAAGGGCTACAATGTTTCTCATATGTAACAATGCTGCACAAGGCATTCTTTCTTCATTCTTCTTTAAGTATGCAGGTAAATGTTCTAGCTTCCAGTCTTTCTTTCGTTTAGATGGTATGTTTTGTATTCTCTATTTTCTTCTATCATTCTTGATCATTAAATTAAAGTCTAATTGAAATTTTGCTGCAGACACAATTTTGAAGAAGTATTCGTCAACTGTTGCTACCATTTTTACTGGCCTAGCTTCTGCTGTTTTTCTGGGACATACCTTGACCATTAACTTTCTCCTGGGCATATCAGTAGTATTTATTTCAATGCATCAGGTACCCTTACCTATTTCTGAACCTAATTTCATTGAGCAAACCTTGTTCCTCTTACATTTGTTTAACTGCGTTTTGTTCCCAGTTCTTCTCACCACTAGCTAAAGTCAAAGACGATAAGCCAGGTGAACCATTGGAGTTGGAAGTTACACAGAATCATCGGTAAGTTTTGGTCCTTTCAAATCATCGTAGTATGATTTTTAATCAGTTTGTCCGCCCTTTTTGTACTGAATCCTTGATTCCCTAACCTTTGATATGTGCACCTGAACGAATTTAAGCTATTATGATGGGAAAGTGATTTCCAACTTTTTTCTTGACTCATATGATGCTTGTTATATCACACAGGTCATCTGAATCTTCATTTGTAAATATGACTGCTGGTGCTGCCGATGATGTAAGATTCTCTCTTATTTAAAGAACAGTAGAAGCAACATTTAATTTTGGACACTTAAGTTTTAAGTTGCACATGTCATTTCAGGCTAGCCATCGGGTTGGAACTGATGAGAGGCAACCACTATTGCCTATCTGAACGTATACTTTTAAGGTATGCATGGCTTATTTTAGCCAAAATTTGCATAAACATTGCTAATTTTACATGCCTTGTTTGCTCTAGAGAGTAGAAAAGAGTACATGCCATTTTTTTTCTGCCCATATGTTTATGCTTCTGATATTTGAGCATCTTACAAACCAAGTTCTGAACAAAATAAACATGTCTCCATGCCTACAAACTTGTGCATGTCTAGGATAAAAGATAATATTGATTCGAGGAGAATATGTGACAGATATCCTGATCATAACATAATAATGTTATGAAACAGGAGTCGCATGATCCAAACATAAGCTTCCAATGTTTTGGAGGTAAGTTTGAAGATTAAAATAATCCATTGGCCGCACTTGCTTTGATGCTGTCTCCATAATTAGATTTTGTTTTTAGGAGAAGAAATTGTAAAAGCAACTTAAGCTTGCGTACTCCCTCCGTCCACAAATAAGTGTACATCTAGGTTTTTTGATAAGTCAAACTTTATTACATTTGACTACCTTTTTAGGAAAAAATAGCAGCATTTATGACACTAGATTAGTATCACTAGATTCACCTTGAAATGTAGTTTCATAATATAGTAATCTAATGTCACATATGCGTATAATTTTTGATAATAAGTTGGTCAAAATTAAACAAGTTTGACTTATCCAAAAACCTAGATGTACACTTATTTGTGGACGGAGGGAGTAGGTTCTTTTTGTAGCTCGCTAATCCAGTGCTAAGTTTGTGGATTTGCTGGTTTTGTAAGAATTCTCACTAGCTCCTTTGAACTCCTTTTCTTATGTCTCTGCAGGTAGGGTAGAAGACATTCTATTTTTTGCGGTGTCACCAGTGGCTGGTCGGACAGCAGATTTTGTGTAGTGCTGTGAGTGAAATAAACTATTGTACACTGTAAAGGCAAAGAAAGAAGTTACGAACGTGTTTTCCCTTTCCATTTCATGATTCTTTGGAGGGGCGCATGGCCAGGTGTGGCCTTGTGGGGGGTGGCAGTGGCATAACGACTTTGGATAGACAAATATAAATACCACAGCAAGTCCCCAGTACGATACACATAGAAATCCTTTCTTTTTGTTCTTCCGAACTCTACACTAAGAAGTATTAGTGAGATATTCTTTTGTACGGAAATTTTGAGCCAAGTTACTGATCGTTATAGAAAATTATTTAACTTTGTTTTGCTTACATTTTCAGTTACCTATTGAGTTTTTTTCTTCAATAGATACCCCTGTTAGGGATGCAAGTGGCTTCCCACTTATATCCTACCTCTAACTTTTTGCTGTAAGTGTTTTACCTAGAAATATTGTAATGATCTAGAACTAGGATATATTGGTATCCTGGATGAGTGAACTTGCAAGTTTGTAAGATAAAGTGTTTGATAGTAAGAGTTGATGTTATCCAGTTGCACAGGAAGAAGAGAAGACTGCATTGGGCAGTATGGGAGGTCGAGCACTGGCTGCTGGCAAAACGACTGGGGTTTTGAGCGTTCTATATATCGGGAGTGAATCCCGCTACTCTACCAATTTCCCTCCTGGCGAATAACCATGACTGCTAATTGTTGAGAAAACCCGAAAACAGAGATTGTTATTACCAAGCAGAAAATGTAAGAGGAAGCTTCTCATTCTTTGGCCTCGCTGATCATGCCTAGTAGATTTATTAGTGTAATACCGTGGATGGCAGAAAGCTCATTTGTGTACCTACGGTGCTTGTACTGAAATGCCCTATCTATATGCTGGCCCAACGTACTCCAGTTTGATCACACTTTTGATTTCATGTGGTATGCATGAAGGCAATTGGGATCTGATCTACCTACTACACCTTCAGGATTTGGGAGCTACACTTTGTAAACTAACTATGTTTCAGCATTTTTGTTACAATTGAACTGTAACTAGATGTGTAGATGACGAGAGGGGGAAGCTGAGAAGTTACTCTAGGTGGCACATCAATGAGATTTTGGCTAAAACCAGATACATTCATCGGATTTGATTATCGGTTTAGTGATCCATGGGAGTAGTGAAGCTTCGGCTTGGCCCTGGTTTTGTTAGCCATTAGCTCCCCGTTGATTCCTGAACATGAAGAAGGCGAGTTTGTTGAGAAGCACAAGAGAAAGCAGGACGAAGAATAGAGAAGTGCCGACATATCCATTACTCATGTTCGTTTACTGCAAGTAAAGAGTGGTCCTTTTTTTTTTTTTGAACAAGGAGTGGCCCAAAGGGCCTAGAACCTTTCATTAATTCCGAACGGAGGAGGTACAAGTTATTACAGAGGACCCCATAAGATCAGCGAAAATATATAGGTCCCCAGCATTTACAGAAAAGACCTCATTGAGAAATATAGAATAGCAATCCGATCCGTCTCTTTCTCCACCGTCGAGCCGGAGGTCAGCTACGCCGCCGTCATGCTCAGAGGCGGGGACAGAACCACTTGCCTCTAAGCAGACGTAGTATGCAGCTGCAAACCTCATGAGGGGTCTCACAAAGGAGGTTGATTCGCCGGGTCCCTTCTCCGACTTTTGGATAGGCCATGGGTTGGCCTTAGATGTCGGACGGCTTCCATCCGCCGCCGAGATGATGCTCCAAAAGATAGCTTCCCAACTCCAGTGCTTCTTGGCGCTGCTGGAAGCGAAGGAATCTTCGCCAACACCGGCGATGCAAACGACCCACCATCAAACTCCCCATTCCTGCCACAGATAGGAGGTGATGGGCGAAGAAAGTAGGGCTGGAGAAGAATCCCAGGTGCTCGAAGCTGCAGCCAAAACCCGAACCACCACCTTGCAGATGTTGAGGAAGAGAGGCAACATCCCTTCCACTCCTCGCCACCATGGCCGGCCAGCGGAAGAAGCCCCCTCCTTTTCATGCACACCACAAGATGTCTGCGCGTATGAAACTGAGGGCTCGCCTCCAGAGGAGCATCAGCCGCCTTCCACCTTGGAAGCCCGGCGAACTCTTCTTTCGTCGACCGCCTGCCGTTGCGCCGATGCGGCAGAGCGGATGACCCCCGACCTCCTCCCTCTTCAGCTCCACCACTGCTCGTTCTCTTCCTTCCCTCGCCGCCACGGCAGGCCGAAAGAAGAGAAAAAAGCAGGGCACCGCCCCAGAAGAGAGTCGATCCGCTGACCTTATTTGTGGAGATCCCCGGAGCTGGGGTGGCCGTCGCCGTCTCCGACCGTCGGAGAAGAGGAGGAAGCCACCACTCCCGGATGCACCAGATCTGGCCAGGAAGATCTGATACCCTACTCCAAACTACAGGCACATGGCCAAAAACCCTAAATCTACACCTAATATCTACTCCGGCGCGTCGCCCTCCTCATCTCTGGCCGGCTAAGCCGCCGGAGAAGGGTTGGGTTCGGCCCGGCAGGCAGGGTTTCGCGAGCAGAGGAGGGGAGGTGGAGAGAGTGGGGTGGAGGGGAAAGCGGTCCTGGGTCCCGTCTCAAAGAGTGGTCCTTTCGTCCATTCTTTTATCAAAGAAAGCTATTTTTTCTCAGGTTCCACAAAACGGAATTTTCATGCAGCTAGGATGGCCTCGAAGTAGTCAGGACATTTTTTTGATAAATGAAATATATTAATATCAAAACATACCAATTACACCTAGCCTCTGCAACAACGCCTCACCCTAGTGGCAGTGCGGATGCACACATCCAAAAAAGATAAAAGAAAACTAAGAAACAAAAGTCCCCATTCCAGACCTAGCAACAACAATACAGTCAGCACCGTGACAACACCTGAAATACAAACTCTTCAAAACGCAAGAAGGGAACAATGCACCGTCTTAGGTTTTCACCCTGAAGATAGTCCTCACTCTCAAAACAATGCCTCCAACAAGGTCATTGCCAGGTACAACCAGTTATGATCAGACCTTGGGTTTTCACCCTAAAAGTTAAGACTCTGAACTTCACCTGTGTTGTCGTCTCCACTTGCATACCACCGTTGCAGAGCCCGAAACGCCAAGCAAGTCCCTCAGCGTCACGGAGACTCGAACCTCCTTTAGCCAATCCACCAATCCGGCCTTCATGATATTCCTTCTTCTGACTTCACTATGTACCAAAAAGTTACTTGATGTCAACACAGAATAGAGCTTCACGCCGCTCCCTCCGGAACCAAGCGGTCGGATTAAAAACATGGGTGTGCACGACCGAATACCAATCCAGCAAACTCCAGGCAAAATATGCATTCCATTCCCGGAACTCATATCTCCAACCAGATCAAGGCAAACTGACCTCCGGTAGATCTTCATCTTCGCTTGCGAGAAACCCGAGGACCGCCACCAAAACAAAGCAAAACCAGCAGTCCCCACACCGCCAGTCCCTCCTACCAGATTACTAGGGAAGAGGATGGCGGCGCGGATCATGCGTACCACCGCCGAACCGCCACCGAGGGCGGAGGTTGCCACCGCTCCACCCACTCCTCCATGGCTACCGACGAAGAGCATCAGACCCCGGCCGAGTAGCCGTGCCGCCTGTATTCCTCCATCGGCGCCTCATCACCTCCCATGGAACGCCGCCGCGGAAACCCTCTCCTCCGCCTCATCGTTCGACGGAAGGGGCGCTGCCACCGCCGCCGGGGCCGGCAGCAACGGCGGCCTGCGGGGCGGCGGTCTGAGGGGCGGCTGCGCGTGATGGGAGGGTTCCTCCGCGCCGCCCGGGAGGGGGGCGGGAGAGGAGATAGGGTTTTTTTTTTTTCTTTGCCTTGTTAGTTCGTACATATAAGTAGTCAGGACATGAAATGTAGAGTATGCAACAGATCTCTTTAGTTCGGTTGGATTCAACCAACCATATCAGGAAGCCAACACAAAACGAGGCATCCAATTTGGCGGAGCCAAATGTTCAAACCAAGAGCTTGATAAAAATAATCTCAGCAAGAAACAAACGTGCGTTCAGCTACTTAAGAAGATGTCTGAATTCCATATATTCACTCCAAAAATAGCGGTGACTAGTTCGTACTGAAGCAGCAAGTTAATCCACAAGCTCCAGTACTGCTGGGCAAGTTGGTCCTTGAAGATGCCCTACAAAGGCTCATGTTGCAGTAAAGTTTCGCTGTTGACACTCATGACATCACCTTTTCTTTTTTCCTTTTTTGGTGGCTTGACATTTTTTTAGGGTAATGACGTTCATTCATTCATAACAGTAACACGAACATTGTCTTAGTTTGCAAAGATAAATGAATAAAAACAGGGACCGGGGACAGACAGGAAATACTCGCTCCTGAGCGCTTAGCAAGAGCAGCAAGGTCATGGGCAACCCCATTTCCTTCTGTTCCCTCCGTTCCTAAAAAAAAAGCTTTCCAATGTTATCTAGATTCAGATGTATATAGACATATTTTAGTTATAAATATATCCATATCTAGAAAAAGTTGAGAATTTTTTTTTAAACAGCGGGAGTACCTATTTTTGAGATAATGCATTCAGGTATTTTTTTTAAACGAAGCAAGACTTGCCATTTCCATTAATAGAGAAGACTAGCAAAACTGCTCGTGCGTTGCTACGGTTTATTAACAAAATATTTTATATGTCACCATGAAATTCACTATATAAACATAGGCGCATTGCTACAAATATATAATACATCTCGTTTCTTTTAACTATATCTTTACTCTAATGTGGTTATTCTATTTATATAGATGCTAAATATAATATTTTCTCTTGTATCATTTATTCTTATATTGCTTATTGGCTTCATCAAGATCTCTAGCTATCATCAATTTAGAAGAACATTATACTGTATCTATATATAACTTTTGTAATTTAGATTGTTAAATTTATTTCCTAGATATTGGTGTCTAATTTGAATTTTTTATATTATGAAAATAGCTTTCTTAAAACAAATAAAAACTTCTTCTCCCTTATAATGAAAATAAAGTGCGTATTTTCGTTAGGCAACTTTAAGATAGTTTTACCTGCAAAAAACTTTAAGATGGATAGGTCAATATTAACCAATTCATCTTCTGTGTAGATATTAATAAATAAGGAGAAAATTCCAGAATAACTGAATATGAATGTAGTTGCTTCTGTGCACGCATACATTCCTTCAGTTTCCTAAAGTACAATATGTAGAAGTACTCAGTATGCAATCAAAGTATAATTAAATTAACCACCGTCTAATGTGGAGACGAAGACAACCATATCCTTATCTTCCAACTCTGCAGTACAGTAGGCCACGATGACATCAACTCATCAGCATTCCAACCCAATCCATGAAGAGGAAAAAAACACCAAACGGAGAGCATCGCTTACGAGTTACGATGTAGGTGAGCCAATCGCGATCAAAGAGCTTCGCGTCCAGCGTCTTTACCGCCGCCGCCTGCAATGCAGAAGCCTAGCACATGGCCCTTCTTTAACTTGAGCTCCCTCTCCTCGTGGCCCTCCGCCTCGCGCTGGCCAGGGTCTCGTCACATGGGCGCCTCAAAATCCCGAATCAATTCCCCAGCAGGGGCGCTCGCCCAATACACGTCCACCGCAGCACTTCACCACTGTGCCGCCCGGCAATGATCGTCCATGCCCATGGACTGTGCTGTTCGACCCCGAAGCGCTCGACAACGGCGTGGAAACGACTGATTTTTCTCATCCCCACTCCTCCGCGGCGCGTGGATCTGGGCGAGGGAGCGGCCACCGCCTATGTATCCTCGGAGCCAAGCGCCTCCATGCGGCCGTCTATCCGGGAGCCCACCGCTCTCCGCGCCCAAAGAGCTCGCGCGCCGGTTGCCACCCGCACCATGCGGAACCAAGCGAGCGATTCCTCAACGAGCCGATTTTCTACTTCGATCGGGAAAACACCAAAACGGTACCTACAGTTCATTTTAAGCGGTGGCAAACCATGTAATTAGCCCAGCGACCTGGGGGTAAAAACGGAAAGAAAAATGTCGGACCAAGGAAACAATCCTCCCTTTATTATTAGGTAAAGAATAGTTGCCTAGTTTATTAACGGAAAACTGGCCAAAAACTGGTACAAACACCCATGCCGATCGTCATGGAACACGACCGTCGCAAGGGCACACATAGCCACCCTGGCAGCCCACCGAAACTGCACAAACATCCCTAAAGCGAAGATCGTCGTCAAGGTTGCTCACCGGCGTCATCGTCATAATTTCGCACTCCGCAGCGACTCCGACTTCCCTAAAAAAGCGACCACCAAAGAAGATCTTGCCGAAGAATATGCCTACCGTGAGCACCACAACTGTAGTTTGCGCAACCACTGCCGCAGCGACCCCCATATGGATCAAAAAATAACTACGCCGGACGCTATATGGGTTATCCGAGTGGAGATCTCTTAGCTTGGTTGATCATACATTACAGATTTCAGCGTGGAATCAACGGGACAAAGCTCATTTGGTATATCTACAGCACTTGTACAGAAATGCCATATCTATGCTGGCCCAAACTGCACTCCAGCTTGATCACAGTTCCATTTCTTTTGGCAGCCATGCATGGTAATAGCATTCTATAAAACCAACTTGCAGGGCAAATCATGCATAAGCTGTGCATTTTCAGTATAAATACCCCCGGTACGAGCTCTACTTTTAATTTTGTTTCAGCATCTTTTGTTCCAATTGAACTGTAGTTTGATGTCTGATAGTGAGAGGGAGAAGCCGAGCGGTTGCTCTAGGTGCCAAAGTATGGGATTTTGGAGCAAACCAGATACACTCATCGATTTCAACTATTGGCTTAGTAATAGATTGTAAGAAAGCTTTGCCTTTGTCCTGGTTGTGGCAGCAATTTGCCCATCAAGGTGTGGATCAAAGAAGAGTTTGCTGAAGAATATTCAGTACCTCAAATAAAAGAAAGAAAGGAAGCCAGGATGAAGAATACAAAACTGTCGACATATCCACTACTTATCACTCATATTGCATGAGACACTTATAAGTTACCAAAATAATAAGAAAAGAATCAGTCATATTTTTTTTGTCTTATAGAGTATGTGCCAACGATGTATGAAGTTCAAACCTTATTGGCGTTTTTAGTATAACATCATTTTCATTCATTTAAGTTTGATATTTTCTGATGGCCACGGAGTAGTCAGTACCTCAAATATAGAGTACGCACCGGAATCTCTACAGTCCAGTTGTATTCAACCAGCATTAGCATATGAAGGCAACCCAAAATGAGGCAGTCAATATGGATGAGCCCACTTCAAACCAAACCCAACCAAGAGCTTTTGTAAAATAATCTCAGGAAGAACTACTAGAAAAACGATGTCTGCATTCCATACATTCACTCCAGAGGTAGCAGTGACTATTCCTGCTGAATGTTAAGGCGGCAGAGCAGCAAGTTAATCCACAAGCTCCAGCAGCTAGTTAGTCCTTGCTGATGCCCTACAAAGGCTCATACTGCAAATATTGTTTCACTCTTGACATTCATTCTACCATGGCATCAGCCTTCTCCTTCGTTGGAGGATTGGCATTTTTAGCTTTCTTTCTACCTGCGGAATGAATCAATATAGCTTGAGTGAATCTTTCAACCGGGTAAACACGGAAAAACCAATTCGAAGATAGAAAATGGGAGCAACATGCTTTTGTTTGATGTATCAAGTTACTTGAACATCATAATAACTAACCTTTGCCTTTTAGTCTTTTGACCTGTATCCTTGAGTTTTTCTTCATATTAAACTTCATCTGAGGCTTGTCTTTTCCAGTTTCTGAAGATGCTGTATGTAGAAGTACAACAATAAGCAATAGCACCGAATGGGTGACCACACATATATATATGTAAGTTATGGCATCACAAAGAAGAATGAAGTGACAAAACAAATATAGCCAGAAATGACATCAAACAACCCACAGAGACATTGTTACTACATAAAACAATGGAAGACAAGACAATTCCCTCGATAAGCAGCAGATAGATTAAGGTCCATCAGCAATCATGCTTGCTCATCAAAGTGTCCCGGTACAAAACAACTACTCCCTCTGGTCGCCTTTAATCGACTTGAAAAGCATACTTAGATAGGCCATTCGGTGTGCATGGCTCGTGTCAATTTATTAGGACCGGAGGGAGTACATCATTATTTTGTAAAAAGTAAGGACATAATATGAGACCTTCCAAAATAAAAAGGGGGACATGAGTGGCACATATAGCCAGCCCAACTAAACTAGCCGGAACCTAAATGACAAGTTATGCAGCCCTACCATAACAAAAAACTATAAAGAGTAAATACCAATCTTTCTTTACAAATGATGAATAGTTGAATACAATCTTCAGCAGAGAAACAGAACCTATGAGCTAAAGTACATGAGGCCATCGAAGCTATAGAAAGAGAGGCAAATGACACTACGTAATTACATATATGCATCTGAATAGACATACATAGGCACTAGGATAAATCTAAACATAGATGGGTACTTTTCCATCACTGATTCTTATTTGTTGGGAGCATTCCGTCACTAGTTCAGCCATCTTCCCTTGCTTTTCTTATAGCTAACAGTGAAAATAGGCATGCATAACTACCAAGCATAATCCATGGAATCAAGAAACAATTAGTGAAGCGCTCACTCCTATGGAACAAACACAATCTTGGCAGAGCACTAATCTTTTAGCAATAGAAGGTTAACAATTGGTATGTAACAACAACAAATGGCAAATGGAACTTGTGCTACACCAGTTGGTATAGATTGGCCTCACTACACTTTAAGCTGTCCAGAATATTTTAGACCCTTATATGTTATTCTGATATTTTGTCTGCATAGAATCTTAGATATCTTTTCTTTGCTTGATTTGAAATTGGATTAATCGATAGAAGTTGCTTGGGAACATATTTCATCCTGAAAAAGTAGAATGCATTGTTCCTAGCTCAACTGTACCATGAACGGGCTCAACTCTACCATGAGAGGTGCGATAGAAGTTAGCAGAAACGCACAACTCCTAACTCACCTACAAATTCTGGATAACTCAAGTTAAATAACCCACGACCATGGGCCAATCCTCACGAATGATTAGTACACTGAACTCTCGTGCAAACTACCTAAGAACCTAACTATAGTCAATACACAACAGACTAATTTCCTTCATCCGGTTCGAAACAATCAAGCAAACCAAGAAGCCGTACCTTCAGCAGACACCATGTCGACGTCCCCCATGTTGTTCTCCAGCGCCTTTACCAACGCAGCCTCCTTCTGGTCCTGCGCCGCCGCAGCCATGCCCCCACCAAACAAGCATCAGAGAGCCATCAGTACAACAATCAATAGGACGGGGGATGCGGCAGGAAATCAAATCCTACCCGTTTGTCGCGGCGCTGGAGCTTGCGCTTGCGCTTGCCCGAGATGACATGGTGGTCGGTGCGCTGCTTGAGCTTGCCGGAGTTGGGGTCCCCATGGGCGCGGCGCTTGCGTTCCTGGCTGTGCTCGCGCTTGTTCTTCGTCACCACGTTGTACTTGGCCATGGCGGCGGGTGGGTGTCGGCCGCCGCGGAAGAGGGAGGGGGAAAGAGGAAGCCGACCGAACCCTTCCGCTCCGGCCTTTAACCCTTCTCTACCGCCTGGAGATTCGTGCAGGTACGGATGGCCACTCCGCGCGAACGATTTTCTCCACCGCTTCGGGCCTGATTGGTTGTCCCATGTATAGCTAGAAGGATACCTCGCACGATGCAGCGAAAATTTTCTAAAAAATTATATTGTCTAAATAAAATAAAATAATACATATGTAATATAAATTATCTGTGGAAGTATGTAATATTCATTTGACCAAAATAGTTGAGATGCTAAATTTAATTCAGATTATATTTCATATTTGATGGCTATAAATTAGCAATGTGGATATTTTAATTAAAAAATAATGACATATATAGCTTGCATACAAGGATACATCAATAATGAATGTTAATGAAGATGACATGAATATTTAATTAGATGATGTGGATGGCTTGCATGTAGAGATAGACTAACATTAATTGCAGTTAGTCGGATTTTGCTTTATAAAAGTATAGATAGCTAGGTGGATGCCGTTCCGGTAAATGCAACCCATGTGTAAGTTATTTGGTTGCAAATAATTTTTACTCTGTATTACTTGTGAAGCAAAGTTCTTGACATTTGGTTGCCTACAAATCGTGTTTCAGCAAATGCAACGGCTGCGTGGTTACATCTAGCTTGCCGAATACGATCACCTCCTACCCTGCTTGGCTTGGTGAGCTTACCCAGTTCACCGTATATGTCCACAAGATGTTCGGCAAAATAGGAAATAACATGACAACAACCATAGATCACATAATCAACAGGATTAGCATACGGATATTAGTTCTAGCAGTGGAGCTGCACCACGAGGCCACGAGAAGCAGCTCGTGATGCAGCATAAAATTATCAATCGAGGGGTTACGTAAATATAATCTCGCAAAATATACAGACGTGCTATCGGTGCAGATCAACCCTAGCCACTCCAAAATATACATCATGGATGCGGTGCTCGTCATCAGCAGCAGAAGCAAGCAAGACAACAAGCATTCAAAGCTCCGGCTCCTAACAGATAATACTTCGTTAGGAAGTCGTTGAACCAGGCCATCCTTCCATCAGGGGTCATCGCGAGATACCTGATCATCTGTGCCTTGTGATCCATGAGGTGGCTCACATCACGGTGGACCGCGGCGGGAGTGAGCACAGCAGCTAGAACACGGCCTTCGTAGATCTTCTTCATCTGATCATAGTTCTCTATGGACTTGTTGATGAGCTCCGCATCCCTAGGGTGAGTCTGCGATAATAATGTTACTTAGTTCTTCCTCATGTGCAAGTTAACAACATCCATCATAAATGACTTAGTGAATGAAGTGCAAGAGAAGTTGCAATGTGACAACCTTGGTGTACACATAGTATGCATCATCCGTCCATCATGATAGCTGATGTCTTCTCCACCCAAGGCACCCCCTCCATCTTTTTGATCCTGCAAACATGAACCCACCTTACTCTCCAGTGCCTCAGATAGTTGTAGACCTGAGCGACACCAACCTCATGGCCAGTGAACTTCAGAACGGCCTGTACAATCTCCTTGAGATCACGGTTCCTGAAGAACTGCACTCCGACATTCTCTTCCGTGACCAACTCGCACAGCCGATTCAGCACGAAGGTATATAGAGTGACATGCCATATCATGTTCTTCTTCCTGATAGAGCAGAAGATCAGGATGTACCGGAGTGGCACAACATGCAACACAAATTTGGACGACAGATCAGAGAACTTTGCGTCCTATACATATAATTAAAGTAGCAAAGTGCAAGAACAATGGTAAGCAAGCTATTTATTTCACACATAGAAGCTCTCATGACAACAACAATGGTAAGCAAGCAAGCATGGTAAGAAGCTTCATTCAATATCCAAGCACGTTGCGCGCACAAAGATTGACCATAAGACAATAATAATCTTCTGTGATTGTTGCCATGTATAAGTGCATAGATGGTACAAGGAGTAGTTGTACACTTCGTATAACCAATCCTCGTACCAACTATCCCACTTATACGTGAACGACTTGGCTTACAAGAACGCATAAACATGTGTTCGACGAAATAACGGCCATTAGAAATCTTAGGAACGCATTGAACGCTTATTGATTGAAGCAAGAACTAAGCAAAACAACTGCAATCTTACAGATCGAAGCAAGAAGTAAGCAAATCTACTCTACTCTTACAGATCGAAGCAAGACCTTATAGATCATACCATAAACTTAGCAAAAATACACTAAAAATATAGATCGAAGCAACAAACTAAAGTAAACTACTTTAAATCTTATAGATCGAAGCAACAAGAAAGAAAGAACCAAGAACTCTCATTCCCTACACATACCGCTCTGCCCATTCTGTTGGATGATGGCATTGAAGATCAAGCTGTGTTTTTTTTTTTTTGGCAATTTTTACGTTTTTCCTTGATGTTTGTAAGATGTTGTTCTTTCAGCGCCTAGTAACTATGCCGTTGTGGCTTTACTAAGTTAAAGTTGAGACTTTGGCCTTATCGTTAAAAAAATGTGTGCCACCCAGTTAAAAAGCAGAGGGCTTCAAAGGAACAGCAAAGAGATCGCAGAATAGTGCCAGTATTGTAACTCTTTATTTCATGGATGGAATAATAAGGTTACACATGTAAAAAGGTACAGTACTATATAAAACTGGATTTTCTGCGAGATTTATTCGACGGCAAGGAAGGAAGCTTCCATCAAGTGACGAGACGGTAACAGTAAACAGTCCTACGGGCTCACGAATCACGAGTTCACGACTGCTTGGTCGCAGCACGGTGGTGGCCAAGAGCGTTCCTCCAATGGAATATCGTCCAGATGATCGACGGGACTGCGAGAGAATGGGGAGGATCGAACAGTTAGTATGCATATATCTGTAGTAGTGCATATGCCACAAGTAATCGGGGAGTTCATTACCGGCAAAGAAGCCGAGAGTGCCGAGGCTTGCTGCGGTGATGGTACGGTAAACCAGGTACTCCACGACGAAATGGCCGTAGGCGTAGACGAAGGACAGGAGAGTCGCTGCGCAGAGCGGCCTGTTCTCGAGGTTGAAGGCGCACATGAAGCAGAGCGTGCAGGACAGGAGCGTCCACACGCCGACGGTGCGGCCGTGTACATCGGTCACTGCAAGCGCACACGTACGTACTGCCGATTAGTTAGGGGCAAGGCTATGTATATATGACGAGATATAGAGATCGAGGAGGAGGAGGAAGCTGACCGTGCGTGCCGGAGTAGGTGCCGGCGCGGACCGCCCGGGCGTCGAAGAAGCCAGACAGGGCGAAGCCGAGGCGGACGGCGCCGACCACCACGAGCCACCACCCGAGCGCTGGCAGCGCGGCAAGCTTCCTCCCGGCCACCGCCACACCCATGTCTGGCTCAAGTGCGGCGCGAGAGACGCAAGGGAGTTGGTAGGAGAAGACAGCCGCGAGCTAGCGCGAGAGGGAAATGAAATTGGTCTGACGTTTGAGGTTCATGAGTCGATGCTTTATTGCCGCTTCAGGCGCGGGTACAGCGTCAGACTGGTCTTTTGTTTCTCTAACAGAGGAATACGTACCCTGCATATGGTCCAGAACTTCTTTAAAAAAATATAAAGGCAAAATCTGTCATTTTTATTAATTTAGAATAAGGTGCATATTTAATTAGTGAAAAATTGGGAAAATCTATACAACAACGCCAGCGTCACAGGACCACGTTCACACTGCTGGGACATGGCCAAGTCAAGTCAAGATGCGAGAACAACCAAACTCAAGTCCGTAATGACCAGACAATTTTTTAACACTACCAGACACAAGACACCATAACTGCTACGAGATGACCAGATACGGGAATTTTGAACGTGGATGAAGAAGCCAATCCTCCAAAGAGCTGCACCAAAGAGACGCACGCGACCAACTTCGAGGGCAACCTCGTCTTTCACACGACACAAGGTTGGGGTCCTAAACACTATCAAAGTATTGGGGCCCGCCCAGGGCCGGTCCTAGGATTTAGAGGGCCCGGGGCGAGACGAGAAATCAGGGCCCTTAAAATATTAAATAGATAAAAAAGTTGAACCATCTGATGCATAAATTTATAGATATCGGTTTAAATTATTGATAAATATCTATGTGTAGCTTGACTAATTACTTTTCACCGCTCGATGCATAAATTTTAGATGAGAAGACTATTTGATGCGATTTTTTTTTATAAATCCGACCTTGGGCGAAACTATTTTTTGTCTGAACCCTTCACTAAACTATTTCGGAATCATACACATTGGTTTGGCACTACTGAGAATGGAGCAAAAGTTATGCAGATCGGCGTATGAAAAAGCGACGGTGAAACACTCGATTGTGCTGATATGTTCAACATTTTTAAAAGACATACCAAAGCTAATAAGTTGTTGTTGTTTCTTATTCCGAACAGAGAAAATTTCAAATCAGCAACTTTACCCATCTTTCATCCGGGGCCTATGAACATAACAATAATAATTTATATATGTACGTATGAAATTATACCAATAAACAATTTTACTAGTATTTATACAAAATTAATTTTACATAACGTATTATAAATTTCAGCTTTGCCAACTATTAGTGAAATGAATGATAGAAAAGGAATATGAATCGGTTTTTTATTGGGCAGGAAGATGCGTTTGGCTGTGGCTCCAGCCATGGTCTAGCCATGGGCCCCAGCGATTAACCTTTGTACGTGTCTAAAGGGTAAAATGTCATAAGCTAACCAAATGAATAAGGCCCATTTAACGAAAACGAAAAGGGGCGCAAGATCTTTGCCTACAACCTTCGTGCATAACGCTTCGTCTATGTTGTACGAGTACAGAGAAATCCTTCTTCGACCAGCTTTAATGGCACCGCCGCCGCACATAAAACATGTGTAGCTGCCTAGCTGGGACTTGGGGCCCCCTTGGGTCCAGGGGCCCGGGGCGGCCGCCCCTCCCGACCCCCCCTAGGGCCGGCCCTGGGCCCGCCCCGACATCCGGATGCTCTGCCACGTCCAGTGGAAAATCATCACCACCTTTCAGAACTGCCTTCCCGATTTGCCACCACCCGCTTTCGAGCCAAGACGCCGCACGACTTAGCCACCCGTAACAAGCTGCACATGGCAAACTTCTCGTAGACCACGAACGACGCATCAAAATGGGGGCTGCGTAAAAGTTAAATCGCCTCCGCTGAGACGCATTGAAACAAGCTGACAATATAACCGCCAAAGCGACACAAGATTGTCAGCCACCCTGCAAGCAATTGCTCCTCACCATGAAGTGTTGCCCACCAACATTTTGGAGGCCGCCCCCCTCGACACACAAAATCATCCTCTCGGGCCGCTGCCCTAGCATCCACCATCCCGGCAATAGTAGAAACACATGTCAACTGCTAAATGTGGGCTCTCCAAAACGATGCCCCCAAGTAGGAAGTGATTTATCGACCGTCGTCCTCCACCCGTGAACCGGAGCTAGGGATTTTTCCTAGAGAGCGCAAATCCCCATGAGTTAGGCACTTCGGTGTCCCCGTTTTCTAGATTTCCCCCTTGCTTGGTGGGAGGAGTTCTAGGAAAAGAGAGAGGACTTTAAGAGCAGGTGCTTTGTGCGCACCCGTATCTGGACCGTCTATACTGCATCAAGATCCGTGGTAGCCTTTTTTTCCTCTCTCAAACAGCTTCTCATTTTTTGTGACCACACAATCTTTGAACTTGAAAATTTGCATATCACTTAAACATAATAACTAGAATATGGGAAAAATATTTTGGATTTTGTATGTCATTGTGAACATATATATTTCAAGAATTTAATTTGAATTTAAATAATTTGAAATTTGAAATTGCACAAAAAAATTCCGAAATATTTTTGTCCCATTCTATTTGTTATTTTTGAGTGACTTGCAAGAAAATCATATCAAAATGTTACATAATTTGAGAGATATGAAAAAGTAAAAAATCAAAATATGTGGGGATGCGCATAGGGCACGTGCTCTCTCACACTTTTCCCCTAGAAAAAAAGCCTAGTATTGACCTTGTTGGTGCTGGCAGCGGTGGCCTCCGGTGAGTTCCTTATTGACCTTGTTGGTCCCATAATAATAACACTATGTAGTAGATCGAGCGAGGTACACCAATACTCAGCTCAGTCATATTGGCTGAGGGGCCTCTACATTCAAACTTTTTTTTTTAGGAAAATAAGTTTGGGCCTCTACATTCAAATTTTTTTTTGAGGAAATGAGTCTAGCTTAAGTGGTTGGGGATACAAAACCAACACCTGAATTCAAATCCCCAACGACGCGAGTTAAGATTCCTGTTTATACTTAATGACCAGACTTTCTTAGTACTCATGCTATTTATCATGAGGTCTGGGCTTGGTGTTTAACCAAGATTAAAAGTTGTAATACTCATGCTTAAAATAGATGTGTGCATCCTCAGTTGGTGCAGAGGCTATCAAGTGAAATTATCCCCCAATTTTTGTTCGCTCGAGTCGCTCCTAGGGGTAGTTGGGAACAATCCTATCCGCTGACCCCACCCCTCCTCCCCTGCATCTCCCCATTGCTACCAGAGGAAGACGACGGGCAAAGCCCCTCCTGACAGATGGTGGTGGCAGGCTCTCATCTTCGAGCGCGACCGACGATGGCGGGGAGGGGGGCTCCTCCTTCTCGCGTGGTGGGATCTCCGGTCGGAGCTTCACGGCGGCCGTAGACTCGTCTGGCGGAGATGTACAACAGGGTGGCGGCCCCAGACTTCTTCGGGGACCTTGGAGAGATCGCCGTGGCCGCAAGGGTGGCATGACCTCTGGGGGGGGAGGGGGCTCAGTACGACTCATACCCTCATCTTCGTGTGGTGCGGGTGGTGGTGGCGGTGCCAACTGAGATCTTCGGTATGCTACTGGGAGCTGGCGGGCGGCAACGTGGGGGTCTATCGATCTTCTTAATAAAGGACGTGGTGGTTCTTCTCGCACCAAGACAATGTTCTACTTTATGTCGTCCCTCGTTGATCTGGCAAGTGACAAGTTCCGAAAAGCTCTGCCGTGATTTCCATTTGCGTATGATGCATGTAAATTGCTGGATACGATCGAGATTCGGTCATATACGCCATTTTTTGGTTGTGCGGCTTTAGGAGGGAGTGATGCGAAGTTTCGCTGGTTGTTGCCATCAGGTGACATATCAGTATTAGATTTCCATGGAGAAGATAGTGGAGAATGTCATGGCAGCTAAGGCCTGAGGTTTAGTAATGGCAGACTGAGTCTTTGTGGTGACGAGGACTTTGCTTGATGTTTCTTGACTTGCAGAAACAACATTTGCAAGTGGGGGCATCAACACACGAGTACATAGTTTTATATTTGAAAATCTTAGGTTTAACCTTAGTTGGTAGTGCGTGGTAATGTCCTTGTTGAAGACATTATTTTGAAGCGCATATATATTTAGATATGAGAAGTTCATGCTTTTACTGGCTTTTTGGCCGTCGTATGTATTTATCAGAGATGACACACATTTGTTTCATCCAGCCATATGCTTTCTGCAAGCATCATAGAAGTTTTACGTATGCAACAAGCATTACTCCGCTGTACCAAGTAGCTCGTAACTCAATATTGTATGCAAATACTTTAGCAAAACTTATTTCTATTTTATTGTAAATTTTATACACCATATGTATACATGTATTTTAACATAGATTCAAGTTCTACGAAAATATTTATTGGTTACATGCTATCTCCATGCATCAGAAGGTTCCGTTGCAAATGGTCAATCTTTGTTGAGAATCTTCAGTGATCTTACCGTCACCTCTCTAATATTTTGGCATATGACATTCTTAACTAAAAATATTTTATGCAATGGACCAAACATCGCAATAGCAATGGGTCGAGGCGCAGCCCGTGACTTGCAATCCTCGTGACAAAGGATTCTTATTAGAGAGTGCAATTGACTTCTGCTAACGGTAACCATATCATCTCATCGCAATCATTACTACATAAATAAATATTTGGAGTTAGAATATAAACATACCAAACACATGATAGCTAGACTTAAACTAGTTAATTAAAAATAAGTTGGGGTCTTACAGTTTGTGATGGAAACATGAGACTATATTGCCCAAACAAGCCAATCAAATTCTTATGTAGTGTCACTAAAATACAATCCCTATTATAAGATGAGAGATAGAGTAAACAATGTGAAATAGATAGAAAAATTAGAAATGTATATAAAAATATAGATTAAGCTATAGAAACTAACATATAGATCAAGCTATACACAACAAGATCCGGTCGTGCTATACACATTAACATATAGATCAAACTATACACAATACCATGTACACAACATGCAACATACAAATCAAGAAATCTAACCTTAGCATATAACATAACATATATATCAGGGTATCTTACACATCAGATCAAAATACACCTAGATCTAACACAACAGTCTAATGTATCCGGCCTTGCTAGCTATGAAAATGAGTAAAGAAATCCATACTCACGATCCAAATATAATATTCAAATGGATAGAACCTTGCTAACATGTTACACATCAGATCGGTAGTCTACTTAAATAAAAATGCATTAGAAAGAACGTATGCCTTCGGGCGGGAGTCGCCGGTCGAGCTCGCAAGGACGAGCCGGCTTAACCGGTGTTATCGGCCATCTGCATAATTCAAGTGACACAAACAATAAAAAAGCCGCCGACGAGGTCATTCACATTCCGGCGAGGCAAGGCTCCAGAAGATAGCTAGCTTACGCCTCGCCGACCAGGTGAACTGGGGGAGCAAGATGTGTCCTGCGTCTTCCTAAATCTGGAGTGGCGGCTGTCATGGAGTGAGTCAGGACGGTAACCGTGATGGTCCTTGTATATCCAAAAAAAAAAGATATGGTCAGGCTAGCTAGGCCCAAATAGGCCCATTTTCACAACGGTTTACTATGCGTTAAAGATGCATCACACATGGTTTACGTTAGGGATGTCGTATGCGTAACATTGCACACAAGTGATTTCTACTGGTACCTCATCCATCATCACGAACATGATATTATATTTGTAAAGCTGGTTGCGTTACGTCTACACCTTCGGTATTTTTCTTCCTCTTCGCAACTATTTGAGCATAAATAAAAGGAAGCAAATTGGCTAAACAACACATACAATTAATCTTGAAGAAGAATTTATAATATATTTGGGCTTAGTCTAGAAGGAACCAATCTAAAATCAGGTACACATGTCTATCGGATCGATCGAGGGAAGAGGTGGGATGAGTGGAGAACGGCATGTTATCACGAAAACTCAGTGACAGAAAGAGGAAAGTAACGATACATGTTTAGTGATTTATTCGGGATCAACGATACAATCATCTAGATTAGTGATTTGGTTTGTATTTATTTACTTAATAATTGTTGTTTTACTCGCGGCTGCGGGAACAATGGTTGGACCAAGAGGCTCTTGTCACCTCTGGCTTTAGGAGCAAGAGTATTTATGGATGTGCTATTGATGGCTCCCAAGTGCATGAGCTTAATTGTAGTACTTTTCAATAATAAAGGTTGTCGAACCCACGAGGAGCTGAATGTATTGGTTAGCAGAATCGACAAGAAAATAATAACAATAAAGTAGCAGTTTTGGTATTTTGGGTGCATAGTTTGCAATAAAAATAAAAGTGCAGAAAGTAAATAGCAAATAGTAAAAGCTCTCAATGAGAGAAAAACTCAATCCTCTATACAACAAGAGGACATGCTCAAGTGTATGCTTATATGAGACTAAAGTTTCCGAGGGAGGCATGGATTTACTAGCATCTGAGTTGTACACAACATGGTAAATATTTTGTCAAGCTTTATTCAATTAGGGATGGAGTCTAAATTAGTTGCAGCCATAGATATGTGCAAACACACCTCTTATGATGGGTCCTAGAGCCATTCTCATGTGCAAGTATAGGAATCATTAAGACATAAATATCTCACCATAGCAATAAGTGAAGGGAATATGCCCGAGAGGCAATAATAAAGTGGTTATTATCTTATTCCATGTTTATAATAGATGTTTATTTCTCATGCTAGAATTGTATTAACCGGAAACGTTAATACATGTGTGTTTAATAAACAAGAAGGTGTTCCTAGTAAAACCTATCTTTTAACTAGCTCGTTGATTAACTGATGATCAAGGTTTCCTAACCACGAACATTGGATGTTGTTAATAACGGGGCCATGTCAACAGAAGAATGATGTGATGAACACATGATATTTCTCAAACGTATCTATAATTTTTGATGCTCCATGCTTGTTTTACACCAATTCATATGTCTTTTGTTTACACTTCGTTGCGCTTTTACATGATTCCCGGCACTAACCTATTAACAAGATGCCACAGTGCCAGTTTCCTGTTTCTGCTATTTTTGTATTTCAAAAAGTTGTACAGGAAATATTCTCGGAATTGGACGAAACAAAAGTTGAAGTCAATATTTTACCGAAACGAAGACGAAGTCCGGAGGCAGGACGAAGAGGTGCACCAGGGCGCCCAGACCACCCTTAGGCTCGACCTGGGCCTTGCCCGCTACTAGGGTAGGTGTGGGGCCACCAGGGACCCCACTGACATGAATCCTCCACCTATTTATACATCTTCTCGGGAAAACCATAGATACCCGAGCGTTGCTGGCGTGCACTCGTAGTATGCAAACACGCTGTTGGGGAACCCCAAGAGGAAGGTGTGAAGAGCACATCAACAAGTTTTCTCTGAGTACGAAACCAAGGTTTAATCGACCAGTAGGAGAAACGTGTGACTTATGAAGGTGTTGTTGGCTGACTAGTGGCAGGACGCACTACCGGCGTCAGCAACAATGTGGAACCTGCACACAACACGACCCAAATACTTTGCTCCTACTTATAGTGAGGTTGCCAATCTCACCGGTTTGCTAAATATAAAAGGATTAGACGTATCAAATGGAAGCAGATCTTTGCAGAAAGTAAACAGAACAGGATTGCAGTTGAATTTATGAGTAAAGGAAATAGGACCAGGGTCCACAGGTCACTAGAGGTGTCTCTCCATAAAGAAATAACATGTTGGGTAAACAAATTACAGCTGGACAATTGACAGAATATCGATCGATACATGACAAGATGATTACTATGATAATTTGGTATTGGGCATTATAGCATAATACATAGACCGTAATCCAACTTCGTTTATGACTAATAATCCACCTTCAGGTTAGCGTTCGCACCCCTTCCAGTATAAAGTTGCAAGCAACAGACTATCGCATTAAGCAATGTGTGTAAAGTAAATAATAGAGATACCCTTGGATAAAACATTGTTAGATTATCCCTAGTAGCAACAACACATCTACAATGTTAGAAGTTATAAAGTCACTCTCCCAGGAAACTAGAGGCATGAACCTACTATCGAGCATAAATACCCCCTCTTGGGGTCACAAGTATCCACTTAGCCAGAGTTTCTACTAGCAACAGGGAGCATGCAAGATCACAAATAACATATGACATGAATATATAATCAATCTTAACATAGTACACAATATTCATCGGATCCCAGCAAACCAAACATAGAGGATTACATAAAGATGATCTTGATCATGTAGGGCAGCTCACAAGATTGATACATGAAGCACAAAGTGGAGAAGACAACCATCTAGCTACTGCTATGGACCCATAGTCGAGGGATGAACTACTCACGCATCACTTCGGAGGCGGGCATGGCGATATAGATGACTCCGGCGATGATTTCCCCTCCGGCAGGGTGCCGGGAAGAGCTTCAGAAGCCCATGATATGGGTTCGGCGATGGCGGCCGCGACAGAACTTTTCGTGGATGGAGGCTCGTATATCAAGGGTTTTCCCGAGAAGTTGTATAAATAGGCCGAGGATTCAGGTCGGTGGGGCGCCTGTGGGCCCTACACCTACCCTAGGCGCAGGCCAGCCCTAGGCCGCGCCTAGGGGTGGTGTGGGCGCCCTGGTGCGCCTCATCGTCCCCCCTCCGGACTTCGTCTTTGTTTCGTTAAAATATTGACTTCGGCTTTTGTTTCGTCCAATTCTGAGAATATTTCATGTACAACTTTTCTGAAATACAAAAACAGCAGAAAACAAGGAACTGGCACTGTGGCATCTTGTTAATAGGTTAGTAAATATGAAAAGTGTAAAACAAACACACATAAAAAATTGTAAACAAGCATGGAGCATAAAAAATTATAGATACGTTTGAGACGTATCAGCATCCCCAAGATTAACTCCTGCTCGTCCTTGAGTAGGTAAGTGATAACAAAATAATATTTGAGGTGACATTAAGCCAACACAATCTTGATCAAGCATGTAAAGCATTGTGAGCTGAGATCTAAGTACTCTAACATAGGCATGATAGATATAATTCAATTGAACTTAGCAACTATGTTATAACATGAAGAGTAACTCAAACAAAGGATCATGAATAATAATGCATTGAAAGCAACTGTGTGTTTATGATCATAGAGTAAACATAATAAAGTATTACTCAACATGTCCTTATGGAATAGCAAAACATAAATTCAAGGACACCTTCAAAGTTCAAAGGGTGACTAGATACAAATAATTTGAGAGCAAGCAATAGAACAATCACGAATGAATCAATAAATTTTTTGGGAGTATGCACATTGCACTAAGAATGACAACTATGCTCTCTTAATTGGTGCATAAAGTAGAAGGTGGAGACTCAACATGAAAGTAAAAGAAAGGCCCTTCGCAGAGGGAAGCAGGGATTACCCATGTGCTAGAGCTTTTATTTTGAAAGCATTAAGAGTGTTGATAATATTTATTTTGAGAGGTGCTACTTCTGTCAACGGTAGTGATAAATAGTATGACTTATGCATAATTACTTCCTATAAGTTTGCTTGCCTCATGCAGAATATACCAATAGTGCACACACCTTGTCCTAATTAGCTTGGACTTCCATGGATTTTCATCGCATATATATGTTTTAACCAAGTGTCACAAAGGGGTACCTCCTTGCCTCCTGTACAAAGGTCCTTACGAGATGGATCTCATTTGATTTCTCAATTTTGATGAATCTCAACTTTTTTGGACATCCATACTAGGAAAGCAAGGACAACAGATATTTGGAATTTTACCCAGCTGAAACTTCCACCATGTGAACATGGCTTTAGTTGCCGGCCCAATGTTCCTCTCTAACAATATGCATACTCAAATCTTTGCAACTCATGGTAAATCCCTTACTTCAAACAAGATGAGCATGCATAGTAATTCACATGATATTCAACAAAAGCATATTGATGGTGTTCCCCATGACAGCATGGTTATCACACAACAAGCAACTTATATGAACTAAAAATGCATAAAACATAGTACTTTCAACAATAGTTTTTAGACTACTTTCCCAAGCTTATAATTTACACAAAACAAGTGATTATTTTTTGAAGGTTTAAAGGTAGCACACAAGCAATTTACTTTGGAGTGGCGGTGAAATACCATATATAAGTAGATATGGTGGACACAATTGGCAACTTTGGTTTTTGGTGGTTGGATGCATGAGTAGAGCTCATACTCAGTACAAGTGAAGGCTAGCAAAAAGACTAGAAGCTACCAACTTAAGAGAGCAATAATGGTAATCATGCATAGTGACAAAACATAATCAATCAAAGCATGAAGTGATATTACAAATCAAAAATTAAATGATCATAGAGGCTTTAGTTGACTGGTTATAGTCATAACATGGTATAAGCATGCGCCAAGTCAAACTAATAAAGCATCCAAGGAGAATACCATAATACTATACTTTTATGATAGAAACGACACATGATTCTTTTAATGACACATTATGCATTCTCAGGCATTTGAAATAAGTCATGCTAAAACAATAAATACTAATCATATGACAATAATAACATCCAACATGACATGCCAAAGTCTATACCACAGTCTAGACAAGCTTCCATTTGCATCGCTATATAGTCATGAAACATTTTACTCGTATCCAACACCAATCAACTTATTTGAAATAACTTCCAGAGATGAAATACAATATGGACCAGAGAGCTAATCATACATAAATAAAGAATACTAACCTGCTCTGAACAAAATTCAAGTGAAAGAACAAGAGCTAAACGCAGTACCACAAAACTAGAACACTCGCAGAACAATAACAACGAAAACTAGAGCGTTCTATGCAAATTAAAAAGGAGTGGGTCTTTCTCCAAAACAAATGTGCCGGGATCCAACATATGCTACAGGATACAAAATAAAACTAAACAAAAAACCAAAATAAAGACGCTCCAAGAACAATATAGTGTATGAAGCAATAAAAATATAGCGTATAGAGAGATGATCTGTTGCTTTGAAGAGGAATTACCTTGGGCATCCCCAAGCTTTGACGCTCGTACCTCCTAAATATGTTTTTGGGGTGAAGTGCATCCCCAAGCTTGAGCTTTTGTCCATTATTCATCTCATCACATCATTCTTCTCTCCCTACACTTGAAAACTTCCTTCATACAAAAACTTCTCACAATTCTTCATTAGCAGCATTAGTACAATCAAAATAGACAAATCCACTTGCGTTCAGTACTAACATATATCAAACATCTATTAAAGCATAAGCTACTGTAGCAACGTTTCAAATAGTTCTCTGATCAAAAGAACTAAAGAAGAAAGAGATTTAAGAGGCGAATGCAAATAGTGCAGAAATCTGTCAAAATAGAACAACAGGTAAAGATCGAAATTTACGAAAATCCTCTGATGCTTATTTCGAAAAGTGGTCAACTAACTAAAGTTAGATGATAAACTGGGGCATATGCATAAAAATGACAGCTCAAAGGCTATTTTTATGAATATTTAGGTAACAGCACAGAATTTGTTTTCAGGACAGCAAGTTCCTCAAACATTACTTTCTTACAATTAAGGTCATTCTTGGCACAAACACGAAATAAAAATGATAAGGAGCGGTTATTACAGTAGTAATAATTTCCAAAACTCAACAAAAGAAAAAAATACTGTAAATAAAACATGGGTTGTCTCCCATAAGCGTTTTTCTTTAACGCCTTTCAGCTAGGCGCGGTAAAAATGCGAGCATCAAGTATTATCAAGTGAAGAAGCATCAACATTATAAATGGCGGAAGCCTTGCACATACCTTTCTTCTTCTTAAGATTTTTCATAGGGAAACGATGAGAACCACCTTGTGGGGTGGTGAAGATCATGATACCTTCCCCAACATCAATCCTTGCTCCCAGGAGTTTTAGCAGTGATCGTCCAAGCGTAATTTGTCCTTTTCCTACACATTCGATGACAAGATAATCAGTGGATACCATTCTTCCCAAAAAATTTGTATGCACTCCTTCAGCAATTCCAATAGGTAATATAACAACATTATTGGTATGAGATATTTTCTCTCCTCCCTAAGGAAGTCCCCAAAGATTTAAAGACTCGTAAATATCTCTAGGCATAAAGCAAAATTCAGACATAATATCACAACAAGCATAAAAAAATTCACCACCTATATCAACTTTCGCTGAAGGGAGCCAATTTGCGGGTTTAGAATTTATTGGTACTTGATCACATTTCTCTCTAAGCATGCTACAACATTCGTTCAGTCTAGTTGTACTTGTCTCAAGAGTGTTTAATCTATTAAAAATGCGCACAAGGGATGCATCAAAATTACAAGGTGAGCTATATGTCGGAATCAACTTTTTTATGGCATTAAAAGATTGATCTCCATCACAGAGAAGGAAATCTCATCCAGCTACTGTACCCACATCATATCTATAACGCAGAATAAGATCGAAATAAAAACTACTCAGGATCAAACTTGAAGTCATTCTCTGTTCGGTTTTAATGTAAGAACTATTAATTCTAGACCAAGCATCCTTAAAACTCTCCTCACTCCCTTGCTTGAAAGTGAAAATCATCTCCTCAGGCGACATAATAACAGGAGCAGACATTTTAGCAAAAATTAAACTAAGCAACATAAATAACAACTATGTAAGAAACTAATTTTTGTGTGTTTTAAATGAAGACAACTATAAAAGTAAACTATTTTTTTGTGTTTTTGATATAATAAAGCAAACAAGAACAAAATAAAGTAAACTAGGCAAACTATAGCAAAATAAAGAGATTTGAAATGAGAGACTCCCCTTGCAGAAATCCTCTTTCTCCCCAGCAACGGCGCCAGAAAAAGTCTTCCTGGAGTGCACTCGTAGTACGCAGACACACTGTTGGGGAACCCCAAGAGGAAGGTTTGAAGAGCACATCAACAAGTTTTCCCTCAGTACAAAACCATGGTTTAATCGACCAGTAAGAGAAAGGCGTGACTTCTGAAGGTGTTGCTGGCTGACTAGTGGCGGGCGCACTGGCGTGAGCAACAACGTGGAACCTGCACACAACAGAACCCAAATACTTTGCCCAAACTTACAATGAGGTTATCAATCTCACCGGTTTGCTGAACACAAAGGATTAGACGTATCAAATGGAAGGAGATGTTTGCAGAAAGTAAACAAAACATGATTGCAGTTGAATTTATCAGTAAAGGAAATAGGACCGGGGTCCACAGGTCACTAGAGGTGTCTCTCCATAAAGAAATAGCATGTTGAGTAAAAAAATTACAGCTGGGCAATTGACAGAATATTGATCGATACATGACAAGATGATTACTATGATAATTTGGTATTGGGCATTACAACATAATACATAGAACATAATCCAACTGCGTGTATGACTAATAATCCACCTTCAGGTTGTTGGGTTATCCCTAGTAGCAACATCACATCTACAACCTTAGAAGTTATAAATTCAATCTCCCAGAAAACTAGAGGCATGAACCTACTATCGAGCATAAATACCCCTCTTGGAGTCCAGAGTTTCTACTAGCAACGAAGAGCATGCAAGATCACAAATAACATATAACATGAATATATAATCAATCTTAACATAGTACACAATATTCATCGGATCCCAGCAAACCAAACATAGAGGATTACATAAAGATGATCTTGATCATGTAGGGCAGCTCACAAGATCGATACATGAAGCACAAGGTGGAGAAGACAACCATCTAGCTACTGCTATTGACCCATAGTCCAGGGATGAACTACTCACGCATCATCTCGGAGGCGAGCATGGTGACGTAGATGCCTACGGCGATGATTTCCCCCTCTGGCAGGGTGCCATGATGAAGAGCTTTAGAATCCCCCGGGTTCAGCGATGGCGGCCGAGACAGAACTTTTCATTGATGGAGGCTCAGGTATCCAGGGTTTACCCGAGAAGATGTATAAACAGGCAGAGGATTCAGGTCGGTGGGGCGCCTATCGGCCCCACACCTACCCTAGGTGCGGGCCAGCCCTAGGCCGTGCCTAGGGGTGGTGTGGGCGCCCTGAAGCGCCTCTTCATCCCCCATTCGGACTTCGTCTTCGTTTCGGGAAAATATTGACTTCAGCTTTTGTTTCGTCCAATTCCGAGAATATTTCTTGTACAACTTTTTTGAACGGATGAAGCCCGGTGATCAGGGGGGTACGTGAGCACCCCCTAGCTGCTCAACACGTGTCTAACGCCATCTATTAATCTGTTAGACACGTTTGGCTGTTGTCGTTTCTATCTGACGCAGAGTAGAGAAAAATGATTATTCATGTCCCATCGGTGCTTTATCCCTTCCACCGTCCCACGCGATAGCTCTCTACTGAGCCCGAGATGGAGCAAGGCGGGGTATCTCCGGCGATGACCAGGTGAGAGAGGAGGAGAGCGGCCTCGCGTCTGGGCAGGAGGAGCAGGGGCGGCACGCGGGCTGCACGACGAGCTCCGGGCCAACCTTCCGCTATCCCCCTGGACCGCCGGCGGAAGTTGCGACCGCGCGTCGGGGCAAGGCGAGGGAATTCTTCACAGATTCAATCGCCTCTCTCCTTGGTTGTCCTGTACGGTACCACTTTAGCACGCGCGAGACAGGTGATACGCGTGAAGCACACGTCCGTTGGGAACCCCAAGTGGAAGGTATGATGCGTATAGAAGCAAGTTTCCCTCAGTATGAAACCAAGGTTATCGAACCAGTAGGAGCCAAGAAGCACGTGAAGGTTGTTGGTGGAGTGTAGTGCGGCGCAACACCGGTGAAACCGGCGCCAACGTGGAACCTGCACAACACAATCAAAGTACTTTGCCCCAACGTAACAGTGAGGTTGTCAATCTCACCGGCTTGCTGAAAACAAAGGATTAAACGTATCGAGTGGAAGATGGTGTTTGTTTGCAAAGAACAGTAAAAAGTAGAATGTATTCAGATGTAAAAGAATGGACCGGGGTCCACAGTTCACTAGTGGTGTCTCTCCAATAAGATAACTAACATGTTGGGTGAACAAATTACAGGCGAGCAATTGACAAATAAAGATTCAATACATATCAACGATGATTACTATGTGATTTAATCAGGGCATTACGACAAAGTACATAGACCGCTATCCAGCATGCATCTATGCCTAAATAATCCACCTTCAGGTTATCATCCGAACCCCTTCCGGTATTAAGTTGCGAACAACAGATAATTGCATTAAGTATGGTGCGTAATGTAATCAACACAAATATCCTTAGACAAAGCATCAATGTTTTATCCCTAGTAGCAACAGCACATCCACAACCTTAGAACTTTCTCGGTCCCAGATTTAATGGAGGCATGAACCCACTATCGAGCATAATTACCCCCTCTTGGAGTTACAAGTATCAACTTGGCCAGGCCTCTACTAGCGGAGAGCATGCAAGAACATAAACAACACATATATGATAGATTGATAATCAACTTAACATAATATTCTATATTCATCGGATCTCGCCAAACACAACATGTAGCATTACGAATAGATGATCTTGATCATGTTAGGCAGCTCACAAGATCTATAACAATGATAGCACAAGCGGAGAAGACAACCATCTAGCTACTGCTATGGACCCATAGTCCAAGGATGAACTACTCACGCATCAATCCGGAGGCGGGCATGATGATGTAGAGCCCCTCCGGTGATGATTCCCCTCTCCGGCAGGGTGCCGAGGCGATCTCCTGAATCCCCGAGATGGGATTCGCGACGGCGGTCGGAAGGTTTTCCGTATCGTGGCTCTCGGTACGGGGGTTTCGCGACGGAGGCTTTAAGTAGGCGGAAGGGTAGGTCAAAAGGCGTCACGAGGTGGCGACACAACAGGCGGCGCGGCCCGGCCCGGCCGCGCCGCCCTAGCGTGTCGTCGCCTCGTATTTCGTTCCTCTTCGGACTTCTGGAAGCTTCGTGTAAAAATAGGCCCCTGGGCGTTGATTTCGTCCAATTCCGAGAATATTTCCTTACTAGGATTTGAAACCAAAAACAGCAAAACGGCACTTCGGCATCTTGTTAATAGGTTAGTGCCGGAAAATGTATAATAATGTTGTAAAGTATGTATAAAACATTCAAGTATTGTAATAAAAGTAGCATGGAACATAAGAAATTATAGATACGTTTGAGACGTATCAAGCATCCCCAAGCTTAGTTCCTACTCGTCCTCGAGTAGGTAAACGATAACACAAATAATTTCTGAAGTGACATGCTACCAACATAATCTTGATCAACATTATTGTAAAGCATATGAGATGAATGGAGTGATCTGAACAAAAGATTGCTAACAAAGATAATGACTAAGCAAATGAATCATATAGCAAAACTTTTCATGAATAATACTTTCAAACAAGTATCAATAAGAGTTGCATAAGAGCTAACTCATAAGCAATAAATTCTAAGTAGAATGCATTGAAGCAACACAAAGGATGATTAAGTTTCAGCGAATGCTTTCAACTTGTAACATGTATATCTCATGGATATTTGTCAACATAGAGTAATATAACAGGTGCAATAAGTAAACATGTAAGAATCAATGCACGCAGTTAACACAAGTGTTTGCTTCTAAGATAAAAAGAAATGGGTAAACTGACTCAACAATAAAGTAAAAGATTGGCCCTCGAGAGGAAGCATGGATTACTATTTTTGTGCTAGAGCTTTTGTTTTGAAAACATAGAAACAATTTTGTCAACGGTAGTAATAATTCATATGTGCTATGCATAATACTTCCTACAAGTTGCATGTCTCATGCATAGAGTACTAATAGTGCTCGCACCTTGTCCTACTTAGCTCGGAAACACGGATTCTCATCGCATAACATATGCTTCAACCAAGTGTCACAAAGGGGTACCTCTATGCCGCATGTACAAGTGTCTAAGGAGAAAGCACGCATTGGATTTCTCGCTTTTGATTATTCTCAACTTAGACATCCATACCGGACAACATAGACAACAGATAATGGACTCCTCTTTTTAATGCTTAAGCATTCAACAACAGTTAATATTCTCATAAGAGATTGAGGTTGTATGTTGATACGTCCAAAACGTATCTACTTTCCCGAACACTTTTGCTATTGTTTTGCCTCTAATTTGTGTATTTTGGATACAACTAACACAGACTAACGCTGTTTTCAGCAGAACTGCTCTGGTGTCTCGTTTTTGTGCAGAAATCCAACTTTCGGAAAATCCTCGGAATTTATGAGAAGGCCTATTTTACCCAGAATATTGGCGGAGCCGAAGGGCAAGAGAGGTGGAGGCCGGGGCCCCACACCGGGCGGCGCGGCCCGGGGGGGCCCGCACGGCCATGTGGTGTGGCCCCCTCGGCCGGCCTCCGACGCCCCTTCGGACTACTTATTGGGTTCGACCTGAAAACGCACGGGGAGAAGTCGAAGTCGCGAGAAACCCTCCAGAGAGCTGCCACATCGCGAAACTCCGTCGCGGGAGCCAGAAGTCTCCGTTACGGCACTCCGCCGGGACGAGGTGGAGGAGATCTTCACCGCCATCACCGCCAACGCCTCTCCATCGACCAGCAATGTTTCCCCCATCCATGTGTGAGTAATTCCCCCGCTGTAGGCTGAAGGGGATGGTAGGGATTGGATGAGATTGGTCATGTAATAGTCATAAGATTGTTAGGGCATAGTGCCTAGTATCCGTAGATGTCACTTTTATGATATTGTTGCAACTTGTTATGCTTAATGCTTGTCACTAGGGCCCGAGTGCCATGATCTCAGATCTGAACATGTTATTGATTCATGAAGATATTCGTTGTTTATGATCTTACCTGCAAGTTGTATACACATGTCGCTGTCCGGAACCAATGGCCCCGAAGTGACAGAAATCGGGACAACCGGAGGGGATGGTAGTGATGTGAGGATCACATGTGTTCACGGAGTGTTAATGCTTTGCTCCGGTACTCTATTAAAGGAGTACCTTAATATCCAGTAGTTTCCCTAGAGGCCCGGCTGCCACCGGCTGGTAGGACAGAAGATGTTGTGCAAGTTTCTCATTGCGAGCACGTACGACTAAATATGGAACACATGCCTATTGATTGATTAGTACTTGGATACCGTTTTATTATTATCTGCAAATGCCCATGCTTTGATTGTTACATGAGTTTCTCTCATCCATGCAACGCCCGTTAAATCCGTCCCTGTGCCTACAGTATTTTAATCCTGCTGTTTACTATAATCATTACTGTTGTCTTTATTTCACCGCTGTTGTTATTTCACTATTCCTACTGCCATAAAACTGTTACTACTGATAAACTCTTGCGAGCAAGTCTGTTTCCAGGTGCAGCTGAATTGACAACTCCGCTGTTAAGGCTTACAAGTATTCTTTGTCTCCCCTTGTGTCGAATCAATAAATTGGGTAATACTTCCCTCGAAGACTGTTGCGATCCCCTATACTTGTGGGTCATCAAGACTATTTTCTGGCGCCGTTGCCGGGGAGCATAGCTTTATTTGGAAGTTCACTTGGATTGATATTGTTCGCTGCAAATTCTCCATCATGGGTAAACCTCGCGATACTAAGATCGCCATATTACCATCCACTACAAGAAAAGGTACAACTCTTAGTACCTCTGCTGCTCTTGATTCACCATCTGTGATAAGTAAACTTGTTTCACCACCACAAGCTTCAAATGCTGGTACTTCTGCTGAATCTGAAAATTCCTCTCATAATTGTGATGATGCTTCTGCTGTGCTTGATAATGATGGTTCGTTAGGATCTTTTCTAGATGCTACAATTGCTAAGTCTAGACAAATTGAAAATACTGAAACTCCTAATGAAAATGCTGCTACACCTGTTAATTCACCTGAGTCTGTTGAATATTCTAGTGATGATCTTGATGAAGATTATGTAGAGCTTGATGATGATTTTATTGAAAAATGCAATGCTACTACTGATGCAAGAAAAATTAAAAAGTTGCTTGCAGAACATGCTGTTAGATATAAACTGTCTCCTGATCCTAAATTTGCCACATCTCCTATAAACATTAGGGATAAAGATTATGATTTTTCTCTTGATTTATCTCATATAGCTATTGTTGAGAAAACACCCTTTTGTGGTACTGAAAAAGAAAGTGCTGTTGAACACATGACTGAATTATCTACTCTTAGTGGCTTGTTTTCTGATGATATTAAGATGCGTACTTACTTTGTCGCTAAAATTTTTCCTTTCTCATTAAAGGATGATGCTAAAACTTGGTATAATAATTTGCCTTCTGGTTCTATTAAAAGTCCAAAAGAATTGCTTGATGTTTTCTTCCGTAAATACTTTCCTGCTAGTGCTCAACATGCTGCTTTGCAGAGAATTTATAATTTTGACCAGGAAGATGGAGAGAAATTGCCTGAGGCTTGGGCTAGATTTTGCTCTCTTATTAGAGCTCAGCCTGACCATGATTTGGAAAAACATGATTTACTTGATATATTTTATAGTGGACTAACCATTGAGTCTAGGGCATACCTGGATAGTTGTGCTGGTTGTGTTTTCAGGAAAAGAACTCCAGACGACGCTGAAGAATTATTGGCTAAAATAGGCCGGAATCATGATGATTGGTCTACAATTGAACCAACCCCGACACCGATAGTGAAGAAGAGGGGTATGATTAAATTAAATGATGAAGATATGAGGGAAGCCAAGAAGTCTCTTAAAGAGAAGGGTATTAAACCTGAAGATGTGAAGAATTTACCTCCTATAGAAGATTTATGTGAGATAACTCCCCCTTCATCCATGATTGAGGTACACTCTCTTCAACGCTTTACTAGAGAAGATATTCCGTATTCAAAACCTCCTGCTCAATGCTTAGATGAATTTGATAATTATATTGTTAAGCAAGAAAACTTTAATATGAGAGTAGAGAATCATTTAATGGAAAATTCTCGAGCTATTAGTGAATTGCATGGTATTGTGGAGAGAACCTCCAATGATGTTAAGATACTTGTTAAACATTTTCAAATGGTTCAAACTCAAATTGATCAACTTACTAAAGTGCAAAATGACTTGTTGGGAAATAATTCTAAAGAAAAACATGCTTATGAAGTAACAACTAGAGGTGGTGTTTCTACCCAGGATCCTCTATATCCTGAAGGGCATCCCAAAAGAGTTGAACAAGATTCTCAACTAATTAAAACTAGTGCTCCATCTAAGAAAAAGAAAAAGAAACATAAGAATGTTGTAGAATCCTCTGAACCTGTTAATGATCCTAATAGTATTTCTATTTCTGATGCTGAAACTGAAAGTGGTAATGAACATGAGGAAGATAATGATAAGAATGATACTCCTGATAAAGAAGAAATTGAAAAAGAACCTGAAAAGCCTGCTAAAAATAAAAAGTACACTAAAGAAGATTTTATTACTGAGAAACATGGTAATGAAAGAGAACCTTGGGTTCAAAAGCAAATGCCTTTTCCTGCTAAGAAACTAAAATCAAAGGAGGAGGAACATTATAATAAATTTTGTGATTGGATGAAACCTTTATTTTTGCAAATTCCTTTGACTGATGCTATTAAATTGCCTCCTTATTCAAAGTATATGAAAGATATTGTTACTAACAAAAGGAAAATCCCCAATGAGGAAATTTCCACTATGCTTGCTAATTACTCCTTCAATGGTAAGATTCCAAAGAAGCTTGGAGACCCAGGTATACCGACTATTCCTTGTTCCATCAAGAATAATTATGTTAGAACTGCTCTATGTGATTTGGGAGCAGGTGTTAGTGTAATGCCTTTTTCTCTTTATAAGAGACTTGATTTAGATAAATTGATACCAACTGATATATCTTTGCAAATGGCTGATAAATCTACTGCTATTCCTGTTGGTTTATGTGAAAATGTTCCTGTTCAAGTTACTCAGCATTGCTTGATATTAACTGATTTTGTTGTGTTGGAAATGCCTGAAGATGATAATATGTCCATTATTCTTGGAAGACCCTTTCTTAATACTGCAGGGGCTGTTATTGATTGCAATAAAGGCATGGTTACTTTCAATGTTGATGATAAGGAACACACTGTCTATTTTCCCAAGAGGATTGATAAAGTATGTGGAGTCAATACAATTTTTAATGTGAAAACTATCAAAGTGGGATCCATTGATTGTCCTATATATGAGCCTAAAGAAGAATATCAAACTCTTGTGATTGGATCCATATCAATTCAATATAAGGTAACATGATTGATTTGAGGTTTATTTCTTCTTATGTCATATAAAATTTATTTGGTAGCAAGACTTGATCAACCTTGTTAACAAGTATATTTTATTGCATAAGAGAGCTAAACAACATTTCTTTCTTTCTTTCTCCCTCCACTTATTTTACTTGCTGTAGCACTTTTGTTTTGCAATATGCTTTAGTCATTTAAGATTTTAGAAATCATTTTCCTGCGCAGTAATCATTAATTTAATACATAGAAATGTGCATTTTTCGAAGTTCTCTAAAAATTACAAAAATTACACCGTTGGTCCTATTTTTCGACGAGGCACCTGGGAGCACCAGAGGATGACCTGTGGGGCACCAGGAGGTGCCACACCATAGGCCGGCGCGGCCAGCAAGGGGGCCGCGCCACCTTGTGGTGTGGGCCACCCCTTGCCCCACTACATCATCTCTTCCTCCCAGCATCTTCTCTCTCCCGAAAAAACTCGTACCAAGTTTCTCTCACTCGTGTTTCTGCTCAAGAACTCGCGATTTTTCGATCTCCTTGCTCAGCCCAGATTTCTGTTTGAAATTTGGCACATTTACTCCTTGGTATGTGACTCCTTTGATTGTCCAATTAGAATTTCATTTGGTTGAGTATATCTTGAATATTTTGCTGCTGTAGATAACATGTTTAGTGAGCTTGCATGCTTGTTCTTAGTGGAAGAAATTAGTTTTGATGCATGTTTAGTACTCTAGCAAGTTCCTATAGTAGTTCCCTTCAATTACATACCTTGAAATCAAATTTTATAATGATTGTTGAAAATTTCAGAAGGGGAAGATGAAGAAATTCAAATTTGGAGAATTGTTCAAGAAAGCAACAACCAGCACCGGTAGGCCCTCAAGGGCGTCTACTCAGATTAGGCGATCCTACAATGAGGATGTCATCGCGCCTAGCTTCGCGCCCGAGGAGGACAATGGGGCTCCTAATGCTTCATCCTTCCCATGTTATGAGTTTCTGACAAATGCAGGGATATTGGATGATTTCTTCACCCTTGTCAACAGGGCAGGCTTAGCCACCTACGTGGGAGATGAAAGGGAACAATACTACAGGCTCACCAAAGTTTTCGTTGAGAGCTTCAAGTTCCACAACGCGCAATTTGAGCCGACAGTTGCATTCAAGATCTATGATATTCCTGTTACTATGAAATTGGAAGAATTTTGTCGTGCATTGGATATTGCCCCTGTAGGTACAGCAAGGAGGATTGATGACAACCCCCGGGACTTGTTGGAGCTCTACCGAGGGATCACCGAGGATGATTGCCGCACCATCCAGCGAGGGAAGATAAGAAACATTCAACTCCCCGCTATTAAATATTTCGCATATTACATTGCTACTAGCATTTTGGGTAGAGAAAATACTAGCAACATCTCTAGCTACCATCTTGCTTTCTTGAATGTTGCACTTACTGGAGAGACATCTTATCATCTTGGTTCTCTTATTGCTCGCCGCCTGTCTAGCAGGGGGCCTATTTTTGGAGGAACTATTGCACTGCGCATTTTAACACATCTAGAGATTCCTCTTGATTCTAATGATGTACCATTAACCCCTAGGAGACTAGATATTGCTGCTATGAAGAGCCATCATTTTGTTACTACTGACTCCACTATAGATAATATGGTCTATAGAATGTTGTTTGCTGATGGGAATGAGAAGGAAATCCCTCTTCCCCAGCCAGGTTTGTTCAATATTGACAGGCAATCATGGTCGCTCACTAAGGAGGCGGTGGAGGAACATATGAAGATACAAGAATTCCACCAGCAACATGACTCCGAGAACGTCGAGCCCTCCTACGACTACACCGTCACGTACCCCGACGTTTCCTCCAGCACATACCTGGAACCGGGTCGTTCTTCGTCATACTACGGAGACACCACTTCATGGGGACCGTGGGAATGAACTCCACTTAGGCCAAAAGCCTAAGCTTGGGGGGAGGTATACCGGCATCACTCATTCTTTGCATATTATGGTTGCTGGATACTTGTACATACTTGTTTAGTCTCTAGAGTGGTTTTCTAATGAGGGGGAGATGATATTTGGGGAAGTGCTGTCCAAAAACAGATTCTGTGCTGTTACCAAAAAAATTCGTACGCACAGCCAGAACGTTATTTTGAGTTGCCAATTTTTGAGCATGTTCCCCAGGTTGTTATCTAACTTTCATTAGTTGAACACTTTTTGGTCTGAGCAATGGAAGATTTTTGTTAATTTCGATTTCTGTACTGCTGTCAGGATTTGGCAGATTTCTGTCATCCTGCTTTTCTGTGTTTCTGTTAGTTTGCATTCTTTTGTTTTCACTTTGTTTCTTTCCTAAAACACAAAAAGACCAAAAATATTTCTGTTGTTTCTCTTCACCAATTGTTTATTTGGTTCCTTGCTCTTATTTTACTTTATTTGCTATCGTTGGTTTGTTATGAGAAAACCCAAAAAGATTTTACTTTGTTTGCTTGTTTTCTTTCGTTCTTGTTTCTAATTCGAAAACACCAAAAATATTTGCTGTTCTTCTTTGGTTTGTAAAGTTCATCATGAGTTCAATGGTCTTCGGTGGCTGGAGCATGGTTTTCATTTCATATTATCCAAGCTACACAAGTGAAAAGGCAATAATGACGATCTACGACAATCTGATTGTGGTGAGAGGCTGGTATGAACTCTATTTGCTTTCATTTTTGTACATATACTCATCCATATGAGCATGCTTAGTTGGTTCATGTGAGGTATATGTTATTTGAGAAAGTCTAGTAGTTCATGATCTCTCATGTTTAGCTCCAATTTATTAATATGAGTAGCATGTCATGGATGTTTGCTTGCATTGTTTTATTCATGAGTAAGTATGGCATTGTGGTATCCTCCTCTGAATAATTCATTTATATCGACTTGGCACATGCTCACGCATGCATATGACTGAACAAAAAGTCAATTAAGCCTCGATAATTTATATTGCTTCAGAGTTCTTGTATCACTTTTATGCCTCCGTTAATTTATTTTGCCGCAAGCATGATTATGACAGTTACTGCTCTCTTGATTTGTCGCTCCCTAGTCTTTTGCTAGCCTTCACTTGTACTGAGCGGGAACGCCGCTCGTGCTTCCAAACACCTGAAAACCAAGTTGTTCCAAAGTGTCCACCATAAATACCTATGCATGGCATTTCAAACCATTCCAAGTAAATTCTCATGCGCTACCTTTAAAACTTTCAAAATGCTTCTCAATTTGTGTTAATGTTTCATAGCTCATGAGGAAGTATGTGGTGTTTAGCTTTCAACCTTGTCATTTACTTTTGACGGACTCTCATATGGACTAGTGGCACATCCGCTTATCCAATAATTTTGCAAAAAGAGCTGGCAATGGGATTCCCAGTCCCAAATTAATTAACTTAAATAGACACTCCTCCATGGTTTGTGATTGTTGGACGGCACCCGAAGGATTCGGTTAGCCATGGCTTGTGTGAGCAAAGGTTGGGGGTGATACGTCTCCAACGTATCGATAATTTCTTATGTTCCATGCTACTTTATTGATGATATCTACATGTTTTATGCACACTTTATGTCATATTCGTGCATTTTCTGGAACTAACCTATTAACAAGATGCCGAAGTGCCAGTTGCTGTGTTCTGCTGTTTTTGGTCTCAGAAATCCTAGTAACGAAATATTCTCGGAATTGGACGAAATCAACGCCCGGGTTCCTATTTTTCCCGGAACCATCAGAACACGAGAACCGCGGAGAGGGGCCACGGGGCCCCCGGATGATACCTTGGCGCGGCCGGAGGGGGCCGCGCCGCCTATGGTGTGGCCCCTGTCAGCCCTCTGCGCCGCCTCTTCGCCTATATAAAGCCTCCGTCGAAAACCCTATTACGTACGACGAAACCCGAAACCTTCGAGCCGCCGTCATCGCGAAGCCAAGATCTGGGGACAGGAGTCTCTGCTCCGGCACCCTGCCGGAGCGGGAAGTGCCCGGAAGGCTTCTCCATCGACACCGCTGCCATCTCCACCGCCATCTTCATCACCGCTGCTGCTCCCATGAAGAGGGAGTAGTTCTCCATCGAGGCTCGGGGCTGTACCGGTAGCTATGTGGTTCATCTCTCTCCTATGTAGTTCAATACAATAATCTCATGAGCTGCCTTACATGATTGAGATTCATATGATGATGCTTGTAATCTAGATGTCATTATGCTAGTCAAGTGGGTTTTACTTATGTGATCTCCGGAGACTCCTTGTCCCACGTGTGTAAAGGTGACAGTGTGTGCACCGTGTGGGTCTCTTAGGCTATATTTCACGAAGTACTTATTCACTGTTGAAGAGCGTAGTGAAGTGCTTATTTATATCTCTTTATGATTGCAATGTGCATCGTATCACAATTTATCTATGTGCTACTCTAGCAAAGTTATTAAAGTAGTTTTATTCCTCCTGCATGTGTGCAAAGGTGACAGTGTGTGCACCGTGTTAGTACTTGGTTTATGCTATGATCATGATCTCTTGTAGATTGCGAAGTTAACTATTGCTATGATAATATTGATGTGATCTATTCCTCCTACATATGCATGAAGGTGACAGTGTGCATGCTATGCTAGTACTTGGTTTAGTCTTTTGATCTATCTTACACTAAAGGTTACTAAAATATGAGCATTATTGTGGAGCTTGTTAACTCCGGCATTGAGGGTTCGTGTAATCCTACGCAATGTGTTCATCATCCAACAAAAGTGTAGAGTATGCATTTATCTATTCTGTTATGTGATCAATGTTGAGAGTGTCCACTAGTGAAAGTGTAATCCCTAGGCCTTGTTCCCAAATACTGCTGAGTTACTACTGCTTGTTTACTGTTTTACTGTGTTACTACTGCTGCAATACTACCACCATCAACTACACGCCAGCAAGCTATTTTCATGGTTGCTACTGCTCATATATATTCATACCACCTGTATTTCACTATCTCTTCGCCGAACTAGTGCACCTATTTGGTGTGTTGGGGACACAAGAGACTTCTTGCTTTGTGGTTGCAGGGTTGCATGAGAGGGATATCTCTGACCTCTTCCTCCCTGAGTTCGATAAACCTTGGGTGATCCACTTAAGGAAAACTTGCTGCTGTTCTACAAACCTCTGCACTTGGAGGCCCAACACTGTCTACAGGAAAGGAGGGGGAACGTAGACATCAAGCTATTTTCTGGCGCCGTTGCCGGGGAGGAAAGGTAAAAGGTACTCACACTCCGGACCTCGGCTACTAAGCTATTTTCCGGCGCCGTTGTAAGTACTCGAAGCTATTTCCTTTAGACTCTGCAATTGCGACATTTGGTTTCTTGTTTACACTAGTTAGGCATAATGGAAAACAACAAAAATATGAGAGATCTTTATGAACTTTATCTTGAATTAGGACATGATGTGTTTGAAGAGAGAATTAAAAAACCCATGGAACTTTATATGCATGATAATGGGAATGTTATTAGTATGAATGCTTTGAACACCATTGTTGCTAATGCTATGGAAAATTCTAAGCTTGGGGAAGCTGGTTTGATGAGCATGATATTTTTAGTCCCCCAAGCATTGAGGAGAAAATTTACTTTGATGATACTTTGCCTCCTATTTATGATGATTATAATGATAGTAGTCTTTTGTTACCACCTGTTATGGAGGATAAATTTGATTATGATTACAATATACCTCCTATATTTGATAGCTACTTTGTTGAATTTGCTCCCACTACAACTAATAAAATTGATTATGCTTATGTTGGGAGTAGTAATTATTTTATGCATGAGACTCATGATAAGAATGCTTTATGTGATAGTTATATTGTTGAGTTTGCTCATGATGCTACTGAAAGTTATTATGAGAGAGGAAAATATGGTTGTAGAAATTTTCATGTTACTAAAATGCCTCTCTATGTGCTGAAATTTTTGAAGCTACACTTGTTTTATCTTCCTATGCTTGTTACCTTGCTCTTCATGAACTTGTTTATTTACAAGATTCCTATGCATAGGAAGCATGTTAGACTTAAATGTGTTTTGAATTTGCCTCTTGATGCTCTCTTTTGCTTCAAATACTATTTCTTGCGAGTGCATCATTAAAACTGCTGAGCCCATCTTAATGGCTATAAAGAAAGAACTTCTTGGGAGATAACCCATGTGTTTTTTTACTACAGTACTTTGTTTTATATTTGTGTCTTGGAAGTTGTTTACTACTGTAGCAACCTCTCCTTATCATGTTTTTGTGCCAAGTAAAGTTTCTATGTCAAAGTTGATGTTATATTTGGGATCGCTGCGCAGAAACAGCATTGCTGTCTGTCACGAATCTGGGCACAGTTCTCTGTAGAAAATTCGAAAAAATCTGCCAATTTACGAGCGTGATCCTCAGATATGTACGCAACTTTTATTAGTTTTGAGTTTTTCCATTTGAGCAAGTCTGGTGCCAGCTTTAAATTCGTCTTTACGGACTGTTCTGTTTTTGACAGATTCTGCCTTTTATTTCGCATTGCCGCTTTTGTTAAGTTGAATGAGTTTCTTTGTTCCATTAACTTTCAGAAGTTTTGTGCAATGTCCAGAAGTGTTGAGAATGATTGTGTCACCTCTGAACATGTGAATTTTGATTGTGTACTAACCCTCTAATGAGTTTGCTTGAAGTTTGGTGTGAAGGAAGTTTTCAAGGGTCAATAGAAGAGGGTGATATAATGTGATCGAGAAGAGTGAAAGGTCTAAGCTTGGGGATGCCCCGGTGGTTCATCCCTGCATATTTCAAGAAGACTCAAGCATCTAAGCTTGGGGATGCCCAAGGCATCCCCTTCTTCATCGACAACTTATCAGGTTTCTTCTAGTGAAACTATATTTTTATTCCATCACATCCTATGTATTTTACTTGGAGCGTCTGTGTGCTTTTATTTTTATTTTTGTTTTGTTATCTTAGTTCTCTGAATAAGTTCATCCTTGTGTGGGAGAGAGACACGCTCCGCTGGTTCGTATGAACACATGTGTTCTTAGCTCATAATATTCATGGCGAAGTTTCTTCTTCGTTAAATTGTTATATGGTTGGAATTGGAAAATGCTACATGTAGTAATTCTAAAATGTCTTGGATAATGTGATACTTGGCAATTGTTGTGCTCATGTTTAAGCTCTTGCATCATATACTTTGCACCCATTAATGAAGAAATACATAGAGCATGCTAAAATTTGGTTTGCATAATTGGTCTCTCTAAGGTCTAGATAATTTCTAGTATTGAGTTTGAACAACAAGGAAGACGGTGTAGAGTCTTATAATGTTTACAATATGTCTTTTATGTGAGTTTTGCTGCACCGGTTCATCCTTGAGTTTGCTTCAAATAACCTTGCTAGCCTAAACCTTGTATCGAGAGGGAATACTTCTCATGCATCCAAAATCCTTGAGCCAACTACTATGCCATTTGTGTCCACCATACCTACCTACTACATGGTATTTCTCCGCCATTCCAAAGTAAATTGCTTGAGTGCTACCTTTAAAATTCCATCATTCACCTTTGCAATATATAGCTCATGGGACAAAATAGCCTTAAAAACTATCGTAGTATTGAATATGTACTTATGCACTTTATCTCTTATTAAGTTGCTTGTTGTGCGATAACCATGCTTCTGGGGAACGCCATCAATTACTCTTTATTGAATATCATGTGAGTTGCTATGCATGTCCGTCTTGTCTGAAGGATCTATCATTTTAGTGGTTGGAGCATGCAAAATTGTTAGAGAAGAACATTGGGCCGCTAACTAAAGCCATGAATCATGGTGGAAGTTTCAGTTTTGGACATATATCCTCAATCTCATATGAGAATAATAATCATTGCTACATGCTTATGCATTTAAGAGGAGTCCATTATCTGTTGTCCATGTTGTCCCGGTATGGATGTCTAAGTTGAGAATAATCAAAAGCGAGAAATCCAAAATGCGAGCATTCTCCTTAGACCTTTGTACAGGCGGCATGGAGGTACCCCTTTGTGACACTTGGTTGAAACATGGCATGCAAAGACCCGGTAGTCCAAGCTAAGTAGGACGAGGTGCGGACACTATTAGTATACTATGCATGAGGCTTGCAACTTGTAAGATATAATTTACATAACTCATATGCTTTATTACTACCGTTGACAAAATTGTTTCATGTTTTCAAAATAAAAGCTCTAGCACAAATACAGCAATCGATGCTTTCCTCTTGAAGGACCATTCTTTTACTTTTATTGTTGAGTCAGTTTACCTATCTCCTTCCACCTAAGAAGCAAACACTTGTGTGAACTGTGCATTGATTCCTACATACTTGCATATTGCACTTGTTATATTACTTTATGTTGACAATATCCATGAGATATACATGTTATAAGTTGAAAGCAACCGCTGAAACTTAATCTTCCTTTGTGTTGTTTCAACACCTTTACTTTGATTTATTGCTTTATGAGTTAACTCTTATGCAAGACTTATTGATGCTTGTCTTGAAGTACTATTCATGAAAAGTCTTTGCTTTATGATTCACTTGTTTACTCATGTCATTACCATTGTTTTGATCGTTGCATTCATTACATATGTTTACAATAGTATGATCAAGTTTATGATGGCATGTCACTTCAGAAATTATCTTTGTTATCGTTTTACCTGCTCGGGACGAGCAGAACTAAGCTTGGGGATGCTGATACGTCTCCAACGTATCGATAATTTCTTATGTTCCATGCTACTTTATTGATGATATCTACATGTTTTATGCACACTTTATGTCATATTCGTGCATTTTCTGGAACTAACCTATTAACAAGATGCCGAAGTGCCAGTTCCTGTTTTCTGCTGTTTTTGGTCTCAGAAATCCTAGTAACGAAATATTCTCGGAATTGGACGAAATCAACGCCCAGGTTCCTATTTTCCCGGAACCATCCGACACACAAGAACCGCGAGAGAGGGCCACAGGGCCCCAGATGAGGCGCGGCCGGAGGGGGCCGCGCCGCCTATGGTGTGGCCCCTCAGCCCTCCTGCGCCGCCTCTTCGCCTATATAAAGCCTCCGTCGCGAAAACCCTATTTGCACGAAACCCACAGAAACCTTCCAGAGCCGCCGCCATCGCGAAGCCAAGATCTGGGGGACAGGAGTCTCTGCTCCGGCTGCGGAGCGGGAAGTGCCCCCGGAAGGCTTCTCCATCGACACCGCTGCCATCTCCACCGCCATCTTCATCACCGCTGCTGCTCCCATGAAGAGGGAGTAGTTCTCCATCGAGGCTCGGGGTTGTACCGGTAGCTATGTGGTTCATCTCTCTCCTATGTAGTTCAATACAATAATCTCATGAGCTGCCTTACATGATTGAGATTCATATGATGATGCTTGTAATCTAGATGTCATTATGCTAGTCAAGTGGGTTTTACTTATGTGATCTCCGGAGACTCCTTGTCCCACGTGTGTAAAGGTGACAGTGTGTGCACCGTGTGGGTCTCTTAGGCTATATTTCACGAAGTACTTATTCACTGTTGAAGAGCGTAGTGAAGTGCTTATTTATATCTCTTTATGATTGCAATGTGCATCGTATCACAATTTATCTATGTGCTACTCTAGCAAAGTTATTAAAGTAGTTTTATTCCTCCTGCATGTGTGCAAAGGTGACAGTGTGTGCACCGTGTTAGTACTTGGTTTATGCTATGATCATGATCTCTTGTAGATTGCGAAGTTAACTATTGCTATGATAATATTGATGTGATCTATTCCTCCTACATATGCATGAAGGTGACAGTGTGCATGCTATGCTAGTACTTGGTTTAGTCTTTTGATCTATCTTACACTAAAGGTTACTAAAATATGAGCATTATTGTGGAGCTTGTTAACTCCGGCATTGAGGGTTCGTGTAATCCTACGCAATGTGTTCATCATCCAACAAAAGTGTAGAGTATGCATTTATCTATTCTGTTATGTGATCAATGTTGAGAGTGTCCACTAGTGAAAGTGTAATCCCTAGGCCTTGTTCCCAAATACTGCTGAGTTACTACTGCTTGTTTACTGTTTTACTGTGTTACTACTGCTGCAATACTACCACCATCAACTACACAGCAAGCTATTTTCTGGCACCGTTGCTACTGCTCATATATATTCATACCACCTGTATTTCACTATCTCTTCGCCGAACTAGTGCACCTATTTGGTGTGTTGGGGACACAAGAGACTTCTTGCTTTGTGGTTGCAGGGTTGCATGAGAGGGATATCTTCGACCTCTTCCTCCCTGAGTTCGATAAACCTTGGGTGATCCACTTAAGGGAAAACTTGCTGCTGTTCTACAAACCTCTGCACTTGGAGGCCCAACACTGTCTACAGGAAAGGAGGGGGAACGTAGACATCAGGGGGGAGTGTCATCATCATAATAAAACTTAAATAAAAAGTCACTCCTTCATGGTATGTGATTGTTGGCAGGCACCCGAGGATTCGGTTAGCCATGGTTTGTGAAAGAAAGGTTGGAAGGAGTGCCAACCAAAAATAAATAAAATGGGAGCCGCTCTTGTGAGTCCGGTTGATGAGGTAGTTAGTGTACCCATTACCATTCGTTGACAACAACAAACACCTCTCAAAAATAATTTTACTCCTGCTTTACAAATGAAAAGCTCTAGCGCATGTTAATCCCTGCTTCCCTCTGCGAAGGGTCAATCTTCTACTTTTATGTTGTGTCTCCATTCTTTCTTTGAGCACTATCTTGAGAGCACAACTGTCATTCTTAGTGTAATATGCTTGTCTCAAAATATGATTGATTGTGGTATAACTTTGATGCTTTTATCTTTGACAATCACTACTTCTAGTCTTTCTATGAACTCAAGAGGTGCCTCGGCATTTATGTTTTGCCGATCAAATACAGGCAAGCGAGATACCACTTTATCATATTCTCTTATGAACATTGCAATCCTGCTTATATACATGATTCATGGTGCTTATTATTAATTGTTGGTACCTCTCCATGATTGACATAGTTGTTGGATGATCTTATTTGCATGTATCTCATTATGAACTGCTTAAGTATTAGCCATAGCATGAGAATATATACATCATATGAGCAAATGTGTTCGTGAAAGTTCTTTTATCGCTCAGTTGTTAACTGAATTGCTTGAGGACAAGCAATAAGCTAAGCTTGGGGGAGTTGATACGTCCAAAACGTATCTACTTTCCCGAACACTTTTGCTATTGTTTTGCCTCTAATTTGTGTATTTTGGATACAACTAACACGGACTAACGCTGTTTTCAGCAGAACTGCTCTGGTGTCTCGTTTTTGTGCAGAAATCCAACTTTCGGGAAAATCCTCGGAATTTATGCGAAGGCCCTATTTTACCAGAATATTGACGGAGCCAGAAGGGCAAGAGAGGTGGAGGCCCGAGGGCCCCACACCACAGGGCGGCGCGGCCCGGGGGGCCCGCGCGGCCATGTGGTGTGGCCCCCTCGGCCCGCCCCCCTTCGGACTACTTATTGGGTTCGACCTGAAAACGCACGGGGAGAAGTCGAAGTCGCCAGAAACCCTCCAGAGAGCCGCCACATCGCGAAACTCCGTCGCGGGAGCAGAAGTCTCCATTCGGCACTCCGCCGGGACGGGGAATTGGAGGAGATCTTCACCGCCATCACCGCCAACGCCTCTCCATCGACCAGCAATGTTTCCCCCATCCATGTGTGAGTAATTCCCCCGCTGTAGGCTGAAGGGGATGGTAGGGATTGGATGAGATTGGTCATGTAATAGTCATAAGATTGTTAGGGCATAGTGCCTAGTATCCGTAGATGTCACTTTTATGATATTGTTGCAACTTGTTATGCTTAATGCTTGTCACTAGGGCCCGAGTGCCATGATCTCAGATCTGAACATGTTATTGATTCATGAAGATATTCGTTGTTTATGATCTTACCTGCAAGTTGTATACACATGTCGCTGTCCGGAACCAATGGCCCCGAAGTGACAGAAATCGGGACAACCGGAGGGGATGGTAGTGATGTGAGGATCACATGTGTTCACGGAGTGTTAATGCTTTGCTCCGGTACTCTATTAAAAGGAGTACCTTAATATCCAGTAGTTTCCCTAGAGGCCCGGCTGCCACCGGCTGGTAGGACAGAAGATGTTGTGCAAGTTTCTCATTGCGAGCACGTACGACTAAATATGGAACACATGCCTATTGATTGATTAGTACTTGGATACCGTTTTATTATTATCTGCAAATGCCCATGCTTTGATTGTTACATGAGTTTCTCTCATCCATGCAACGCCCGTTAAATCCGTCCCTGTGCCTACAGTATTTTAATCCTGCTGTTTACTATAATCACTACTGCTGTCTTTATTTCACCGCTGCTGTTATTTCACTATTCCTACTGCCATAAAACTGTTACTACTGATAAACTCTTGCGAGCAAGTCTGTTTCCAGGTGCAGCTGAATTGACAACTCCGCTGTTAAGGCTTACAAGTATTCTTTGTCTCCCCTTGTGTCGAATCAATAAATTGGGTAATACTTCCCTCGAAGACTGTTGCGATCCCCTATACTTGTGGGTCATCATATGTCCAAACTGAAACTTCCACCATGATACATGGCTTTAGTTAGCGGCCCAATGTTCTTCTCTAACATATGCATACTCAAACCATTTGATCATGAAGTCCACTTACTTCGGACAAGACGAACATGCATAGCATCTCACATGATATCCAACAAAGATAAAGTTGATGGCGTCCCCAGAAAACATGGTTACCGCTCAACAAGCAACTTATAAGAATTAAGACACATAACTACATATTCATCACCACAATAGTTTTTAAGCTATTTGTCCCATGAGCTATATATTGTAAAGGTAGAGGAATGAAATTTTAAAGGTAGCACTCAAGTAATTTACTTTGGAATGGCAGAAAAATACCACATAGTAGGTAGATATGGTGGACACAAATGGCATGGAGTTTGGCTCAAGGTGTTTGGATGCACGAGAAGCATTTCCTCTCAGTACAAAGTTTGGGCTAGCAAGGTTGTTTGAAGCAAACACAAGTATGAACAGGTACAGCAAAACTCACACAAGAACATATTGCAAGCATTATAAGGCTCTACACTGTCTTCCTTGTTGTTCAAACACTTTACCCGAAAATATCTAGACTTAGAGAGAACAATCATGCAAACCAAATTAAACAAGCTCTACAGTAGTTCTTCATTAATAGATTAAACTACATGATGCAAGAGCTTAAACATGATCTATGAGAGCTCAAACAATTGCCAAATTGCCAAACCATATGCAGCATTTTCCAATTCCAACCAAATAGCAATTTAACGAAGCAATAAGCCTTCGCCATGAACATTAAAGCACAATTAAGAACACAAGTGTTCCATATGAAAAAGCGGAGCGTAATATCTCCAATATAAGAATGGCGGGATCCAACTTTATTCAAAACAAAACAAAAATAAAAACAAACCGACGCTCCAAGTAAAGAACATAAGAATGTGACGGAATAAAAATATAGTTTCACTAGAAGTGACCTGATAATGTTGTCGATGAAGAAGGGGATGCCTTGGGCATCCCCAAGCTTAGATGCTTGAGTCTTCTTAAAATATGCAGGGATGAACCACCGGGGCATCCCCAAGCTTAGACCTTTCACTCTTCTTGATCATAGTATATCATCCTCTTCTCTTGACCCTTGAAAACTTCCTTCACACAAACTTCAAGCAAACTCATTAGAGGGTTAGTGCATAACCACAAATTCACATATTCAGAGGTGACACAATCATTCTTAACACTTCTGGACATTGCACAAAGCTTCTGAAAGTTAATGGAACAAAGAAACTCATTCAACATAGCAAAAGCGGCAATGCGAAATAAAAGGCAGAATCTGTCAAGAACAGTACGTAAAGATGCATCTGGAAGGGGCACTTAACTTGCTCGAATGGAAAAACTCAAAACTAATGAAAGTTGCGTACATATCTGTGGATCACGCTCGGAAATGTGCAGATTTTTTCGATTTCTTTACAGAGACTTATGCCAGAATTCGTGACAGACAGCAATGTTGTTTCTGCGCAGCGATCCCAAATATAGCATCAACTTTAACATAAAAACTTTACTTGGCACAAAAACATGATAAGGAGAGGTTGCTACAGTAGTAAACAACTTCCAAGACTCAACAATACAGTAAATAAAATGAAACTTGGGTTATCTCCCAAGAAGTGCTTTTCTTTAACGCCTTTCAGCTAGGCGCAGAAAGTGCAAATCAAGTAACATCAAGAGAAGAAGCATCAACATTATTATTTTTCTTGCAAACACAACTTGTTGCAGAGGGTACTTTAGGTGCTCCATTATCTAAATTTTCTATGGTGGTGCTAGGGGTTTTAGCAATTTTAGGCCTATAATAATTCTTTTGTTTAGGCACTTTAGAGGCATACATGAATTTTTGCTCTTTACCCACATAAGCTTTCTCCTTATACTTGAGAGAAGAAAAGGTTGAACCCAAGGTTCCCATAGCTTTTTCAAGTTCATCAATCCTATTGGTTTGATTATCCTGGACAACACAAGTTCCTAGGACACTAATTCTTTCATCAATTCCTTCTAAGGATTTATCAAGTTCATTAGTTTTATCAAGTAGCATTTCCAATTTAGTTTCAACACTTGGAAAATTTTTCTCTATGGTTTCCAATTTTTTCATAACATCCTCAAGAGAGATTTCAATTTTAACTTCATTAACAGGTGGTATTCCAACTAGACTCTCAATGATGCAACTAGCTTCTAAAGCAGGAGTACCTAGGAAATTACCTCCCGAAAGAGTATCAAGAACATATCTATTCCAACTAGATAAACCAACATAAAAGTTCCTAAGAAGGATAGTAGTGGAGTGTTTCTTAATGCACCTATGATGAGCATTACTAATTCTGTACCAAGCATCTTTAAAACTTTCTCCACCTTGTTGCTTAAAAGAACGAACTTCAACTTCAGGATTACTCATTATAACAGTAGTAAAATAAACTAAGCAAATAAAGTAAAGACAAGTAACTAATTTTTTTGTGTTTTGATATAGAGAACAAGATAGTAAATAAAGTAAAGCTAGCAACTAATTTTTTTGTGTTTTGTTTAAGTGCAGCAAACAAAATAGTAAATAAAATAAAGCAAGACAAAAAAAGTAAAGAGATTGGAAGTGGAGACTCCCCTTGCAGCGTGTCTTGATATCCCCGGCAACGGCGCCAGAAATTTAGCTTGATACGCGTGAAGCACACGTCCGTTGGGAACCCCAAGTGGAAGGTATGATGCGTATAGAAGCAAGTTTCCCTCAGTATGAAACCAAGGTTATCGAACCAGTAGGAGCCAAGAAGCACGTGAAGGTTGTTGGTGGAGGAGTGTAGTGCGGCGCAACACCAGTGAAACCGGCGCCAACGTGGAACCTGCCCAACACAATCAAAGTACTTTGCCCCAACGTAACAGTGAGGTTGTCAATCTCACCGGCTTGCTGAAAACAAAGGATTAAACGTATCGAGTGGAAGATGGTGTTTGTTTGCAAAGAACAGTAAAAGCAGTAGAATGTATTCAGATGTAAAAGAATGGACCGGGGTCCACAGTTCACTAGTGGTGTCTCTCCAATAAGATAACTAACATGCTGGGTGAACAAATTACAGCGAGAAATTGACAAATAAAGATTCAATACATATCAACGATGATTACTATGTGATTTAATCAGGGCATTACGACAAAGTACATAGACCGCTATCCAGCATGCATCTATGCCTAAATAATCCACCTTCAGGTTATCATCCGAACCCCTTCCAGTATTAAGTTGCGAACAACAGATAATTGCATTAAGTATGGTGCGTAATGTAATCAACACAAATATCCTTAGACAAAGCATCAATGTTTTATCCCTAGTAGCAACAGCACATCCACAACCTTAGAACTTTCTGTCACTGTCCCAGATTTAATGGAGGCATGAACCCACTATCGAGCATAATTACCCCCTCTTGGAGTTACAAGTATCAACTTGGCCAGAGCCTCTACTAGCAACGGAGAGCATGCAAGAACATAAACAACACATATATGATAGATTGATAATCAACTTAACATAATATTCTATATTCATCGGATCTCGCCAAACACAACATGTAGCATTACAAATAGATGATCTTGATCATGTTAGGCAGCTCACAAGATCTATAACAATGATAGCACAAGCGGAGAAGACAACCATCTAGCTACTGCTATGGACCCATAGTCCAAGGATGAACTACTCACGCATCAATCCGGAGGCGGGCATGATGATGTAGAGCCCCTCCGGTGATGATTCCCCTCTCCGGCAGGGTGCCGGAGGCGATCTCCTGAATCCCCCGAGATGGGATTCGCGACGGCGCGTCTCTGGAAGGTTTTCCGTATCGTGGCTCTCGGTACAGGGGGTTTCCCGACGGAGGCTTTAAGTAGGCGGAAGGGTAGGTCAAAGGGCGTCACGAGGTGGCGACACAACAGGCCGCGCGGCCCAGGCCCAGGCCGCGCCGCCCTAGCATGTCGTCGCCTCGTGGCCCCACTTCGTTTCCTCTTCGGACTTCTGGAAGCTTCGTGTAAAAATAGGCTCCTGGGCGTTGATTTCGTCCAATTCCGAGAATATTTCCTTACTAGGATTTCTGAAACCAAAAACAGCAGGAACTGGCACTTGGCATCTTGTTAATAGGTTAGTGCCGGAAAATGTATAATAATGCTGTAAAGTATGTATAAAACATTCAAGTATTGTAATAAAAGTAGCATGGAACATAAGAAATTATAGATACGTTTGCGACGTATCAACAGGGTGAGCCAAATTTCTTCCTGTCCTATTTTTTCTTTTTGCAGATTGATGCAGCGGATTTCTGATGAGATATAAGCTCAAAATGGCAGGAGTACTTGAATTGGGATCTCAATGGAGCTTAGCTAGCTATGTGCGAGGATTTCTCGTCGGAGCTCGTGAGCCATGGCCGTGATGCGAGGCTGCTGCTGTTCGTCTAGAGATGCCCCGCACTCAGGCAACCGCGTCCTCGGCCTCCGCGATGGCTTGGCAGTGGATACGCCGTTCCCATCGGGCAGTGGTACATGAGAGACCAAGGGAGGGCCGGCTGCTCGCGTCCCGGCCGCCGGGCCGCACGACGACCTCGACGCCGGCAGTTGCTCGCGACCCGGCGGCTGCGAGATGCAGCTCGTGTCCTGGCCGCCCGACGACCTCTGATGTCTACTCACGCTTCTTTTCCTGTAGACAGTGTTGGGCCTCCAAGAGCAGAGGTTTGTAGAACAGCAGCAAGTTTTCCTTAAGTGGATCACCCAAGGTTTATCGAACTCAGGGAGGAAGAGATCAAAGATATCCCTCTCAAGCAACCCTGCAATCACGATACAAGAAGTCTCTTGTGTCCCCAACACACCTAATACACTTGTCAGATGTATACGCGTGAAGCACACGTCCGTTGGGAACCCCAAGTGGAAGGTATGATGCGTATAGAAGCAAGTTTCCCTCAGTATGAAACCAAGGTTATCGAACCAGTAGGAGCCAAGAAGCACGTGAAGGTTGTTGGTGGAGGAGTGTAGTGCGGCGCAACACCAGTGAAACCGGCGCCAACGTGGAACCTGCACAACACAATCAAAGTACTTTGCCCCAACGTAACAGTGAGGTTGTCAATCTCACCGGCTTGCTGAAAACAAAGGATTAAGCGTATCGAGTGGAAGATGGTGTTTGTTTGCAAAGAATAGTAAAAGCAGTAGAATGTATTCAGATGTAAAAGAATGGACCGGGGTCCACAGTTCACTAGTGGTGTCTCTCCAATAAGATAACTAGCATGTTGGGTGAACAAATTACAGGTGAGCAATTGACAAATAAAGATTCAATACATATCAACGATGATTACTATGTGATTTAATCAGGGCATTACGACAAAGTACATAGACCGCTATCCAGCATGCATCTATGCCTAAATAATCCACCTTCGGGTTATCATCCGAACCCCTTCCAGTATTAAGTTGCGAACAACAGATAATTGCATTAAGTATGGTGCGTAATGTAATCAACACAAATATCCTTAGACAAAGCATCAATGTTTTATCCCTAGTAGCAACAGCACATCCACAACCTTAGAACCTGTCTGTCCCAGATTTAATGGAGGCATGAACCCACTATCGAGCATTGATGTCTACGGGTGCTTCTATTCTTGTAGACAGTGTTGGGCCTCCAAGAGCAGAGGTTTGTAGAACAGCAGCAAGTTTCCCTCAAGTGGATCACCCAAGGTTTATCGAACTCAGGGAGGAAGAGGTCAAAGATATCCCTCTCAAGCAACCCTGCAACCACAAAGCAAGAAGTCTCTTGTGTCCCCAACACACCTAATAGGTGCACTAGTTCGGCGAAGAGATAGTAAAACACAAGTGGTATAGATGGTGGTAATATTGCAGAAAGTAAAGATGCAGTAAAACAGTAAACAAGCGGCGCCAGAAAATAGCTTGCTGGCGTAGGAAGCAATTCTTTGTGGTGGAAACAAGGCCTAGGGATCATACTTTCACTAGTGGACACTCTCAACATTGATCACATAATAAATAAGTTCTCTTTCCTTTGTGCTACATATACTCTTGTTAGATGATGAACACCACTAATTGTGTAGGATTACACGAACCCTCAATGCCGGAGTTAACAAGCTCCACAACATTCGATATTCATATTTAAGTAACCTTAGAGCATAATAGATCTTTGCAAAATAAACCAAGTACTAACATAGCATGCACACTGTCACCATCACACTATGAAGGAGGCATAAATCACATCAATACTATCATAGCGATAATCAACTCCATAACCTACAAGAGATTATGATCATAATCTACGACAAGAACTACACAATGCACACACTGTCACCATTACATCATGCAGGAGGAATAGACTACTTTAATAACATCACATGAGTAGCACATAGATAAATAGTGATACAAAACACATTGCAATCATAAAGGGATATAAATAAGCACTTCACTATGCCATTCATAACAGTGAATAAGTATTCTGTGAAATATAGCCTAAGAGACCCACACGGTGCACACACTGTCACCTTTACACACGTGGGACAAGGAGTCTCCGGAGATCACATAAGTAAAACCCACTTGACTAGCATAATGACATCTAGATTACAAGCATCATCATATGAATCTCAATCATGTAAGGCAGCTCATGAGATTATTGTATTGAAGTACATAGGAGAGAGATGAACCTGTAAGGGTATTTCACCCTTATCCATTATTGGGATGAAGCCTGCTACCCGCATTTTGTACACTAGAATTCCACGTTCTACTAGGAAACCGAGATAAAACAAGTTAATATAGCTTGTTTGTCATGGTATACCATTGTAAGGGTATTTCACCCTTATCCATTATTTTGGTAACGATGACACCGTGCTAAAGTATTTGGCCTAATGTGTTTATAAGGATAATCTCAGGTATTAGGCAATGAGGCGTAAATGGTGTATCAAAGGAACAAGAAGGCTAAAGGAGACCCCCCATTTCAACAACAATCAAAAAGGGGTTACAGGAGAAATCCGGTCACCAGCCCGGTCCAACCGGGCCAGCAACCGGCCAGTCCGGCGTGCTGGCCGGTCAACCGGGCGGCAACCGGGTTCCAATGGAGGAGCCAGCAGATCCGGTTTGCGACCGGTCAACCGGGCCCCTGACCGGCGGGTCCGGCGCTCCGTCCGGTCGACCGGGCGGCAACCGGGCAGCAACCGGCCACCAACCGGAGAAGCACCAGGACGACGCAAAGGAGCTCCGGTCACTGATCCGGTCTGACCGGCCTCTGGACCGGGCTGTCCGGTCTGTGGCCCGGTCAACCGGGTTTGTCGAGGAAAAATGCTGAGGTGGCAAGTGGCAACGGCCATATTTCGAAGAACACTATAAATAGCCCTTCTCCTACCTCTAGACAGTTAGGCACTACACTACAAGCTGTTCTTGAGCTCCTTCTCTCATACTCCATTGTTAGAAACACCAAAAGCCTCAGATCTCCCTCCTCCTCCACCCAAACTCAAATCCCTTCGGGGAAACGATAGAGGAGGACCCGATCTACCGTTCTACCAAGCCAAATCTTATTCCCCCTTGTATTCATCAAGAAGCTTGCTTCCTAGGGTTCTTTGGAAACCCTAGGTGGGCAAGAGGAGTCCGGAAGCATCCGGGCTGTGGATCTGCTCCGGGCAAGATTGTGAAGGTTTGGAGGCTACCTCAAAGTCTACCACAAGTGAGAGAGCTATTCCTTCGTGGGATAGGCTCCGGAGAATAGGGTGAGCCTTCGTGGCGCGGGGAATCCTTCGTGGGACCTCCACTCCTCCAAACGTGACGTACCTTGTTGCAAAGCAAGGGAACACGGGAATACATCCTCGTCTCCGCGTGCTATCGGTTATCTCTAACCGAACTCCTTACTTGTGATTTAACTGCCTGTGAGAGCCTTCGTGCTCGAGTTAGTTGTATCCTCATATAGGTTGCTTCACCTAGTTTGCATTAGGCTCACCTTTATATTCCGCAAAGCCTAATATTGCAAAGAAAGAATTAAAATCTGTAGAAACCTATTCACCCCCCTCTAGGTTTACCATCTCTATACTTTCAATTGGTATCAGAGCCTGGACTCTTTTTAAGGGCTTCACCGCCTTAAGAGTGAGATGGATAAACTATTCGAGGGTCTAGATGATGACTCTAACCTTTCGGTTAAAGAAATGAAATCTAGATTCTTGGCATATGAGGCCGAGAAGAAGAAAAAGGAGGATGAACTACAAAGCCAAATGGCAGAAATGTCTGTCATGCTTAAGAACCTAACTACTGGAGGAGCTCCTAGTGGGGTTTCGGCCTCTAAGGAATCCTTCCATGAAGTTAACCATGACTATCCTAGAAACACTTCACCCATGCCTCATATAAACCATAGTGGGACCGTTCCCCATTTTGATGGAACTCACTTTCCACATTGGAAATCTTCTATGGAATCTCATATTCGCAGCTGCAGTGTGGAGCTATGGGAGATCATTCTTCATGGATACCGGGAGCCACAAGATCCCGTTCGGTTGACCTCCACCGAGTTCTACAACCGTCAACTCAATGCCTCCGCACGTGACAAGATTAGAAGTGGCATCAATCGCAAGCTCCTTGATCAAGTCAATGACATCGGCTCCGCTAAAGAGTTGTGGGATCGAATCGTAGTACTCCAAGAGGGAACCGATTTGATCCAATCATCTCTTTATGAGACCGCAAAGCAAGAAGCTCACCGGTTCATGATTCGAGAAGGAGAATCCATAGCCGATGCCTATGCAAGGCTTGGTGCTCTTAGAGTAAGGATCAAGGGACTTGGTGCTGAGAAGTATGATGACGGCTTTGAGATGAATGAAGGATTCATAAAGTCCAAGGTCATTGCAATGATTGCTGTCAAGCAAGAAGATACCAACCTTGCACTCAACTTGCAAATCATGACCAAGAGTGCCGATCTGAACTCCGATGATCTAGTCTCCTATGTGGCCGCCAATGAAAACATGGCCAAGGCAGGAAAAATGCTCATGGCAATGAACCGTGTTGATGAAGCCTCACACAACCATGAAGCGTCACACAACCTTGCCCTCAAGGCTAGAGCTGACCATGGAGGAGAAGAAGAATATGAAATTGAGGAAGATGAGGAGATGACCTCAACTAGTGACATCGCTACCGACTTTGCCTTCTTTGCCAAGAAGTACAAGGGAAAGTTGCCAATGCTCCTCAATGACAAGAAGAAGAAGAGAACTTGCTACAATTGTGATGAAGATAGCCACTTTGCAAATGAGTGCCCTTATGAGAAAAGGGTAGACAAGCCAAAGTTCATCAAAGGGGTCAAGCCAAGATTGAAGCCAAACCCAATCAATGACCGATACAAGAGGAACAAGGGAAGAGCCTTTGTTGGGGCCGAGTACTTGTCCGATGAAGAAGAGGAAGATGAGGAGAAGGAGGCCGGAGTGGCCGGTTTGGCTTTCTCTAAGCCCGGGTCACTCTTCACATATGACTACTCCAAGGATTACTCCACGGAGAATGATGTTGGTTCTTCCTTTATGGCAAGAATAACTCAAGATGATGACTCCGACGACTCTTCCTCATCTACAACCATTGGCTCTTGTCTTATGGCAAGAGAAACCAAGGTAATGGAACCCCCACCTTCTTTGTCTAGTGTCCTTGACAATGAAGCTGAAAATCAAGATGAATTAACTGTGCTTAAGGAACTTTACAATGTTAGATGCACCCTTCGTGGTGAAGCTCTTGTCAAATTTGATTTCTTGATGGACTCTCTCAAAGAAAAGGATGAGTCCATTGAGGAATTAGAATATCATTTGAATGATAAGGAAAGGAGATTCAATCTCCTAAGACAAGAGCTAAAAACCGAAAGGTGCATATCTCAAGGTCTTAAGCAACAAATTGAAACTTATGAACTAGATAAAGTTAAGGACCTTGAAACTATTGAAAGGGCTCAATCATTGACCCAAGAGCTTAATGCATCAAAGGAGGAACTTGAAGTTGCTCATGCTTCTCTCACTAGGGATCTTGACCACCTTGAAAGAGCTAACAAGCTTGTCAAGGATGAGCTCAAGAAACTTGGAAAGAACCATGACCTACTCCAAGAATCCTACTCTAAAGCTCTTGAATCAATGAATGATTCTATTGTTGATAAAAATGTTGCTAGTTCCTCCACCACCTTTACTAGTGAGCATGCTAAGCTTGTTGAGGAACATGTTCGTTTACAAGAGGAACTATCTTTGCATGTTGAGACCAATACATATCTTGAATCTTTGGTAACCAAATATGGTCTCAACTATTATCCTAATGAATCGGCTTGTGAGCAAGCAACTACTCTTGAGGAAAATGTTAGGTTGAAGAAAGAACTTGCCAAGTTCACCACAACCAAGAGTAAGATGGGATTGGATGACCTCTTGAGTAAGCAAAGGTCAAACAATCAAAAGTATGGTCTTGGGTATGTTCCCAAGCCCTACAAGAAGAACAACTACAAGAAAGAGAAGCCCGCTCAAGAAAAGAACAAGAAGGTCACTAATGATGGCAAAGCCCCAAAGGGCAAAGCCACTAGTGGTGACCGCACGGGGCCAAACAATCACTATGCTTTATTTGTTGATTATTATGGTGATGTTTATGCTAACTATGTTGGTCCTCGTAATGGCTATGCTTATAGAGGGTACTCGATTTGGGTACCAAAAGATCTTGTTGCCATGACTAGGGAACCCATTAATCAATGGGTTCCTAAATCCTCTACTTGATTTTGTAGGGGTATTCCTCCGGTGGTCCAAAATGGGTGTTTGATAGTGGATGCACCAATCATATGACCGGAGGAAGAGGTGTGCTTGACCAATTCATTGAAGATATTAACAAGAAGTCAAGCATTACCTTTGGTGACAACTCAAAGGGAAAGGTACTTGGGTATGGCAAGGTGGCAATCTCTAAGGACTTGTGCCTTGAGACGGTCATGCTTGTTGAACACCTTGGTTATAACTTGCTTTCTATATATCATCTTGCCGATGCCGGTTACAATTCATATTTTACTAAGTATTATGTGCAAGTCTTTAGGAGTGACAATCTCAAATTGGTCCTTGTTGGATATGTGGAGAACAACCTTTACGTGGTTGACCTCTCGAAAGAGAGCCCATCTCCCTCCACATGTCTAATGGCGGCCAAGCATGACGAAGGTTGGTTGTGGCATCGCCGCCTTGGTCATGTTAACATGAGGAATCTTAAACAACTCCTAAAGGGTGAGCACATTGTTGGACTAACCGGCATTTCTTTTGAGAAAGATCGTGTATGCAGTGCATGTGTAGCGGGAAAACAACTCAAGAAGAAACATCCTATCAAGAGTATCGTCACCACATCTAGGCCTTTGGAGCTCCTTCATTTGGATCTCTTTGGGCCATCACATTATGATACTCTTGGTGGGAGCAAGTATGGACTTGTCATTGTTGATGATTACTCAAGATACTCTTGGGTCTTTCTCCTTAAGTCTAAGGATGAGACCCATAGGGAGTTCATCACCTTCGCCAAGAAAGCTCAACGTACATATGAATCCGAGATCAAGGCGATTAGGACCGACAATGGCACCGAGTTCAAGAACTACACTATGCAAGAGTTTGTTGATGATGAGGGCATCAAGCATGAGTTTTCAGCTCCATATACCCCTCAACAAAATGGTGTTGTTGAAAGGAAGAACCGGACTATCATTGAGATGGCAAGAACCATGTTGAGTGAATTCAACTCACCCCACAACTTTTGGGGAGAAGCCATCTCTACAGCTGTCCACTACTCCAACCGGCTCTTCCTCCGCCCCCTCCACAACAAAACTCCATATGAGCTTCTCACAGGTAACAAGCCTAATGTCATGTACATTCGTGTCTTTGGATGCAAATGTCTTGTTAAGAACAATAAAGGGAAGCTTGGTAAATTTGAAACTAGAACTATAGAGGGCATTTTTGTTGGATATGCGGAGAACTCTCACGCCTATAGATACTACAACCGGTCCACTGGGACTATTGAAGTATCTTGTGACGTGGTGTTCTTGGAGGATAATGGCTCCCAAGTGGAGCAAGTTGTTCCATGTGTTGCAGGTAATGATGATGATCCATCTAGTGCCATCAAGCATATGGGCATTGGACACATCCGGCCCATGGAAGTGCATAGTGATGATCAAGGTGATGGAATAGAAGTATCAAGCTCACCTCAAGTTGAGCCTAGCTCAACTCAAGTTGAACCATCAAGTGCAACCCAAGATGTATCCTCCACTCAAGATGAGCCACATCCCGAAGAACAAGAAGAAAGCCCTCAACCCACTGAGCAAGATCATGATGATGATCAAGAAACATCTTCAACTCATGTTCAAGCTCAAGTTGTCCCTCATGATCAAGTATTAGCAAGAGATGAATTCATTGATCATGAAGGAACCATTCGGAAGATCAAGGCGGCTACAAGGGCAAGTGACATGAAAGTGGATCTTGTCCTTGGTAGCATCTCAAAAGGAGTGGTAACTCGTAGACACCATGCATTACTTATGACTTATTGTCAACATCATGCTTTTGTGTCTAGTTTTGAGCCACTCAAGGTACATGAAGCCTTGGTTGATCCGGATTGGGTCATTGCCATGCAAGAAGAATTGGAGTGTTTCACTCGCAATGAAGTATGGTCTCTAGTTGAGAGACCCAAGGATCATCGCATCAATGTCATTGGGACCAAATGGGTGTTCAAGAACAAGCAAGATGAGGATGGCATTGTCATTAGAAATAAAGCAAGGTTAGTGGCGCAAGGGTTTGCCCAAATAGAAGGTATGGACTTTGAGGATACCTTTGCGCCGGTAGCCCGTCTTGAAGCTATTCGTCTTTTGCTTGCATTTGCATCTTTCCACAATTTCAAACTATACCAAATGGATGTGAAAAGTGCATTTTTGAATGGTCCTCTAAAAGAAACCGCATATGTAGCTCAACCCCCGGGTTTCGAAGACCCATGCCGACCCAACCATGTGTATTTACTCCATAAGGCACTCTACGGTCTCAAGCAAGCTCCACGTGCTTGGTATGAGTTCCTTAGGGATTTTCTACTACAAGATGGGTTTTGCATGGGTACGGTCGATTCCACCCTTTTCACCAAGCGGGTTAAAGGGGGTGGCTTGTTTATATGTCAAATATATGTTGATGATATTATATTTGGTGGAACTAACCCCAATCATAACAAAGCTTTTGAGCAATTGATGACTAGGAAATTTGAGATGTCCATGATGGGGGAGTTGAAGTTCTTCCTCGGCTTCCAAGTGAGGCAACTTGCAAAAGGCACCTTCATCTCTCAAGAAAAGTATGTGAAGGACATGCTCAAGAAGTTCAACATGACCAATGCAAGCCCAATGAAGACACCCATGCCCGTAAAGGGGCAACTTGGCTCATGTGACGGTGAGAAGGATGTGGACATAAAGGTATACCGTTCCATGATAGGATCCTTGCTCTACCTTTGTGCCTCTAGGCCGGATATCATGCTAAGTGTAGGGATGTGTGCTCGTTTTCAATCCGCTCCTAAGGAGAGCCATTTGATGGCGGTCAAACGGATTCTAAGATACCTTGTTCTCACTCCTACTCTCGGGCTATGGTATCCAAAGGGGTCAACCTTTGAACTCATTGGCTACTCGGACTCCGATTGGGCCGGTGATAAGGTTGACCGGAAGTCTACCTCCGGGGCTTGCCAATTTATTGGCCGGTCATTGGTGAGTTGGTCATCCAAGAAACAAAACTCCACCGCTTTATCCACCGCCGAAGCCGAATATATATCCGCGGCATCTTGTTGCACTCAATTGTTATGGATGAAGCAAACCTTGAAAGACTATGGTGTGTCTCTTGGTACGGTGCCTCTTCTATGTGACAATGAAAGTGCAATAAAGATCGCCAATAACCCGGTTCAACATTGTCGCACCAAACATATTGACATTCGCCATCACTTCCTACGTGACCATGTTGCCAATAAGGATATTGATCTCACTCATGTGGGAACAACCTACCAATTGGCGGATATTTTCACTAAGCCTTTGGATGAAGCCCGGTTTGTAAACTTGAGAGGAGAACTTGGTATTCTTGATCCTAAAAACTTGGATTGAATCAACTTCTTGCACTATATTCTTGCATTTATCTAACTATCTAGCTTAGAGGCACAACACATATGGGGATAGTCATCTTACCATGTCTTGGTATGATGCATACCCATGTGTGCAACATAAATAGACCCAATGTCATTATATGGACCCAAGCACGTCTCTTCGAGGTCACATGACATTTGCGCTTTCACATAGGGGGAGTAATCCCCCGCCCCTCATTTAGTCTAAATTGCAACTTGATTTGGATATACAAGGCTAAATGATCTTATTGCAAAAATCACTCCAAAATGACTTATGATTCTTGATATACACTTCGAATCATGCCCATTGTTGCTATTCACATCTTATTTGGATTTTCTCTCCAATGGGTATGCCTAGAGAACTTTGTGTTTCCTACCCCATGTCTATGCTCATCTCATCATCATCTATCTATCTATATGTACATGTCATCATTTGAGCACTCACACACATTTACACAAAGCATAGGGGCAAAAACGAGGCAAAATTAGAAAATTCTGGGCTGGGCCGGTCCCTGGCCCGGTTGGACCGGGTCCCTGACCGGATGGTCCGGTTGACCGGGCGGCAACCGGGGTCTGGGCCGGGTCAGCCGGTCGCCAGTCCGGTCTGACCGGACTCCTGACCGGTCGCGCAGCCTCCTATATATTGGGAAAGGGATACCCCTTGGGGTCTTTCCCATTGTTCCCCAATCTCCAACCTCCATGGCCGGCGCCCTGACCATCTCCACCACAGCCTAGGTCCTTCCCACCACTAGTTCTTCCCCAAACTTCACCCAACCGTAGATCGGGGTCTCTCAAGCTTCTTCACCAAGGGATTTGGTCCCTCTCGAGTTCGTTTGGAAGATCTTGGGGATTTGGCCCTCAAGCCCTCTTCCCGTGTTCTTCTTGCTCACTTGAGCAACAAGGACCATGTCATCGGGTAAATCTCCCTTCTATTCCCTCTCCTTCTTGATTTCCCTCTCCCATTGCCACATGTTGAGGAAAGTTGAGAAAATTTAGGGTTAGGGTTTGTAAAGTCCTCATGCCTTTAGAGTGTCTCACACCACAATGCACTTCTTCACTATATTGCTATAGTCTATATTCAAGTTTATGAGCTTTTGCATGGTTTTGTGGTAGAAAATCTGGGCACAACATCACAACTCGACAGATCTGGTCACTCGGTCACAACATGGCCCGGTCAACCGGCCGCTCCACCGGCCGACCCGGTGCATGGCCCGGTCAACCGGTCGCAAACCGGCCAGTCCGGTCTGCTGCCCGGTTTGACCGGCCTGTGCGCCGAGCTGCCCAGTTTTTCGCACAATTTCATCACTACACTTGAATATATGCTATGCTCTTTTGGCTTCTCTCTTATTGATGACATGTACGCTTACCCCACTACTATCCCGGCTCTCTTTTTCTCATTCACAGGTAGTTGGAGTGGTGAGCGTGAGACACGTGGCAATGCTTCCAAGAGAGGAAGGACTAATCCTCCTCGCCGTTCTAGTAGCCGCGTTCCCCCTCCAGCTCAGCAGGGTACTGACGGTGGCAGCTCAGTTGGGGGTAGAACCAAGTCTGTTGCTACCAAGCACAAGGATAAGCATGTTGCCCAAGAGGATGATGAGGTAGTGCCAACCGTCAATGTTGGGGCTGCAAACCGCCTTGAGTGGAAGGAATGGAGGACAGTCAATCCGTATCGCTTTGCAAAGCCAACTTACACTCGTTCGGACAAGGCCTTCTGGACCAACACACAAGCAGTCCTCTGGGAGGGTTACTATGATTCTCATGAGTATATGAAGCATGGTAATATTGTATCACCCAAGGCCATCAATCCTGCCGAGCTTGCCTTGCATGAAGCCACAAAGTACCGTTTTGTGGTTCAAACCTTGAAGAATCTGGGAGTGTATGACCTTGTGTGCCTCAAGCCTGATGATACCCAAGATGATCCTACCTTTTGTCCCCTCCTTGTCCGTCAGTTTCACTGCACCGTCTTCTTCCATGATGATGAGGACCGCACCCTCACCTGGATGACCGGCAAGACGAAGTACTCATGCTCCTACTCTCAGTTCCGTGCAGCCATGGGTTGTGGTGATGACAGTAATCCAGGGTACAGGATTCATTCACGGTCCAGGCTTACTAGGGGTGACATCTCTTTCTGCTATCCTGCGAACCCTACAGCTGGACCTCCCACTATCTCTGGGATGTACTACTCATACCTTGTCCTTGCCAAGATGTTCCGAGAGAACCTCATCAGCAAGTCTGGCGACACCAGTGAAGTCCGGAACTATCACCTCAACTTGATGTACTATTGTCATCCTGACAGGGTAAGGAAGATTGATGGCTGTGATCTTATCTACTGTGAACTGAAGAGAGCAATTATGGACCGTATGACTCCCAACTACGCCCAGTATGTTCAGCGGCTCATCAACTACATTGTTCCCGCTCCTCGGAACGTTATTGGTGAAAAAGTCATCATGGACGCCTTCAAGATCCCCACTCAGGAGGCCACTCATCCGGATGTGTGGTGACCCAGTGTACCACTGCATGATGTAGTACACAAGTCGTTGACATAACACAAGTGAAACACCGTTCCACTCATATTACATCCCTCAGAGTGGTACAACAGAAACATATGCGAGTCCAAGGTATGTCTATAGAAGGATACACAAGCTGTTTACAGAAGATCAACACAGCCTCCTACTTTACAGTGAGGTAAAACTTCAAATAAAGCTCCAGAAGAACGACTCGTAATCTAACTTATTGCTAACACTATCTCCAGAGATACTGGGCTTGCTATAGAATTCTAGCTACTTAGGTGCTAAGATTAGGGAAAGGCTCCCTTCTATTACTAGTCTAAGTTTCCACTTAAGTTGCTGCAGCAGTTGACTTCATTGACTTCTTTGCTTGGATTCTCCATCTTGTTGCAGTTGACTCCTTTGTCTTCGAGTTCCACGGTAGTTCATCCTCCGGTGCCTCCATAGCTAAGCAGGGGATTTAAGAGTGGGATGAGTACGAGCGTACTCAGCAAGTTCATATTAGGGAATAGGTGTATCATGCACTAGCTACACCACAGACCAGAAAGTCATAGGCAAATGCAAGTTTTCATAAACATTTCTTCAAAGGTTTATTTTATTCTGAAAACTATGCCCGTCAGTCTTCACAGGTTGACTAGAACTTCATGGAGTTCCTTTCCTGCCGCGTTCGCAGTTCCCTTCCCGGAACAGGGAGTGACAGTCACAATTCAGTATCCTCTGCAGAGGTGCGTTACTTTTCCCATAAGAGAACTTATCCTTGATACCTTACCGAGACGCGTTCTCGTCCACACTTCCTTGGTGTGGGGCCAGGTGTAAGATCCAAGCCAATCACTGCCTTCTCCGCGACCCTGCAAACCCACCCTTTTGTCCATCCGTACACCCCCGGTAGACATCTCCCGATCATACGGCTTTACCCACGGTGTACGTCGGACAATCCTTCATAGACGGTAGAGCCTCTCATCCAAACGTCCGGATGGGGATTTTAAAGGCTATCCCAACCTACGGCAGTGCCTCCAGCACCCCGCCAGGCTCTATCAAGTCCGTTGGCGTGCAGGAGGGAAAAGATACAGCTGACTTCCCCAGAGCCATTATAGATCTTATGGTCAACGCGGTATGTACGGCGCTAGAATCACTGGACGGCATTGGTACTTAGTCCTAGATGAATAGTACCCGTGCAATGGAACCTCCACCATATCAACACATACCATGGTTCCATTGCCCACCACATAGTCATATTCATAATTGTAAAATAATACTTTGCTTTTCAATGCAGGAGTGATAAGTATAGTACTTTGCATATAATTTGATAAAAATAATCAAATGACATGAGCAAGCGATGAACTTGCCTTTCTTGACTGCAAGATTATGCAGGCAAAAGCTTCGATGCGTGAGAACTCCAAATTCTGAAATACCATCATTGTCCGGTAAGGACAATGTTTAAAGAACTGACAAAGATGCTATAATGCATAGTATGAGATGCAATCGTCCCGAGCGTAACCTAACCTCGATGATTTAGGATGGATGAGTTGTAAAGATTTCTTTAGTGTGTGTTGCACTTTTAGGATGGTTCTCAAACAAGGTTCTTATTAAGGTTTGGTTATATTAACATCCTATCCAAGTGATATAAGACATCATAACAATCTTACACATAAAGAATAGTGGTGGAATAATATGTAAAGAACAGTTGTCAATTTTAAGTTCTACAGAACATGGTTGATGATTACTTATACTATACTTCAAAAGAATAACTTTTGAAGAACATGTTGTTTAAGAAATATTTAGTATTTCAAAGAAGGATTAGGCTTCTAAGGTTTGATTGACATTTGTACTTCAAAAGAATAACTTTTGAAGAACAGGTTAAATAAGGATATGAACTACTATACATAGGAGCTATGTAACTCTAGGGTTTACTATTGGGTTCATTTAATTTCACTAATAGGAACTAGTTGGTTCTTAACTTGGAATGGGTTTCTATATAGCAGGTTTATTACTATGGTTGATTATGGGTATCATATCAAAGAATGATGGTCAAGGTGTTGCTATGAGTTAGGGTTTACTATGGCTTCACATCTTCTTAACTAAGTAATCTCTAATGGTTGTCAAGCTAAGTGGTTTATTACTTTCTAAGTAGGGTTTAGTGGGATAGGAGCATGTTATGTGCATTACTACACAAAATTGGTGTTAGGGTTCATCACTAGGATTCTACTAGGGTTTGATGGTTTAGGTTGATCTTAATGGTGTGGTATATAGGAGTGGTGATCAATGGTGCTACTACTCTAATTAACAAGCTAGGGTTTGCTCCTAAGTGACACTAGGGAATCATATAGGTTTTAATTAAGAATAGGGACATGAAATGATAATCTCATGTGACTTGGTTTTATGCTAGTGGATCATAAGCATGCATTCATTTGTTTCTTACTAGGGTTTTATAGGTATAGGTGAAGCTTATATGATCACATGGGCTAAACCCCTAGGGTTTTAGAATTGAAACAATTTATGATGAACACATAAAATAATGGGTTCAAGGTCTTACTTATATTAGAACTAGGGTTTCTAAATTATGGTACAACTCTTAAAATGATAATTGACAATAGAAAAGTGGTCACTAATTACTTTGAAACAAAATTAATCATAGTTGGACATTTTATTAATTTTCACAAGAATTAATAATTAGGGTAACTCCTATTAGGTTTAATTAAAAATTAGGGTTTAACAATTGTTATTAGGTTTTAGAATAATTAACTTGTTAACTAAAGATGTTTGAGTTCACAATATTTAAGCTACCAAATTAATATTGGTTTTTAATATTTTCTTGATTTATTATTATTTAAAGAAAATGGTAAATGGTAATTTGCAAATTAGGGTTTATGAATTACCACTAATACTTAAGTTAATGCAAATATGATAAATAAAGCTAATCTTAATATTTTACTTAGTTACTTAAATAGTTAAAATTTAATTTTGAAACTTAATTATTTATTGAATTTAATTTGTTTTCAAAACAATTAGAAAGACATAATTAATAAAGATAAAAATAAGTGAATTTTTATTTTGACACACATTTTTGTTTTATATTTTATTTGAATAGAGTTTATTTTTGTGAGCATTTTGATATATTATTTATATTTTTCTGAGCTAAAATGAATTTTATCTATTTCTCCAAAGTTTCAAATATTTTGGTTTTTAAACTATATGGAAATTACTAAACATACCGATTCGAGTTGTACCGACAGACTGGTGGGCCTGTTGACTGAGTCAATTGCCACGCGGGCAACGACCAGTCAACAGAGCTGAGGTGGCGGTGCCACGTCGATCTCGCCGGAGGGACGCCGGCGATGCTCCGGCGAGCAACAGATCGACAACTAGAGACCCCTAGAGACTACCTAACCTGTTGCGTTCGAACCAGGGTTTGATGCTGAGCAAGCGAGCGTCAACGCCACCACCCAAAGGTCACCAGAGCATCGCCGGTGAACTCGTCTGCGGCGCGCTGCTCGGCCAAAATGCAAATCGGGGCTAGGATGCATGCTAGGAAGCGAGATCTAGCTCTACAGACGCGCAAACTCACCCTGGATATGATGGCGTGGTCGACGGTGACGATTGCTGACGGAGAAGAGCTCGATTTCACCATTACCGGCGAGGTACTGTAAAAGGGAATCTTCGATTTTGTGTTGCCTCGACCTTCCCGTGATGCTGGGCTCCTCCCAGATGATCTACACGCCAAGGCGCACCTCCTCGACCATGCGCCGGAGGCTGAGGTGGCTCCTACCGCCGTGTTCTTGCTCGACACCGGCGACAGAAAGTGGAAGAATGCGAGAGATAGAGGATGACTGAGAGAGAATGGATGGGCGGCGAGGTTCTAGGGTTTCCTGGAGAAGCTCCAGGCATATTTATAGAGCTTGGCAAGGTCGGATTGGTAAGTTCACCGTCGGCGACGGCCGAGATGTGGCGGTGTCGTTGGTACTGCAAACGAGCACGAATCGAGATGTTTTTGGATAGGCTCGGACGCGAGAAGAGTAGGGCGAGGTTCTGAGTTCTTCTGCGGCGTCCGAGGCGTGCTTATCGTCGACGAGGTCGTGGCCTACTGGCTTCGCCGCGCTGTCGTGCTCGGAGACGACGACGACGAGTCCTTTCTCCTCGCACGAATATTAAAGCAAAAAGCGGCATTTGGTTTGGGCTGCTCCTGGGCCGTGGTGTGGGTTGGTCTTGGGCTCAGCTGCTGGGCTGCACGGCTAGGTAAGCCAGGTGAGTTTCCCTCTATTTTCCTTTTTCAAATTTCTATTTTCTTTTTCTGTTTTTCTATTTTGTTATTTGAATCCAAATTTGAATTCTGTTTTGTTTTGCAGGTTATAAAATATTTGAATATCAAAACAATTTGATAATGGTACCTACTGTATTGTTTTGTTTATAAACAACCATTTTATAATTGATTTATTTTGTGTTCTTATGAGGCACAAGTTAAAATTAAAAATAGATATAAATTTTAGGGTTCAATTCAATTGCCTTTAAATTTAGAATCAAATCTGTTTAAATGATTTGAAATTTAGAACATGTGCATGGTGAACATATTCTATTTTTCTAGTGCTTAACCATAGTGATTACTCACATATAAGTTATTTATGGCTAGGGCTTAACAAATAACAAAGGGAATGGGATTAGTTCATGATTTTATGTGGGTGATGGTTTCTTAGGTTTAAGAAGATGGTTTGGACCAACTCTATATTCACTAATCTTACTTAGCAAATTCTTGTTTGGATTATTTAAAATAGGTCCTAAGCTCATCAAATTCAATTCACTTGCTAAGGTAATTCTATTTTATAAAATACTATTTCAATTGGTTCACAAACAATCTCTTTGGAAAGCAAAATAGAATTGGATATTGGTTCACTCTACTCACCAAATGGTATTTAGTCCTTAATTATATATAGAGCTTGGTTTATACTTGTGATCCATGATGCACAAGTTAGGGCTTAATATTTTATGTGGAGTGAATCCTATGTGAAAGGTTTAGGGTTTTGCATAAGCTTCACTAAATTGAAGTATAAATAGGCATGAGGTATGGCAGGGTTCTATTTATGATCCAAAGTGGTACTTGGATTGAAATTCAAATGAGGTCTAGGGTTTTAGTAGTTTCACTAATAGAGCATGGCTCTCACCTCCAAGATTAAAGGTTGGTTTGAACAAGTAGGATTTAATACTACTCTAATATTCTCTAGGATGGACATGGATATATATAGTTAGCATCTATAACCACTCTTACTTCTAAATGTCTTGGAAAATCCTAAGGTCCTACTCAAGAGATGATGATATGATCCTCTAAATATATGGTTTGCCTAGGAATTCTACCTTGGTATCTTATGTAGCTTGTTCTTCTGGAATTCTGATAAACCTGCATCTTGTGGTATGCCTCCACCTCCTAGCTTCTTCATCTTGATCCTAGCTAATGTATGGAGTGGCTCTATGGGTTGGTTTCCTTGTATCATACTACAAGATGATCAAATGGATGAAGGGTGTGGCTCCTTTTATAGGCTTGGGCAAGCTCTAGTGTCATGACACATAGGTGGGTGACTATTGTTTTGGTTTGATGAATAAGGTGCTTGGTTGTCATGCCCTCATCCATAGCAATCCTTTGAGCATGAGGTGGCAAGTCTTGGGATGCAAGTCATGTAGATATTTTCATCCTATGTGGCATGATCATTATCCTCTCATATGAATTATATTTGGATAGCCAAGTGGCATTTGTTACTAAATATCTTGTGGATGGTTTTATTATTGTGGATGAGTCACTATATCATATTTGATTGGATTTATATTATAATATTGGTCAAAAAGTCAAGGTTGAAGGTTATTCCTCAATTTTGAATAGTTGGTGTTTGATTGCACCAAGGCATGATCATATGAGTTTCAAAATACTCATGAGTAGTTTTATTCAAATAGTTTGAACTATAACTTGTAATGTAAATGGATTCAGTTTTATGATATTCCATATATTTAATAAGTTATGATTTAAATAAGAATGTGTGGCCTTTATGCACTTTAGACCCTGTGATTTACCTTATTTATTAATAAGTTTAGAATTGAATTATATTACACACAAAATTAGTTGAAGATACACCATGAGAATCATGGTAGAAACATTTATTTAGTAAAAGACATGGAAAAGATAAGTAAAGAATAGTTTCTTAATTATTCATGTGTTGTTGTAAGGAATGTCATGTTGAGATCTTTTATAGAATCTTGTAGTTGACCCTTACTTAAGGTGTTGTTTGTTGTAAAACTAATTCCATTTGATCTAGCCCATAGATCAAATCATCTCTACCCAAAACAAGGTTTTAGCAAAGATCACAGTGAAGTTTATAGCGCTTGACTTGATGATCTACTTCAATTCCAGCAAGTCAAGTGAAACTTCAGTTACTGTGGTAAGTTTTATTTGAAAGCGCGAAAATTCCCCGGATTTTCTATGCATGAATGCAATGCACACTTTGGTGTTCTCTCATTTTATAGCCTCTAAACCTGGGATATTACAGGATGTTCCCTCCATGATGCCCACTGCTGAGCGCCGTTCCAAGGAACGCCATGATCATGATGCTAGCTCCAGCTACTCTCGGCGCCCCAAGCATGGTGCCGCTCGCTTCTTCTCTAGCATGTGGCAAATGTGCAAGAACACTAATGATGTTGCACATCAGAGTCTTGCTTTGAACCAGGAGACCAGGAGGCGACAGAACGAGTTTATGGCTACTAGGAATGTCCCTGTTCCTCCTCCTGGACCCGAGTTGGCACCTGTGGTTGCACCTCAGTGGGAGATGCCTCCCATCACCGATGAGATGATCCAGAACTTTGACTTCTCCATGTATGCTCATGGTGGTCTTCCTCCTAGGACTGCTCGTACTCCTACTCCTCCTCCTGCTGATGGTGATGGTGATGAGGATGAAGTTGATTCGGCTGCCGGTGATGATGACGAGGGCTCCTACTCCACCGGGCATGAGTTCTATTGATGGGTGCGATAGCATCTCTACTTTTTCCTTCGCCTTTTTGGTGTTCCGATGCCAAAGGGGGAGAAGAGAGTAGAGTCTAGGGAACCACGGGGTTCTTTGATTATCACAAGCCATGGGAGTTGCTTTATTTGGATTTTATATGGCTTGTGCTTATTTGCTTTGATTTTTCAAGAACCATTTGCTATTTCCAATAATTCATGTATGGATGATTATGTGTGCTACTCTATGTTAGGATGATTATGTGTGCTATGCTTATATATCTTGATATGCACATCTCCATACCATGCTTGTTTCCTAAAGATATTGGGGGAGCTTCTCATGTTTCACAAATGGTGCACTTTGCATTCAAACGCAAATTCTCCAAGTGCACACATTATGGGGGAGCTTTCGTAATATCTTATATGGAATCAAGGTTTAGAGCTTATCATAATATCTATTTGTGACTCTAGCTCGGTTTGTCATCGTATACCAAAAAGGGGGAGATTGTAAGGGTATTTCACCCTTATCCATTATTTTGGTAACGATGACACCGTGCTAAAGTATTTGGCCTAATGTGTTTATAAGGATAATCTCAGGTATTAGGCAATGAGGCGTAAATGGTGTATCAAAGGAACAAGAAGGCTAAAGGAGACCCCCCATTTCAACAACAATCAAAAAGGGGTTACAGGAGAAATCCGGTCACCAGCCCGGTCCAACCGGGCCAGCAACCGGCCAGTCCGGCGTGCTGGCCGGTCAACCGGGCGGCAACCGGGTTCCAATGGAGGAGCCAGCAGATCCGGTTTGCGACCGGTCAACCGGGCCCCTGACCGGCGGGTCCGGCGCTCCGTCCGGTCGACCGGGCGGCAACCGGGCACCAACCGGAGAAGCACCAGGACGACGCAAAGGAGCCCCGGTCACTGATCCGGTCTGACCGGCCTCTGGACCGGGCTGTCCGGTCTGTGGCCCGGTCAACCGGGTTTGTCGAGGAAAAATGCTGAGGTGGCAAGTGGCAACGGCCATATTTCGAAGAACACTATAAATAGCCCTTCTCCTACCTCTAGACAGTTAGGCACTACACTACAAGCTGTTCTTGAGCTCCTTCTCTCATACTCCATTGTTAGAAACACCAAAAGCCTCAGATCTCCCTCCTCCTCCACCCAAACTCAAATCCCTTCGGGGAAACGATAGAGGAGGACCCGATCTACCGTTCTACCAAGCCAAATCTTATTCCCCCTTGTATTCATCAAGAAGCTTGCTTCCTAGGGTTCTTTGGAAACCCTAGGTGGGCAAGAGGAGTCCGGAAGCATCCGGGCTGTGGATCTGCTCCGGGCAAGATTGTGAAGGTTTGGAGGCTACCTCAAAGTCTACCACAAGTGAGAGAGCTATTCCTTCGTGGGATAGGCTCCGGAGAATAGGGTGAGCCTTCGTGGCGCGGGGAATCCTTCGTGGGACCTCCACTCCTCCAAACGTGACGTACCTTGTTGCAAAGCAAGGGAACACGGGAATACATCCTCGTCTCCGCGTGCTATCGGTTATCTCTAACCGAACTCCTTACTTGTGATTTAACTGCCTGTGAGAGCCTTCGTGCTCGAGTTAGTTGTATCCTCATATAGGTTGCTTCACCTAGTTTGCATTAGGCTCACCTTTATATTCCGCAAAGCCTAATATTGCAAAGAAAGAATTAAAATCTGTAGAAACCTATTCCCCCCTCTAGGTTTACCATCTCTATACTTTCAATTGGTATCAGAGCGGTGGCCTCGATGGAGAACTACTCCCTCCTCATGGGAGCAGCAGCGGTGATGAAGATGGCGATGGAGATGGCAGCGGTGTCGATGGAGAAGCCTTCGGGCACTTCCCCGTCCGGCGGCGTGCCGGAACAGAGTCCCCCAGATCTTGGCTTCGTGATGGCGGCGGCTCTGGAACTTTTCTCGCCGTGGCTTATTCGTCTCGAGGTTTAGGTCAGGGACCTTATATAGGCGAAGAGGCGGAGTCGGAGGGCTGACGGCGACACACTAGGCGCGCCCCCAGCCGTGCCGGGGTGGTGTGTGGGGGCCAGTGGCCCCCTCTGGTCCTTCTCGGGTGCTCTGGAAGCTTCATGGAAAAATAGGACCTGGGTTGATTTCGTCCGATTCCGAGAATATTTCCTTACTAGGATTTCTGAAACCAAAAACAGCAGAAAACAGGAACTGGCACTTCGTCATCTCGTCAATAGGTTAGTTCCGGAAAATGCATAAATATGACATAAATTATGCATAAAACATGTAGATATCATCAATAAAGTAGCATGGAACATAAGAAATTATAGATACGTTGGAGACGTATCAGCATCCCCAAGCTTAGTTCCTACTCGTCCTCGAGTAGGTAAACGATAACAATGATAATTTCTTAAGTGACATGCCATCATAACCTTGATCATACTATTGTAAGCATATGTAATGAATGCAGCGATCAAAAAACAATGGTAATGACATGAATAAACAAATGAATCATAAAGCAAAGACTTTTCATGAATAGTACTTTCAAGACAAGCATCAATAAGTCTTGCATAAGAGTTAACTCATAAAGCAATAATTCAAAGTAAAAGGTATTGAAGCAACACAAAGGAAGATTAAGTTTCAGCGGTTGCTTTCAACTTATAACATGTATATCTCATGGATATTGTCAATGTAAAGTAATATAACAAGTGCAATATGCAAGTATGTAGGAATCAATGCACAGTTCACACAAGTGTTTGCTTCTTGAGGTGGAGAGAGATAGGTGAACTGACTCAACATAAAAGTAAAAGAAAGGTCCTTCAAAGAGGAAAGCATCGATTGCTATATTTGTGCTAGAGCTTTTATTTTGAAAACATGAAACAATTTTGTCAACGGTAGTAATAAAGCATATGTATTATGTAAATTATATCTTACAAGTTGCAAGCCTCATGCATAGTATACTAATAGTGCCCGCACCTTGTCCTAATTAGCTTGGACTACCGGATCATCGCAATACACATGTTTTAACCAAGTGTCACAAAGGGGTACCTCCATGCCTGTACAAAGGTCTAAGGAGAAAGCTCGCATTTTGGATTTCTCGCTTTTGATTATTCTCAACTTAGACATCCATACCGGGACAACATGGACAACAGATAATGGACTCCTCTTTAATGCATAAGCATGTGGCAACAATTAGTGTTCTCATATGAGATTGAGGATATATGTCCAAAACTGAAACTTCCACCATGATTCATGGCTTTAGTTAGCGGCCCAATGTTCTTCTCTAACAATATGCATGCTCTAACCATTAAGGTGGTAGATCTCTCTTACTTCAGACAAGACGGACATGCATAGAAACTCACATGATATTCAACAAAGAGTTGATGGCATCCCCAGAAGCATGGTTATCGCACAACAATCAACTTAATAAGAGATAAAGTGCATAAGTACATATTCAATACCACAATAGTTTTTAAGGCTATTTTGTCCCATGAGCTATATATTGCAAAGGCGAATGATGGAAATTTAAAGGTAGCACTCAAGCAATTTACTTTGGAATGGCGGAGAAATACCATGTAGTAGGTAGGTATGGTGGACACAAATGGCATAGTGGTTGGCTCAAGGATTTTGGATGCATGAGAAGTATTCCCTCTCGATACAAGGTTTAGGCTAGCAAGGTTATTTGAAACAAACACAAGGATGAACCGGTGCAGCAAAACACACATAAAAGACATATTGTAAACATTATAAGACTCTACACCGTCTTCCTTGTTGTTCAAAACTCAATACTAGAAATTATCTAGACTTTAGAGAGACCAATTATGCAAACCAAATTTTAGCAAGCTCTATGTATTTCTTCATTAATGAGTGCAAAGCATATGATGCAAGAGCTTAAACATGAGCACAACAATTGCCAAGTATCACATTATCCAAGACATTTTACCAATTACTACATGTAGCATTTTCTGTTTCCAACCATATAACAATTAACGAAGCAGTTTCAACCTTCGCCATGAACATTAAAAGCTAAGAACACATGTGTTCATATGAACCAGCGGAGCGTGTCTCTCTCCCACACAAGGATGAACTTATTCAAACAAAACAAAAATAAAAACAAACAGACGCTCCAAGTAAAGTACATAAGATGTGACGGAATAAAAATATAGTTTCACTAGAAGTGACCTGATAATGTTGTCGATGAAGAAGGGGATGCCTTGGGCATCCCCAAGCTTAGATGCTTGAGTCTTCTTAAAATATGCAGGGATGAACCACCAGGGCATCCCCAAGCTTAGACCTTTCACTCTTCTTGATCATAGTATATCATCCTCTTCTCTTGACCCTTGAAAACTTCCTTCACACAAACTTCAAGCAAACTCATGAGAGGGTTAGTGCTTAACCACAAATTCATATATTCAGAGGTGACACAATCATTCTTAACACTTCTGGACATTGCACAAAGCTTCTGAAAGTTAATGGAACAAAGAAACTCATTCAACATAGCAAAGCGGCAATGCGAAATAAAAGACAGAATCTGTCAAAACAGAACAGTCCGTAAAGATGCATCTGGACTGGGTACTTAACTTGCTCAAATGGAAAAACTCAAAACTAATGAAAGTTGCGTACATATCTGAGGATCACGCTCGTAATTTTGCAGATTTTTTAGAATTTTTTACAGAGACTTATGCAAGAATTCGTGACAGACAGCAATGCTGTTTCTGCATGGCGATCCCAAATATAACATCAACTTTAGCATAGAAACTTTACTTGGCACAAAAACATGATAAGGAGAGGTTGCTACAGTAGTAACAACTTCCAAGACACAAATACAAAATAAAAGTACTGTAGCAAAATAAACACATGGGTTATCTCCCAAGAAGTTCTTTCTTTATAGCCATTAAGATGGGCTCAGCAGTTTTAATGATGCACTCGCAAGAAATAGTATTTGAAGCAAAAGAGAGCATCAAGAGGCAAATTCAAAACACATTTAAGCCTAACCCACTTCCTATGAAAAGGAATCTTGTACACAAATAAATTCATGAAGAACAAAGTGGCAAGCATAGAAAAGCAACACAAGCGCAATTTCAAGATTCTCAACATAAAGAGGGGAAACTTAATATTATTAAGATGCATATAACCATATTTCCCTCTCTCATAATAACTTTCAGTAGCATCATGAACAAACTCAACAATATAAGTATCACATAAAACATTCTTGTCATGAGCCACATGCATACAATTATTACTCTCCACATAAGCATAATCAATTTTATTAGTTGTAGTGGGAGCAAATTCAACAAAGTAGCTATCATTATCATTCTCATCAAGTGTAGGAGGCATAGTATAATCATAATAAAATTTACTCTCCATAGTAGGCGGCACCAAAAGACCACTATCATTATAATCATCATAAATAGGAGGCAAAGTATCATCAAAGAAAATTTTCTCCTCAATGCTTGGGGGACTAAAAATATCATGCTCATCAAAACCAGCTTCCCCAAGCTTAGAATTTTCCATATCATTAACAACAATGGTGTTCAAAGCGTTCATACTAATATCATTGCTACTAGCATGCAAATAAGATTCCATAGGTTTTTTAATTTTCGCAGCAAACAATCCATGTCTTAACTCAGGAAATAAAATAAGAAGCTCATTGTTGTCCATTATGCCTAACTAGTGTAAACAAGAAAAAGATGCAATTGCAGGATCTAAAGGAAATAGCTTCGAGTACTTACAACGGCGCCGGAAAATAGCTTAGTAGCCGAGATCCGGAGTGTGAGTACCTTTTACCTTTCCTCCCCGACAACGGCGCCAGAAAATAGCTTGATGTCTACGGGTGCTTCTATTCTTGTAACAGTGTTGGGCCTCAAGGCGAGGTTTGTGGAAACAGTGTGGCAAGTTTCCCTCAAGTGGATCACCCAAGGTTTATCGAACTCAGGGAGGAAGAGGTCAAAGATATCCCTCTCAAGCAACCTGCAACCACAAAGCAAGAAGTCTCTTGTGTCCCCAACACACCTAATAGGTGCACTAGTTCGGCGAAGAGATAGTAAAACACATGTGGTATAGATGGTGGTAATATTGCAGAAAGTAAAGATGCAGTAAAACAGTAAACAAGCGGCGCCAGAAAATAGCTTGCTGGCGTAGGAAGCAATTCTTTGTGGTGGAAACAAGGCCTAGGGATCATACTTTCACTAGTGGACACTCTCAACATTGATCACATAATAAATAAGTTCTCTTTCCTTTGTGCTACATATACTCTTGTTAGATGATGAACACCACTAATTGTGTAGGATTACACGAACCCTCAATGCCGGAGTTAACAAGCTCCACAACATTCGATATTCATATTTAAGTAACCTTAGAGCATAATAGATCTTTGCAAAATAAACCAAGTACTAACATAGCATGCACACTGTCACCATCACACTATGAAGGAGGCATAAATCACATCAATACTATCATAGCGATAATCAACTCCATAACCTACAAGAGATTATGATCATAATCTACGACAAGAACTACACAATGCACACACTGTCACCATTACATCATGCAGGAGGAATAGACTACTTTAATAACATCACATGAGTAGCACATAGATAAATAGTGATACAAAACACATTGCAATCATAAAGGGATATAAATAAGCACTTCACTATGCCATTCATAACAGTGAATAAGTATTCTGTGAAATATAGCCTAAGAGACCCACACGGTGCACACACTGTCACCTTTACACACGTGGGACAAGGAGTCTCCGGAGATCACATAAGTAAAACCCACTTGACTAGCATAATGACATCTAGATTACAAGCATCATCATATTAATCTCAATCATGTAAGGCAGCTCATGAGATTATTGTATTGAAGTACATAGGAGAGATGAACCACATAGCTACCGGTACAGCCCAGCCTCGATGGAGAACTACTCCCTCCTCATGGGAGCAGCAGCGGTGATGAAGATGGCGATGGAGATGGCAGCGGTGTCGATGGAGAAGCCTTCGGGGCACTTCCCGTCCCGGCGTGCCGGAACGAGACTCCTGTCCTCCGGATCTTGGCTTAGCGATGGCGGCGGCTCTGGAACTTTCTCGTACCGTGGCTTATGCGTCTCGAGGTTTAGGTCGGGACCTTATATAGGCGAAGAGGCGAGTCGGAGGTGACGAGGCGGCGACGCACTAGGGGCGCCCCCCCAGGCAGCGCCGGGGTGGTGTGGGGGCCCGATGGCCCTCTTGGTCCTTCTCGGGTGCTCTGGAAGCTTCGTGGAAAATAGGGTGCTGGGCGTTGATTTCGTCCGATTCCGAGAATATTTCCTTACTAGGATTTCTGAAACCAAAAACAGCAGAAAATAGGACTGGCACTTCGGCATCTCGTCAATAGGTTAGTTCCGGAAAACGCATAAATATGACATAAAGTATGCATAAAACATGTAGATATCATCAATAAAGTAGCATGGAACATAAGAAATTATAGATACGTTGGAGACGTATCAGCATAAGTACCCCCTCTTGGAGTTACAAGTATCAACTTGCCAGAGCCTCTACTAGCAACGGAGAGCATGCAAGAACATAAACAACACATATATGATAGATTGATAATCAACTTAACATAGTATTCTCTATTCATCGGATCTCACCAAACACAACATGTAGCATTACAAATAGATGATCTTGATCATGTTAGGCAGCTCACAAGATCTATAACAATGAAAGCACAAGCGGAGAAGACAACCATCTAGCTACTATGGACCCATAGTCCAAGGATGAACTACTCACGCATCAATCCGGAGGCGGGCATGATGATGTAGAGCCCCTCCGGTGATGATTCCCCTCTCCGGCAGAGTGCGAAGGCGATCTCCTGAATCCCAGAGATGGGATTGGCGGCGGCGGCCTCTCGGAATGTTTTCCGTATCGTGGCTCTCGGTACTGGGGGTTTCGCGACGGAGGCTTTAAGTAGGCGGAAGGGTAGGTCAAGTGGCGGCACGAGGGCCCACACCATAGGCCGGCGCGGCGGGCTTGGCCGCGCGCCGCCCTGGTGTGTGGCCACCTCGTGGCCCCTCTTCCTCTTCGGTCTTTGGAAGCTTCGTGCAAAAATAGGACCTTGGCGTTGATTTCGTCCAATTAGAGAATATTTCCTTACTAGGATTTGAAACAAAACCAAAAACAGGACTGGCACTTGGCATCTTGTTAATAGGTTAGTGCCGGAAAATGTAAAATAACGCTGTAAAGTATGTGTAAAACACTCAAGTATTGTAATAAAATTAGCATGGAACATAAGAAATTATAGATACGTTTGAGACGTATCAAGCCAAGCTTAGTTCCTACTGTCCTCGAGTAGGTAAACGATAACACAAATAATTTCTGAAGTGACATGCTACCAACATAATCTTGATCAACATTATTGTAAAGCATATGAGATGAATGGAGTGATCTGAACAAAAGATTGCTAACAAAGATAATGACTAAACAAATGAATCATATAGCAAAACTTTTCATGAATAATACTTTCAAGACAAGTATCAATAAGACTTGCATAAGAGTTAACTCATAAGCAATAAATTCATAGTAGAATGCATTGAAGCAACACAAAGGATGATTAAGTTTCAGCAATTGCTTTCAACTTGTAACATGTATATCTCATGGATATTTGTCAACATAGAGTAATATAACAAGTGCAATAAGTAAACATGTAAGAATCAATGCACACAGTTAACACAAGTGTTTGCTTCTAAGATAGAAGGGAATGGGTAAACTGACTCAACAATAAAGTAAAAGATTGGCCATTCGCAGAGGGAAGCATTGATTACTATTTTTGTGCTAGAGCTTTTGTTTTGAAAACATAGAAACAATTTTGTCAACGGTAGTAATAATTCATATGTGCTATGCATAATACTTCCTACAAGTTGCATGCCTCATGCATAGAGTACTAATAGTGCTCGCACCTTGTCCTACTATCTCGGAAAACACGGATTCTCATCGCATAACATATGCTTCAACCAAGTGTCACAAAGGGGTACCTCTATGCCGCTTGTACAAGTGTCTAAGGAGAAAGCACGCATTGGATTTCTCGCTTTTGATTATTCTCAACTTAGACATCCATACCGGGACAACATAGACAACAGATAATGGACTCCTCTTTTAATGCTTAAGCATTCAACAATAGTTAATATTCTCATAAGAGATTGAGGTTGTATGTCCAAACTGAAACTTCCACCATGATACATGGCTTTAGTTAGCGGCCCAATGTTCTTCTCTAACATATGCATACTCAAACCATTTGATCATGAAATCCACTACTTCAGACAAGACGAACATGCATAGCATCTCACATGATATCCAACAAAGATAAAGTTGATGGCGTCCCCAGAAAACATGGTTACCGCTCAACAAGCAACTTATAAAAATTAAGACACATAACTACATATTCATCACCACAATAGTTTTTAAGCTATTTGTCCCATGAGCTATATATTGTAAGGTAGAGGAATGAAATTTAAAGGTAGCACTCAAGTAATTTACTTTGGAATGGCAGAAAAATACCACATAATAGGTAGATATGGTGGACACAAATGGCATGGGTTTGGCTCAAGGTGTTTGGATGCACGAGAAGCATTTCCTCTCAGTACAAGGTTTAGGCTAGCAAGGTTGTTTGAAGCAAACACAAGTATGAACAGGTACAACAAAACTCACACAAGAACATATTGCAAGCATTATAAGGCTCTACACTGTCTTCCTTGTTGTTCAAACACTTTACCCGAAAATATCTAGACTTAGAGAGATCAATCATGCAAACCAAATTAAACAAGCTCTACAGTAGTTCTTCATTAATGGATTAAACTACATGATGCAAGAGCTTAAACATGATCTAAGAGAGCTCAAACAATTGCCAAATTGCCAAACCATATGCATCATTTTCCAATTCCAACCAAATAGCAATTTAACGAAGCAATAAGCTTTCGCCATGAACATTAAAACACAATTAAGAACACAAGTGTTCCATATGAAAAGCGGAGCGTAATATCTCCAATATAAGAATGGCGAGATCCAACTTTATTCAAAACAAAACAAAAATAAAAACAAACCGACGCTCCAAGTAAAGAACATAAGAATGTGACGGAATAAAATATAGTTTCACTAGAAGTGACCTGATAATGTTGTCGATGAAGAAGGGGCCTTGGGCATCCCAAGCTTAGATGCTTGAGTCTTCTTAAAATATGCAGGGATGAACCACGGGGCATCCCCAAGCTTAGACCTTTCACTCTTCTTGATCATAGTATATCATCCTCTTCTCTTGACCCTTGAAAACTTCCTTCACACAAACTTCAAGCAAACTCATGAGAGGGTTAGTGCATAACCACAAATTCACATATTCAGAGGTGACACAATCATTCTTAACACTTCTGGACATTGCACAAAGCTTCTGAAAGTTAATGGAACAAAGAAACTCATTCAACATAGCAAAAGCGGCAATGCGAAATAAAAGACAGAATCTGTCAAAAACAGAACAGTCCGTAAAGATGCTTCTGGACTGGGCACTTAACTTGCTCAAATGGAAAAACTCAAAACTAATGAAAGTTGCGTACATATCTGAGGATCACGCTCGTAATTTTGCAGATTTTTTCGAATTTTTTACAGAGACTTATGCCAGAATTCGTGACAGACAGCAATGCTGTTTCTGCGCAGCGATCCCAAATATAACATCAACTTTAGCATAGAAACTTTACTTGGCACAAAAACATGATAAGGAGAAGTAGTAACAACTTCCTAGACTCAACAAAACAAAAATTGCTGTAGTAAAATAAACACATGGTTTATCTCCCAAGAAGTGCTTTTCTTTAACGCCTTTCAGCTAGGCGCAGAAAGTGCATATAAAGTAACATCAAGAGTTGAAGCATCAACATCATAGCTTGTTCTAATAATAGAATCAAAATGCAACTTCATTCTCTTTCTAGGGAAGTGTTCCATACCTTTCTTGAGAGGAAATTGATATCTAATATTACCTTCCTTCATATCAATAACAGCACCAACGGTTCGAAGAAAAGGTCTTCCCAACACAATAGGACAAGATGCATTGCATTCGATATCCAAGACAACAAAATCAACGGGGACAAGGTTATTGTTAACCGTAATGCGCACATTATCAATCCTCCCCAAAGGTTTCTTTTTAACATTATCAGCAAGATTAACATCCAAATAACAATTCTTCAATGGTGGCAAGTCAAGCATATCATAAATCTTTTTAGGCATAACAGAAATACTTGCACCAAGATCACATAAAGCATTACACTCAAAGTCATTGAATTTCATTTTAATGATGGGCTCCCAACCATCTTCTAACTTCCTAGGAATAGAAGCTTCAAGTTTTAATTTCTCTTCCCGAGCTTTAATGAGAGCATTTGTAATGTGTTTTGTAAAGGCTAAATTTATAGCACTAGCATTGGGACTTCTAGCAAGTTTTTGTAAGAACTTTATAACTTCAGTAATATGACAATCATCAAAGTCTAAACCATTATGTTCTACAGCAATGGAATCATTGTCACCAATATTTTGAAAAATTTCAGCAGTTTTATCACAGGCAGTTTTGTGCGCTTTGCACTAGGAGTAGAAACATTGCCAACACCAATTATTTTACCATTAATAGTAGGAGGTGCAGCAACATGTGAAGAATCAACATTACTAGTGGTGGTAATAGTCCATACTTTAGCTACATTATTTTCTTTAGCAAGTTTTTCTTTTTCTTCTCTATCCCACCTAGCATGCAATTCAGCCAACATTCTAATATTATCATTAATTCGAACTTGGATGGCATTTGTTTTAGCAAACCTAGCATCTTCAACTTTCTCAGGCATGACTTTCAATTTTAAAAGATCAACATCAAGAGCAAGACTATCAACCTTAGAAGCAAGAATATCAATTTTACTAAGCTTTTCTTCAACAGTTTTATTGAAAGCAGTTTGTGTACTAATAAATTCTTTAAGCATCACTTCAAGACCAGAGGGTACACTCTTATTATTATTGTAAGAATTACCATAAGAATTACCATAACCATTACTATTATTAGAAGGATATGGCCTAAAGTTGTTACCATAATTATTCCTATAAGCATTGTTGTTGAAATTATTGCTCTTAATGAAATTCACATCAACATTTTCTTCTTGAGCAACCAATGAAGCTAAAGGAACATTATTAGGATCAATATGAGATCTACCATTTGCAAGCATAGACATAATAGCATCAATCTTATCACCCAAAGAAGAGGTTTCTTCAACAGAATTTACCTTCTTACCTTGAGGAGTTCTTTCAGTGTGCCATTCAGAGTAATTGATCATCATATCATCAAGTAATTTAGTTGCGGCGCCCAGAGTGATGGACATAAAAGTACCTCCAGCAGCTGAATCCAATAGGTTCCTTGAGGAAAAATTCAATCCTGCATAAAAGGTTTGGATGATCATCCAAGTAGTCAGTCCATGGGTTGGGCAATTCTTTACCAAAGATTTCATTCTCTCCCATGCTTGAGCAACATGTTCATTATCAAATTGTTTAAAATTCATTATGCTACTTCTCAAAGATATAATCTTAGCAGGAGGATAATATTTACTAATAAAAGCATCTTTACATTTAGTCCATGAATCAATACTATTTTTAGGCAAAGAAAGCAACCAATCTTTAGCTCTTCCTCTTAATGAGAAAGGAAACAATTTCAGTTTTATAATATCACCATGTATATCCTTATACTTTTGCATTTCACAAAGTTCAACAAAATTATTAAGATGGGCAGCAACATCATCAGAACTAACACCAGAAAATTGCTCTCTCATAACAAGATTCAGTAAAGCAGGTTTAATTTCATAGAATTCTGCTGTAGTAGCAGGTGGAGCAATAGGAGTACATATAAAATCATTATTATTTGTGCTAGTGAAGTCACACAACTTAGTATTCTCAGGAGTACCCATTATAGTAGTAGTAAAGTAAACTAAGCAAATAAAGTAAAGACAAGTAACTAATTTTTTTGTGTTTTTGATATAGAGAACAAGACAGTAAATAAAGTAAAGCTAGCAACTAATTTTTTGTTTTGTTTAAGTGCAGCAAACAAAGTAGTAAATAAAATAAAGCAAGACAAAAACAAAGTAAAGAGATTGGAAGTGGAGACTCCCTTGCAGCGTGTCTTGATCTCACGGCGCCCGAAATTTAGTGTGGCGTGTAGTTGACGTGGGAGATAGAGATCTCTGGTGTAACTTTTCTTCGGTCCCCGGCGTAAATTTAGCTTGATACGCGAAGCACACGTCCGTTAGGAACCCCAAGTGGAAGGTATGATGCGATAGAAGCAAGTTTCCCTCGATATGAAACCAAGGTTATCGAACCAAGGAGCCAAGAAGCACGTGAAGGTTGTTGGTGGAGGAGTGTTGTGGCGCAACACCAGTGAAACCGGCGCCAACGTGGAACCTGCACAACACAATCAAAGTACTTTGCCCCAACGTAACAGTGAGGTTGTCAATCTCACCGGCTTGCTGAAAACAAAGGATTAAGCGTATCGAGTGGAAGATGATGTTTGTTTGCAAAGAAAGCAGTAGAATGTATTCAGATGTAAAAGAATGGACCGGGGTCCACAGTTCACTAGTGGTGTCTCTCCAATAAGATAACTAGCATGTGGGTGAACAAATTACAGGTGAGCAATTGACAAATAAAGATTCAATACATATCAACGATGATTACTATGTGATTTAATCAGGGCATTACGACAAAGTACATAGACCGCTATCCAGCATGCATCTATGCCTAAATAATCCACCTTCGGGTTATCATCCGAACCCCTTCCAGTATTAAGTTGCGAACAACAGATAATTGCATTAAGTATGGTGCGTAATGTAATCAACACAAATATCCTTAGACAAAGCATCAATGTTTTATCCCTAGTAGCAACATCACATCCACAACCTTAGAACCTACTGTCACGATCCCAGATTTAATGGAGGCATGAACCCACTATCGAGCATAATTACTTCCTCTTGGAGTTACAAGTATCAACTTGGCCAGAGCCTCTACTAGCAACGGAGAGCATGCAAGAACATAAACAACACATATATGATAGATTGATAATCAACTTAACATAGTATTCTCTATTCATCGGATCTCACTGATACGTCCAATTTGCATCACTATTTTGTATCATAATTTGCTGATATTCATTGATATATTTCATATTGGGACACAATACTTATGTTATTTCATCTATTTTGCATGTTTCATCATTATTGGAGGATCAAGCACCGGAGCAGGATTCTGCTGGAAAAATCACCGAACGCAATATTTCGGAAGATCAAGTGGAAGGAAATTTCACGTAAATTCCTATTTTTCCGGATGAGGGAGCCGAAGGGGAAGAAGAGGGGAGCCAAGGTGGGCCCGCACCACGCCCGGCGCGCCCATGGCCTGGCCGCCACCCCGTGGGGGGCCCACCCCCTTTCGCCTCCTTCTTCGCGTACTCCTTCGTCCCGAAAACCTAAGCCAGGGAGGACCTCACGAGAGTTACACCGCCCTGCGGGGCGGAGAACACCGAGAGAAAAGAGCTCTCCGGCGGGCAGGAACTGGGAAATTCCTCCCGGAGGGGGAAATCACGCCATCGCCATCGTCATCGAGCTGGACATCATCTCATCATCATCATCATCATCTCCACCATCTACACCGCCATCACCACCGCTGCACCTCGTCACCGCTGTAACAATTTGGGTTGGATCTTGATTGTTTGATAGGGGAAACTCTCCCGGTGTTAATTTCTACTTGTTGTAGATGCTATTGAGTGAAACCATTGAACCAAGGTTTATGTTCAGATTGTTATTCATCATCATATCACCTCTGATTGTATTCCATATGATGTCTCGTGAGTAGTTCGTTTAGTTCTTGAGGACATGGGTGAAGTCTAAATGCTAGTAGTGAATTATGGTTGAGTAATATTCAATGTTATGATATTTAAGTTGTGGTGTCATTCTTCTAGTGGTGTCGTGTGAACGTCGACTACACGACACTTCACCATTTATGGGCCTAGGGGAGTGCATCTTGTATTCGGTTGCTAATTGCGGGGTTGCCGGAGTGACAGAAACCTAAGCCCCCGTTAGTATATCGATGCAAGAGGGATCGCAGGATCTCAGAGTTTAAGGCTGTGGTTAGATTTATCTTAATTACTTTCTTGTAGTTGCGGATGCTTGCAAGGGGTATAATCACAAGTATGTATTAGTCCTAGGAAGGGCGGTGCATTAGCATAGGTTCACCCACACAACACTTATCAAAACAATGAAGATTATTTAGCTACATGAAGCGAAAGCACTAGACTAAAATCCCGTGTGTCCTCAAGAACGCTTGGTCATTATAAGTAAACAAACCGGCTTGTCCTTTGTGCTAAAAAGGATTGGGCCACTTGCTGCAATTATTTCTCTCGCATTTTACTTACTCGTACTTTATTCATCTGTTACATCAAAACTCCTTGAATACTTGTTTGTGAGCATTTACAGTGAATCCTTCATCGAAACTGCTGCCAACACCTTCTGCTCCTCGTTGGGATCGACATTCTTACTTATCGAAGATACTACGATACACCCCCTATACTTGTGGGTCATCAAGACTATTTTCTGGCGCCGTTGCCGGGGAGTGAAGCGCTATTGGTAAGTGGAATTGGTAAGGAAAACCTTTACTGTTTGTGCTGATTTTATTTCTGCCTGCTGCTATAAATCATTATGGAGAGATCTTCTCTTCAATTTCTATTTGGGAAATCTACTACTACTGCAACGGTAGTGGATGAAGCGCCAGGTGAGGAAGTAGTACCATATAAAATACCTATGAAAATTATTGAACGTGTTATGGATAACCGCTATGAAGGGGATGGAACTGTCCATCCTGGTGATCATTTATTGTTTTTGCATGAATTATGCGGGTTATTCAAATGTGCAGGTATTTCTATGAATGAAGTTAGAAAGAAACTATTCACTATATCGCTGTCTGGTAAAGCGGCGCACTGGTATAAATTGCTGAAGAATGGTGATTCTATTGATTGGGAGGACATTGTGCCTTTATTTTATTCCAAATTTTATCCTCCAAGTGAAATTCACAAAGATCGGAACCGCATATATAATTTCTAGCCTCATGATGGAGAGAGTATTGCCCAAGCTTGGGGGAGATTGAAGTCTTTAATGCTCAAATGCCCCATTCATGAGCTTCCTGGTAATGTTATTATTGATAATTTCTATGCAAGACTTTCTTTTCAAGACAAGACCTTGCTGGATACTTCTTGTTCTGGATCATTTACACGCAACAAAGAAGAGTTTAAAAGGGACCTTCTTGATCGGATCCAAGAAAATACTGAAGGATGGGAGAACGACAAAGATAGAGAATCAGGTATAATTTATGATTATAAATGCATTGAAGCTTTTATGGATACTGATAAATTTCGTAATATGAGTGCTACATATGGTCTTGATTCCCAAGTTGTTGCAAATCTTTACAAAGCTTTTGCCTCTCATTATGAATTGCCTAAGAAGAATTTTGATAAGTATCATGAACCGTATAAAGATAAAGTTGATTCATCTGTAAACAAATGTGTAGTGATTGAAACTGTTGATAATGTTATTCCTGAAGCTTATATTGAAAAAACTCCTTTCCCTGCTAAAATGAAGGAGTACTCTGTCATATCTAGTGCGGTTAATAAAAGTGAAAAGAAACCTAAAGAACCTGAAGAACAAATTAAAATTGAACCTGCTGTTGCAATAGTTAAAGATCTTGTGACTGAAAATGTGGAGGATGGTCATATTATTTTCTGTGAAGATGCTTCTAATATTGTTTCACATCCTAATAAACCCAAACAAGTTAGTGTTCCTATGCTATCTGTTAGAATTGGTGATCATTGCTATTATGGTTTATGTGATATTGGTGCAAGTGTTAGTGCTATTCCTTATGAGCTTTACACGGAGATTATGCACGAAATTGGTTCTTGTGAACTTGAAGATATTGATGTGGTTATTCATCTGGCTAATAGAGAAACTATTTCTCCAATTGGTATTGTTCGAGATGTGGAAGTTCTATGTGGTAAGATTAAATATCCTGCTGACTTTTTGGTACTTGGTTCTGCTGCTAGTGATCATTGTCCTATCATTTTTGGTAGACCTTTTCTAAATACTTGTGGAGCTATTATAGATTGTAAGAAAGAGAAAATTTTGACTAGATTTGCTGGTGAACCTTATGAATTTAACTTTTCTAAATTTACCAAAACTCCTTATAAAGCTGACTTGCCTAGTAATGATTTTAAAATGGAGCAATGTGCATCTATTGTTCTTGTTCCTAATAATCCTTTGCAGCAACATTTGGAGAATAGTGAAAGTGAAGCTTTTAGGAAAGAAAGAGATGAGCTTGAGGAAATTTTTCTTCGCCAACCTATTCTCAAGCATGATTTACCGGTGGAAGATTTGGGTACAACACCGCCACCAAAGGAAGATCCTGTTTTCGATTTAAAGCCTTTACCTGATAATCTTAAATATGCTCATATTGATGATAAGAAAATATATCCTGTTATTATTAGTTCTAAGCTTTCAGAGATTGAGGAAGAAAGGTTATTGGAAATATTGAAGAAACACCGAGGAGCTATTGGCTATACTCTTGATGATTTGAAAGGGATTTCTCCTTCTATTTGCCAACATGCTATTAATATGGAAGAAGATGCAAAGCCTGTTGTTGAACATCAACGTCGTCTAATTCCGAAGATGAAAGAGGTGGTAAGGAACGAGGTATTAAAACTTCTTGAAGCTGGTATTATATATCCTATTGCTGATAGTAGATGGGTTAGTCCTGTGCATTGTGTTCCTAAGAAAGGAGGAATGACTGTTGTGCCTAATGATAATGATGAGCTTATTCCTCAAAGAATAGTTGTAGGTTATAGAATGTGCATTGATTTTCGAAAAGTTAATAAAGTTACTAAGAAAGATCATTACCCTTTACCCTTTATTGATCAAATGCTAGAAAGGTTATCTAAAAATACTCATTTTTGCTTTCTTGATGGTTATTCTGGGTTTTCACAAATTGCTGTTAAAGCTAAAGATCAAGAGAAAACCACGTTTACTTGTCCTTATGGAACTTATGCTTATAGGCGTATGCCTTTTGGTTTATGTAATGCTCCTGCTACTTTTCAAAGATGCATGTCTGCTATTTTTCATGGTTTTTGCGAAAGTATTGTAGAGGTGTTCATGGATGATTTTTCTGTCTATGGGAATTCTTTTGATAATTGCTTGCGAAACCTCGATAAAGTTTTGCAGAGATGTGAAGAAACTAACCTTGTTCTTAATTGGGAGAAATGCCACTTTATGGTTAATGAAGGAATTGTATTGGGACATAAAATTTCCGAGAGAGGTATTGAAGTTGATAGAGCTAAAGTTGAAGCAATTGAGAAGATGCCCTATCCGAGGGATGTTAAAGGTATTCGTAGTGTTCTTGGTCATGCTGGGTTTTATAGGAGATTTATTAAAGATTTCTCTAAAATTTCAAAGCCTCTTACTAATCTTCTTCAAAAAGATGTACCTTTTGTTTTTGATGATGATTGTAAGGAAGCTTTTGAAACTCTAAAGAAAGCCTTAACAACTGCTCCTGTAGTTGAACCTCCTGATTGGAATTTGCCTTTTGAAATTATGTGTGATGCTAGTGATTTTGCTGTAGGCGCTGTTCTTGGACAACGGGTAGATAAAAAATTAAATGTTATTCATTATGCTAGTAAGACTCTTGATGCTGCTCAAAGAAATTATGCTACAACTGAAAAGGAATTGTTAGCTGTAGTCTTTGCTTGTGACAAGTTTAGACCCTATATTGTTGATTCAAAAGTCACGATTCATACTGATCATGCTGCAATTAGATACCTTATGACAAAGAAAGATGCTAAGCCAAGGCTTATTAGATGGGTACTTCTGTTGCAAGAATTTGATTTACATATTATAGATAGGAAAGGTGCTGATAATCCTGTTGCTGATAATTTGTCTAGATTGGAAAATATTGCTTATGATCCTGTTCCTGTTAATGATAGTTTTCCAAATGAACAATTGGCTGTAATAAAGGTGAGCTCGCGAGAGAGCCCTTGGTATGCAGATTATGCTAACTTTATTGTTTCGAAGTATTTGCCTCCAACCTTTTCAGCTCAGCAAAGGAGGAAATTCTTTTATGACTTGAGGCATTATTTTTGGGATGACCCACACTTATATAAAGAAGGAGTGGATGGTATTATGCGAAGATGTGTTCCTGAATATGAACAACAGGAGATATTGAGTAAATGTCATGGTAGTGTTTATGGAGGACATCACGCTGGAGATAGAACCGCGCAAAAGGTTCTACAATCAGGTTTTTATTGGCCAACACTTTTTAAAGATGCAAGGAAATTTATTTTATCTTGTGATGAATGTCAAAGAGTTGGTAATATCTCTAGACGCAATGAAATGCCTATGAATTATACTCTTGTTATTGAACCATTCGATTGTTGGGGATTCGACTTCATGGGTCCTTTCCCTTCTTCAGATGGTAACACTCATATACTTGTCGTTGTTGATTATGTTACTAAATGGGTAGAAGCTATACCTACAAAAAGTGCTGATGGTGAGACCTCTATAAAAATGCTTGTAGATATTATATTTCCTAGATTTGGAGTACCTAGATATATTATGACTGATGGAGGCTCTCATTTTATTCATGGAGGTTTTAGAAAAACTCTTGCTAAGTATGGTATTAATCATAGAATTGCTTCCGCTTATCACCCTCAAACTAGTGGTCAAGTAGAATTATCAAATAGAGAGATTAAAGCTATCTTGGGAAAGACTGTTAATAAATCTAGAAAGAATTGGGCTAGTAAATTGAAAGAAGCACTATGGGCTTATAGAACTGCTTATAAAAATCCTATGGGAATGTCACCTTATAAAATGGTTTATGGAAAAGCTTGTCATTTACCTTTAGAACTAGAGCACAAAGCTTATTGGGCTGTTAGAGAACTAAATAAAGATCCTAAACTAGCCGGTAATAAGAGGTTGTTGCAATTAAGTTCTCTAGATGAATGGAGAAGTGAAGCTTATGAAAATGCTAAACTCTTTAAAGAAAAAGTTAAGAAGTGGCATGATAGAAGGATCATCAAAAGAGAGTTTAATATTGGGGATAAAGTCCTATTGTATCGGTCTCGTCTCAGATTCTTTGCAGGGAAATTACTCTCGAAGTGGGAAGGACCATATGTTGTTGAGGAGGTGTATCGTTCAGGAGCAATTAAAATTAGCTCTCTCCAAGGCAATGCCACACAAGTGGTGAATGGACAAAGACTCAAGCATTATATCTCGGGTGATTCTTATAATGTTGATGTTGATATTATTCAAGTGGAAACACCGGAGGCTTTCATCAAAGGACAAATTGTCAGTCCGCCAGAACTCGACTTTGAATAGGTAACAGTACAGGTAATAAAAAGTCCGCGTTTACCTTTCCGAACATTATTTCTGCTGTTTTTAGAAAATATGAAAAATTACGGAATCGAAACGGAGTGGAAAGACGCGCGAGGGCCCGTCACCACAGGCCGGCGCGGGCCCCACCCTGGCCGCGCCGACCTATGGTGACAGCCCCTCGGCGTCCCGTTTCCACTCGTTTTCGGCCTGGAACCTTCCTTTTGTCGTAAAAATATTTGCTATATAATCCCCCGGATCCCTGGAGGTCCGTATATCGTTTTCTCGTCGTGTTTTGTTTCGAGCTGTTTTCTGCCAGATTTGTTTTGATCTAGAAGCACCATGGTCTCCAACAACAAGGACAAGGAGCCTTGGAAGGAAGAGATGGATGAAAGGATCAATAAGGAGAAGAAGAAGATAGCATCAGCAAAAGGAGAGTGGGAAACTACGAAGAGTAAGCCAATCTTGGTGGGATCGGTTAACACTGGGCGTTCTTTTTCTCATAACTTGCAGGGAGCTCTTCCGCCTGCTCTGGACCTCGACTCTTTCCCTTGTGTGGAGGAAGCAATACGGGTTGCTGATGAGTTTTGTGATCAATATCGTGCTCTCAAAAGGGAAGTGGAGATACTTCAGGAGGAGAACCAGCGACTTCGCAGAATGCTGGAATATTACTCAAATCCCAGCACAAGGCCGTCACCGCCACACTCGGATAACAATGAGTCTCTTCAGGTTTTGGTGCAGAATTACAAAATTGAGAAGCTGAAGCTGAAGGAGATCCTTATGAAGCGCGAGAGGAATCCATCACCACCATCACCGAAGGAGTAATTCATCATCGGTATTGGCATCCCCTTGGTTTGTTCCAAGCTTGGGGGAGTGCCGCGGTATCACATCATCACTACCTTTATCTTTTATTATCAAGTAGTGTCATATCATGAGTAGGGAAGTTATCATATGGAATAGTATGCAATGTGGAAGTATCTCTCTTAGTTGGTTATCTATGTATCCGTTGGTGTGAGTTATCGTTATGGAATATTAATGAGAAGTCTTATCATTTACTTTTTGCACATCTTATTTTAGTTTGCAATTATATGATTACTCTTGACATGAGTATTGATATCACTTTGGGAGCATTAAGTAAATCTATTTGGTTTTGGCAAACTTAGCATTGGTCAATAGCAACAACACCTGATGTTTAATAAAAGAGAGAAATACACTTAGATACATTACTCTATTATCTCTATGCTAATGAGTTTAGTATTCTGAAGTTAAAATTGCTTGTGCTTATGAGAAAGATGCATGATTGTTCTATCATATGTATATTTGTTTGTTTCCCTCAACCTTTATGCTTGCTATCAAACCTTGCTAGCCAAAGACCTGTATCGAGAGGAGATGCTTCTCATACATCCATAACCTTAGACCAAACCTATGCCATTTGTGTCCACCATACCTACCTACTACATGGTATTTTCTGCCATTCCAAGTAAATACTTCATGTGCTACCTTTAAATTATTCAAACTACTACTCCTTATTTGTGTCAATGTTTTATAGCTCATGAGGAAGTATGTGGTGTTTTATCTTTCAATCTTGTTGGGCGGACTTTCACCAATGGATTAGTGGCACATCCGCTTATCCAATAATTTTGCAATAAGAGCTGGCAACGGGGTTCCCAGCCCCAATTAATAACTTTCATTAATAATTCTCTTCACATGTTTTGCCCTGATTTATCAGTAAGCAACTTAATTTTGCAATAGACACTCCTCCATGGTATGTGAATGTTGGAAGGCACCCGAGGATTCGGTTAGCCATGGATTGAGAAAGCCAAGGTTGGGGGAGTGTCATCCTTAATAAAACTAAAATACATGTGTAAACAAAAGAGAAGGGGGATGATCTACCTTGCTGGTAGAGATGCCGTCCCTCATGGGAGCCGCTCTTGGAAGGTTCGTTTGGCAAGGGGGTTAGAGTGTCCGCTACCATTCGTTGACAACAACAAACACCGCTCAAAATCTTACTTTTATGCTCTTTATATGATTTCAAAACTTGAAAAGCTCTAGCACATGATTTAATCTCTGCTTCCCTCTGCGAAGGGCCTATCTTTTACTTTTATGTTGAGTCAGTAAACCTATTTCCCTCTATCTCAAGCAAGCAATTGAGTTGTTGTGAACCAATCATTTATGCTATGATTTAGTTAATCATGTCTTTTATACTTTCTTGTTTAGTACCAATTTTATCTGAATGAATATGACTTTGAAGTTATCAATGATTATGAGGAGATTGTTATGCTTGAATATGAAAGCTCAGCTATAAAATCTAATATGAAAGCTTTGCTTAGAAGTACAATCCGTTAGTAGTTCTCTGACCAAGAACAAAGTTTGCCATCACCAACTATGATTTCTTATGCACCTTTACTTGTGATTTCTCTTTACCTATTTCAAGATGAGTTATATGAGGAAGTTGTTTACTAGAATGTCTTGTGTGAATGAATATGATGCTTCTTGTCCGTATTTTATTTATCGACTCTTCACTCCATAAACATGTGGTCTTGTTTATCGAGCTCAGTTTCGCTTGGGGACAAGCGAGGTCTAAGCTTGGGGGAGTTGATACGTCCAATTTGCATCACTATTTTGTATCATAATTTGCTGTTATTCATTGATATATTTCATATTGGGACACAATACTTATGTTATTTCATCTATTTTGCATGTTTCATCATTATTGGAGGATCAAGCACCGGAGCCAGGATTCTGCTGGAAAAAGCACCGTCAGAACGCAATATTTCGGAAGATCAACTGTGGAAGGAAATTTCACGTAAATTCCTATTTTTCCAGATGACGGAGGGAGCCAGAAGGGGAAGAAGAGGGAGCCAAGGTGGGCCAGACCACAGGCCGGCGCGGCCCATGGCCTGGCCGCGCCACCCTGTGGTGTGGGGGCCCCACAGCCCCTTTCGCCTCCTTTTCTTCGCGTACTCCTTCGTCCCGAAAACCTAAGCCAGAGGGAGGACCTCACGAAGAGTTACAGCCGCCTCTGCGGGGCGGAGAACACCAGAGAGAAAAGAGCTCTCCGGCGGGCAGGAATCCGCCGGGGAAATTCCCTCCCGGAGGGGGAAATCGACGCCATCGCCATCGTCATCGAGCTGGACATCATCTCCATCATCATCATCATCATCTCCACCATCTACACCGCCATCACCACCGCTGCACCTCGTCACCGCTGTAACAATTTGGGTTGGATCTTGATTGTTTGATAGGGGAAACTCTCCCGGTGTTAATTTCTACTTGTTGTAGATGCTATTGAGTGAAACCATTGAACCAAGGTTTATGTTCAGATTGTTATTCATCATCATATCACCTCTGATTGTATTCCATATGATGTCTCGTGAGTAGTTCGTTTAGTTCTTGAGGACATGGGTGAAGTCTAAATGCTAGTAGTGAATTATGGTTGAGTAATATTCAATGTTATGATATTTAAGTTGTGGTGTCATTCTTCTAGTGGTGTCGTGTGAACGTCGACTACACGACACTTCACCATTTATGGGCCTAGGGGAGTGCATCTTGTATTCGGTTGCTAATTGCGGGGTTGCCGGAGTGACAGAAACCTAAGCCCCCGTTAGTATATCGATGCAAGAGGGATCGCAGGATCTCAGAGTTTAAGGCTGTGGTTAGATTTATCTTAATTACTTTCTTGTAGTTGCGGATGCTTGCAAGGGGTATAATCACAAGTATGTATTAGTCCTAGGAAGGGCGGTGCATTAGCATAGGTTCACCCACACAACACTTATCAAAACAATGAAGATTATTTAGCTACATGAAGCGAAAGCACTAGACTAAAATCCCCGTGTGTCCTCAAGAACGCTTGGTCATTATAAGTAAACAAACCGGCTTGTCCTTTGTGCTAAAAAGGATTGGGCCACTTGCTGCAATTATTTCTCTCGCATTTTACTTACTCGTACTTTATTCATCTGTTACATCAAAACTCCTTGAATACTTGTTTGTGAGCATTTACAGTGAATTCTTCATCGAAACTGCTGCCAACACCTTCTGCTCCTCGTTGGGATCGACATTCTTACTTATCGAAGATACTACGATACACCCCCTATACTTGTGGGTCATCACTCACCAAACACAACATGTAGCATTACAAATAGATGATCTTGATCATGGTAGGCAGCTCACAAGATCTATAACAATGAAAGCACAAGCGGAGAAGACAACCATCTAGCTACTGCTATGGACCCATAGTCCAAGGATGAACTACTCACGCATCAATCCGGAGGTGGGCATGATGATGTAGAGCCCCTCCGGTGATGATTCCCCTCTCCGGGTGCCGGAGGCGATCTCCTGAATCCCCCGAGATGGGATTGGCGGCGGCGGCCTCTCGTAATGTTTTCCGTATCGTGGCTCTCGGTACTGGGGGTTTCGCGACGGAGGATTTAAGTAGGCGGAAGGATAGGTCAAGTGGCGGCACGAGGCCCACACCACAGCCGGCGCGGCCAGGGCTTGGGCCGCGCCCCTGGTGTGTGGCCACCTCGTGGCCCCACTTCGTCTCCTCTTCGGTCTTCGGAAGCTTCGTGCAAAAATAGGACCCCGGGCGTTGATTTCGTCCAATTCCGAGAATATTTCCTTACTAGGATTTCTGAAACCAAAAACAGCAGAAAAACAGCAACTGGCACTTCGGCATCTTGTCAGGTATTGTAATAAAAGTAGCATGGAACATAAGAAATTATAGATACGTTTGAGACGTATCAAGGTGCACTAGTTCGGCGAAGAGATAGTGAAATGCAAGTAGTATGGATGTATATGAGTGGTAATAGTAATATGAATAAAATATGGCAGCGAGTAAACATGCAACAGAACAGTAAGTAAGCGGTGTTTGCGGTATTGGAAACAAGGCCTAGGGATCATACTTTCACTAGTGGACACTCTCAACATTGATCGCATAATAAATAATAACTTCTCTCATTTGTGCTACATACACTCTTGTTTGATAATGAACACCATTCGTTGCGTAGGATTACACGAACCCTCAATGCCGGAGTTAACAAGCTCCACAACATTCGATATTCATGTTTAAGTAACCTTAGAGCATAATAGATCTTTGCAAAATAAACCGAGTACTAACATAGCATACACACTATCACCTTTACACTATGAAGGGGGAATAAATCACATCAATACTATCATAGCGATAATCAACTCCATAACCTACAAGAGATTATGATCATAGCCTACGACAAGAACTACACGATGCACACACTGTCACCATTACACCATGCAGGAGGAATAGACTACTTTAATAACATCACATGAGTAGCACATAGACTAGTAGCGATACAAAGCACATTGCAATCATAAAGGGATATAAATAAGCACTTCACTATGCTATTCATAACAGTGAATAAGTATTCTGTGAAATATAGCCTAAGAGACCCACACGGTGCACACACTGTCACCTTTACACACGTGGGACAAGGAGTCTCCGGAGATCACATAAGTAAAACCCACTTGACTAGCATAATGACATCTAGATTACAATCATCATCATATGAATCTCAATCATGTAAGGCAGCTCATGAGATTATTGTATTGAAGTACATGGAGAGAGATGAACCACATAGCTACCGGTACAGCCCCGAGCCTCGATGGAGAACTACCCTCTCATGGGAGCAGCAGCGGTGATGAAGATGGCGGTGGAGATGGCAGCGGTGTTGATGGAGAAGCCTTCCCGGGCACTTCCGTCCGGCGGCGTGCCGGAGACTCCTGTCCCCCAGATCTTGGCTTCGCTATGGCGGTGGCTCTGGAACTTTTCTCGTACCGTGGCTTTTTCGTATCGAGGTTTTAGGTCAGGGAGCTTATATAGGCGAAAGGGGAGCCTCGGAGGGGCCCTGGTGGGGCAGACAACAGCCGGCGCCCCCCTCGGCCGCGCCACCATGTGTGGTGGGCCTGTGGCCCCCTCTCGCGACTCTCGGGTGTTGGAAGCTTGTGAAAATAGGTTGGCGTTGATTTCGTCCGATTCCGAGAATATTTCCTTACTAGGATTTCTGAAACCAAAAACAGCAGAAAACAGGAACTGCACTTCGGCATCTCGTCAATAGGTTAGTTCCGGAAAACGCATCAAAACGATATAAAGTGTGAACAAAACATGTAGGTATTGTAATAAAACAAGCATGGAACATCAGAAATTATAGATACGTTGGAGACGTATCAGCATCCCCAGCTTAGTTCCTACTCGTCCTCGAGTAGGTAAACGATAACAAGAATAATTTCTGAAGTGACATGCTACCATCATAATCTTGATCAACATTATTGTAAAGCATATGACATGAATGGAGTGATTCAAAGCAATGATCTATAGTTTGACAAATAGATGACATATAGCAAAACTTTTCATGAATAGTACTTTCAAGACAAGCATCAAAAAGTCTTGCATAAGAGTTAACTCATAAAGCAATAAATTCAAAGTAAAGGCATTGAAGCAACACAAAGGAAGATATAAGTTTCAGGAATTGCTTTCAAAACATGTGTTATCACCAGAATTTGACCAAGTCAGAGGTGGGCCGCGATCAAGATGGACTTGAAGATATACATATAGAAGAGATGTGTGAATCGGCCTTGTTTACCAAGTTTGGGCTAGCTAGCCCGTGTATCTTTATATAGTAGGTTACGTAGAAGTTAGAGTTTATCTCGTGCACGGTGTGGTGCACGCCCACATTAGAAAGTCCCCTGGACTATAAATATGTACCTAGGGTTTATGGAATAAACAACAACCAACGTTCAACACAAACCAATCTCGGCGCATCGCCAACTCCTTCGTCTCGAGGGTTCCTCCGGTAAGCACCATGCTGCCTAGATCGCATCTCGCGATCTAGGCAGCACGAGCCTGCCTAGTTGTTCATGCGTTGCTCGTACTGAAGCCTTTTTGATGGCGAGCAACGTAGTTATCATAGATGTGTTAGGGTTAGCATTGTTCCTAGTATCATATGCTGTCGTAGTGCAACCCTTGCGCATCTAGCCGTCCCTGTACCTCATCATGGGTGCAGGGGCGGCACCCCGCTTGATCGTTATTTAGTAGATCTGATCCGTTATGGTCGCTCCTTGATTCATCAAGGATTAGTTTAATATCTGCAATAGTTAGGCCTTACAAAGGGTTGGAGGATCCAGCGGCATGCAGGGTGTAGTTTGCTGCCCCTAGACAGGACGTTCCGAGGATCAACCTAGTGTTGGTTTTTAGGCCTTGTCTAGGGCTGGCTTACGTTTACCGTGCGTGAGCGCGAGGCCCAATCGTGAGTAGGATGATCCGATTATGCGGTGAAAACCCCAGATCGTCGTGGATCTCATATGCTTTATCATGATCAAGCAGGACCACCATATATTCGGCCACCTCGGACGAATCATGGGTGGATCGGCTCCATGAGCCGATTCACAGGACAACCTGAGAGCCGATCGAGGCTCGTATTTAACGTGTACGTGTGTGCCCTGCAGGAAACTAAGCGAGGCATCATCCACACCTTCCTGACCAGGTATAGGTCAGGTGGCACGCCCTTGCAACCCGCATCGGCGCGCGACCAGGAGGCTTTGCGGGCCGTCGCTCTGAGGGACTGGGGCCAGCCGCAGCCCTAGTCGTTCCCGGCTCTACGGTGTTGACCAGTCACTGCCCGCCGGTGGGTTTCTGACGTCAACACATTCTGGCACGCCCGGTGGGACACATCTTCAACGACAACCACCTCGCCATCCACATCAGAGATGGCGGAAGAAACTCCGGTCACCTACGAGGAGCTCACTGGCGAGCTCAAGAAGAAGTACGACGAGGTCAAAGTCCTCCTCGAAGCCGACCTCATCGGCTCTTTCCACAGGACCCGCTCCCATGGCATCAGATGGAAGGGGTTCTCACCTGATGGCGCGCTTGATGGAGTGGACCTATCCACCCCGTCAGAGGAACGCACCAGGTCGCTGCGTCAGGAGATAAACTTCATGGTGGCTCATTCGCTGCACCGCCATTCTGAGAGCCTGGTGAACACGTTGGAGCGCGTCGCGCTGCGCGTGATCCAGGAGATCATGAGCCATCAGTACTCTCCGTCAGGACCAGCCCTAGGGACTCATCAAGGGGAGTTGCTACTCCAGTCCCGTCCACCGCTGCCGTTCGCGTTGGCAGCGCCCGAAGCGCCGAACTCATCGGCCTATGTCGTCTACAAGATTGGTGGTGACCCCAGTGATTACCAATTTCTACAGGACGCGCCCAAGGAGATCCCGCACGGATACGCATGCGCATACGTGCCAGACTGCAGCACCTGGGCACCCTCGAACCAGGTCGCTATAGCAGGGACTTCTGGGGCAACAGGAGGAACGTCGGAGGCAGACCCCGAGAAGCAAACGTGGCTAGCTAAATACGCCACCCCGACAAAACTCCCGAGCCCAGCTCCTGCAGTTGGCTCAGAACCAGAGAAACAGGCATGGCTGGTTAAGTACGCCACTCCGACGAATCTTCAGGGTTCGGCACCTGCAGCCATCACCGCGGATCAAATTTGTACGATCCTGAAAGATCAGTTCGGCATGATGCCGAAAAGAAAGGCGATCGGCTATACCAAGCCGTACCCCAACGAGTACGAATTGATCCCGCTACCACCCAAATATCGGCTCCCGGACTTCACAAAGTTCAGCGGATCAGATGGCTCCAGCTCCATCGAGCATGTGAGCCGATATTTGGCACAGCTGGGCATGATCTCAGCGTCAGACGAGCTGCGCGTGAGGTACTTCTCGCAGTCCCTCACAGGATCGGCTTTCGGATGGTACACGTCGCTGCCACCGAACTCAATCCAGACCTGGAAGCAGCTGGAAGAACGGTTCCATGAGCAATATCACTCAGAGGCTTCCGAGGCTGGCATTGCCGATCTAGCACAAGTACGACAGAAGCGCGGAGAAACGGTGTCAGAATACATCCAGCGCTTCAGGACCGTTAGGAACCGATGCTATTCGGTTCACGTAAGCGAAAAAGAAGCAGTCGAATTGGCGGTGGTGGGTCTATCATCATCGATCAAGGACGTGGCCTCCCAAGCGGACTACCCTTCATTAGCGCACATGGTGCAGAAGCTGTCAGCATATGAACAGCGCCACCCAGATGTCTACCAGGACAAATTCAAGCGTGTGGTCACCATGGTTGGGCGAAGATGAAGGTGCTACGGGAGAACAAGAGGTCGCAGTGGCTGAGTGGACTCGAGCTGCAGGCCCAGTAACCTGCAAATGGGTAAAGCCACCAGGGCCTCCAAGAGGGTTCGACTTCGACGTGACGAAAACCGAGCAGATTTTCGATCTCTTACTCGCGGAGAAGCACATAAAGATACCCGAAGGCCACAAGTTCCCTACGGTGCAAGAGCTGAACGGAAAGCCATACTGCAAGTGGCATAACACGTTCACCCACACTACTAACGACTGCAGGGTGTGGCGTCAGCAGATCCAAGTGGCAATAGAAAATGGGCGACTAATTTTCAACCAGTATGCCATGAAAGTCGACACACACCCCTTCCCCGCCGTCAACATGGTGGAGTTTACCCACCTTGGAGGGTGCCAGCCTGATTTCTCAGCCAACATCAGCATGGTAGAGCTTGGACACCGCTCTGAGAAGGACGGGGATGAGGACAGCTGCTCTCAGAGCAAGGACACAGAGGGGGCCGCTCCATGCGATCGGCTCCGTCAAGATGGCAAGCGCTATGTCACAGAGGGGGAAGTTAAGAACATAAGATATCAACGACCCCTCTCTGATCACCTCCTCAATAAGTACGTGAGTCGGTATGATCAACGCCGGCAACACGGCGACGATGATGAAAGAGGCCGTATGGCTAGAAACGACAGAAGACATCGTCGGCATAATCACGATGAGGAGCGGCAGGAGCGCCACGCCAGGGAGCAGGACGATACGGACAGGCATTGGGACTGCCCTTTCTTCAGACACTGCTGGGATTCAGGAATGAGCCGATTACCAACAATCGGCAACTGCCCAGAATGCAACCAGAAAAAGAAGGAGGCAGCCAACGTGTCTGTATTCGAGCGCCTAGGGCCTCTCCCACCGCAAAACAGACGTGCTGAGACCCCTCTGTTGGAAGATCTCGAGGATTCGGAAGACGAGGGGGAAGATGAAGAAGATAGGTGCCACCGTCCAAGGTGGTGCCCTGACGGTCTCAGCCATTCACAAAAACGCAGGGTTCAGCGATTGCGCGGTCTGGAGGAAGCCGAAAGGTTATACTTGCATACGCTGAGGAAGGCACGACCTGATCTGGCTGCGAAAGTCCAGAGGACCCTGGATGAAGAGGGGCTGCCGCAAAGAAAAGAATGGCGCCCCAAGCAAAGGAAAGCCGATGATGAAACATCGGCTGGCACGAACATGGTGCTCGTTCGTCCGGCGGGGTGTAGACCTCCACGATCACACGTTGCACCCAAGGTGGACATCAGCAAGCGCTCCAACGTGATAAAATCGGAGATTGGGCTGGTTTTATCCACCGACATGGACGAGTAGCAAGACTACGTCAATAAGCAACATGGCGAGGCCGATCCTTGCGATCGGCCCTCCGAAACTGTTGAAGGGATATTACAAAACCTTCACCGAGCAAGCAACGTGGAGGCCGATTCCAGCAATCGGCCAAAATTATCCTCACCATCCATTCTGCCTGGGATCAACGTTTGACCCAACAGGGACTACCTGACGAGCCGATACCATCAATTCTCTTGACAGAATCGGCTCGGGGGGGCACCTAGATGGATAATACTAAGCATGGGGGCCGATACACAAATCGGCCTAAAATTTTTAAATTTTTACAGCCGATGCAAGGGCATCGACTTCAGAGCAGGGCGCTAGACTGGAGAAACTCGGGGGGCAGCTCGCCTTGAAGGCTCTCTGCTTTGGGAAGCCGATTTATGTGCAAATCGGCTGGCTCTGCATGATCAAGCCCAGGCTAATTCAGCTAAGTTACGCGTCCTCGTTTCTGTTTTTGCCTTGGCCAAGACTCGGGGGGCAGCAGGCCTGGTGGATATTTTGTTTGCTCTGTTTAAGAACCGATTGGGATGCCATCGGCTGATCCTTCATTGCAACTTTCTTCACAAATGATGAGTACTGAAGAGGATTATTGGGTTTGGTTGGGAAAGTTCAAAGGTTTTCCTGAAGATCCTGCATTTTCTGCCAGATTTAGAAAATCATCAGTTGAAGAAGGGAAGGGCGAATTTCAAAGGACCGATGCGGTGCTATCGGCTCATTACGCATTGGCAAAGGGGACGAATCGGCAAGGTCAGTAGAAGAGGGAATCGGCTCAATTAAACTCAAAGGAATCGGCAAAATGGAATTGGGGAAAAGTTCTTCATTGATTCGATAAGATTTCTTACATAAAGAGCTAATTGCTCTCAAAAGGGAAATACTAGGGGATCCATTGCCCCATCTACTACTACTGGCCCTATTCTAAAGGTCCTATCTATGGGCCATCACTGCCCTCGTCGTCGCCATCGTCGTCACTATCGGCGCTGCTTCCGGCGGGCTCGTCGTCGCTCCAATGGCCGCCGACTGGGCCCTCGTCGTCTTCATCTTCTTCGTCAGCGTCGTCCTCGTCGCTGTCGAAGTCGCTAAGGTTGCCCGGCCAAGGGCAGAACCGCTTGGCCGGCGGCTCGTCGGAGGAGCTCTCGTCGTCGTCCTCCTCCTCCTCTCCCTGCTCCCCTTCCTCCCCGGAAGAGGTGAAGTCACAGGAGAAGCTGTCGTCGTCACTCTCCTCCTCCGTTTCCCCAACGGCGAGGAAGCGGAGGTCGCTCTCCCCGTCGGTCAAGGATTTGTCATCCTCGGACCGGACGAGGGAGTCATGGTCCTCTTTGTCCCACTTCGTTGGGGCGAGGATATCGTACGCCGCCTGCGTGCCCCACGAGGGCGTCGACTCTCGGATGGGAGAGGACACATAGGAAAGACCCGATGAGGAGGAAGAAGAGGAGGACGAAGGCATGGTGGCAGAGGAGGGTTTTTTGAAGGCTAGTGCGAAGGGGATGAGGAAGAAGACTGTTTGCTGCGGTTAAATAAAAGGGAGCATAGTAAAAATTCAATGCCACAGCAGTTTCCGAGGAGGTGGTGCCAGAACTGTCTAATCGTGCAGAGAAGTTGAGAAGGCAAGTTATCATGATGAAGGACTCTGCGACGGTTCTGCTCTGCCACGACATGACCCTACGAGAGAAAAGCATAATGATTTTGGAAATGTCATTTCCAAAACCAGGGGGGCATGTGTTATCACCAGAATTTGACCAAGTCAGAGGTGGGCCGCGATCAAGATGGACTTGAAGATATACATATAGAAGAGATATGTGAATCGGCCTTGTTTACCAAGTTTGGGCTAGTTAGCCCGTGTATCTTTATAGTAGGTTACGTAGAAGTTAGAATTTATCTCGTGCACGGTGTGGTGCACGCCCACGTTAGAAAGTCCCCTGGACTATAAATATGTACCTAGGGTTTATGGAATAAACAACAACCAACGTTCAACACAAACCAATCTCGGCGCATCGCCAACTCCTTCGTCTCGAGGGTTCCTCCGGTAAGCACCATGCTGCCTAGATCGCATCTCGCGATCTAGGCAGCACGAGCCTGCCTAGTTGTTCATGCGTTGCTCGTACTGAAGCCTTTTTGATGGCGAGCAACGTAGTTATCATAGATGTGTTAGGGTTAGCATTGTTCCTAGTATCATATGCTGTCGTAGTGCAACCCTTGCGCATCTAGCCGTCCCTGTACCTCATCATGGGTGCAGGGGCGGCACCCCGCTTGATCGTTATTTAGTAGATCTGATCCGTTATGGTCGCTCCTTGATTCATCAAGGATTAGTTTAATATCTGCAATAGTTAGGCCTTACAAAGGGTTGGAGGATCCAGCGGCATGCAGGGTGTAGTTTGCTGCCCCTAGACAGGACGTTCCGAGGATCAACCTAGTGTTGGTTTTTAGGCCTTGTCTAGGGCTGGCTTACGTTTACCGTGCGTGAGCGCGAGGCCCAATCGTGAGTAGGATGATCCGATTATGCGGTGAAAACCCCAGATCGTCGTGGATCTCATATGCTTTATCATGATCAAGCAGGACCACCATATATTCGGCCACCTCGGACGAATCATGGGTGGATCGGCTCCATGAGCCGATTCACAGGACAACCTGAGAGCCGATCGAGGCTCGTATTTAACGTGTACGTGTGTGCCCTGCAGGAAACTAAGCGAGGCATCATCCACACCTTCCTGACCAGGTATAGGTCAGGTGGCACGCCCTTGCAACCCGCATCGGCGCGCGACCAGGAGGCTTTGCGGGCCGCTCGAGGGACTGGCCAGCCGCAGCAGCCCTAGTCGTTCGTTTCGCAGTTGCTTTCACTTTCAACAATATCTCATGGATAATTGTCAACACGAGTAATATGATGAATGCAAATAAGCAAGTATGTAAGAATCAATGCACAGTTGACACAAGTGTTTGCTTCTAAGATGGAAGGAAGTAGGTAAACTGACTCAACATAAAGTAAAAGATAGGCCCTTCGCAAGCAGGGATTAAATCATGTGCTAGAGCTTTTCAAGTTTTGAAATCATATAGAGAGCATAAAAGTAAAATTTTGAGAGGTGTTTATTGTTGTCAACGAATGGTAATGGGTACTCTAACTACCTTATCAACCAGACTTTCAAGAGCGGCTCCCATGAAGGACGTTATCTCTACCAGCAAGGTAGATCATCCCTCTTCTCTTTTGTTTACACATGTACTTTAGTTTTATTTATTAGATGACACTCCCCCAACCTTTTGCTTACACAAGCCATGGCTAACCGAATCCTCGGGTGCCTTCCAACATTCACATACCATGGAGGAGTGTCTATTTGCAAATTTAAGTTGCTTACTGATAGATCAGAGCAAAACATGTGAAGAGAATTATTAATGCAAGTTAATTAATTGGGACTGGGAACCCCATTGCCAGCTCTTTTTGCAAAATTATTGGATAAGCGGATGAGCCACTAGTCCATTGTGAAAGTCTGTCAAAAGTAAATGACAAGATCGAAAGATAAAACACCACATACTTCCTCATGAGCTATAAAACATTGACACAAATAAGAGATAATAGCTTTTGAATTGTTTAAAGGTAGCACATGAAGTATTTACTTGGAATGGCAGGAAATACCACATAGTAGGTAGATATGGTGGACACAAATGGCATGGGTTTTGGCTGAAGGTTTTGGATGCACGAGAAGTATTCCTCTTAGTACAAGGTTTGGGCTAGCAAGGTTGTTTGAAGCAAACACAAGTATGAACAGGTACAGCAAAACTTACATAAGAGCATATTGCAAGCATTATAAGACTCTACACTGTCTTCCTTGTTGCTCAAACACTTTTACCAGAAAATATCTAGACCTTAGAGAGACCAATCATGCAAACCAAATTTCAACAAGATCTACAGTAGTTCTCCACTACTAGATTTAAACTACATGATGCAAGAGCTTAAACATGATATATGAGAGCTCAAAACAATTGCCAAGTATCAAATTATTCAAAACCATATGAAGCATTTTCTGATTCCAACCAAATAGCAACAAGTGAAGCGATCAACTTTCGCCCTTGAACATTAAAAGCATAAACGAAGAACACTAGTGTTCATATGAAAAAGCGGAGCGTGTCTCTCTCCCACACAAGGATGAACTTATTCAGAGAATGAAAATAACAAAACGAAAATAAAAGCACACAGACGCTCCAAGTAAAGTACATAAGATGTGACCGAATAAAAATATAGTTTCAATAGAAGAAACCTGATAAGTTGATGAAGAAGGGGATGCCTTGGACATCCCCAAGCTTAGACGCTTGAGTCTTCTTGAAATATGCAGGGATGAACCACGGGGCATCCCCAAGCTTAGGCTTTTCACTCTTCTTGATCATATATCATCCTCCTCTCTTGACCCTTGAAAACTTCCTCCACACCAAACTTCAAGCAAACTCATTAGAGGGTTAGTGCATAATCAAAATTCACATGTTCAGAGGTGACACAATCATTCTTAACACTTCTGGACATTGCACAAAGCTTTTGAAAGTTAATGGAACAAAGAAACTCATTCAACTTAACAAAAGCGGCAATGCGAAATAAAAGGCAGAATCTGTCAAAAACAGAACAGTCCGTAAAGATGAATCTGGCAGGGGAACTTAACTTGCTCAAACGGAAAAACTCAAAACTAATGAAAGTTGCGTACATATCTGAGGATCACACACGTAAATTTGCAGATTTTTTTGATTTTTTACAGAGACTTCTGCTCAAATTCGTGACAGACAGCAAATCTGTTTCTGCGCAGCAATCCAAATCTAGTATCAACCTTGTATTAGAGACTTCACTTGGCACAAAAACATGATAAGGAGAGGTTGCTACAGTAGTAAACAACTTCCAAGACTCAACAAAACAAAAATTGCTATAGTAAAATAAACACATGGGTTATCTCCCAAGAAGTTCTTTCTTTATAGCCATTAAGATGGGCTCAGCAATTTTAATGATACTCTCATGAAAATAGACAATGAAGCAAAAGAGAACATCAAGAAGCAAATTCAAAACACATTTAAGCCTAACCCACTTCCTATGAAAAGGAATCTTGTACACAAATAAATTCATGAAGAACAAAGTGACAAGCATAGGAAGGCAACACAAGCGCAATTTCAAGATTCTCAACATAAAGAGGGGAAACTTAATATTATTAAGATGCATATAACCATGTTTCCCTCTCTCATAATAACTTTCAGTAGCATCATGAACAAACTCAACAATATAAGTATCACATATAACATTCTTGTCATGAGCCACATGCATAAAATTATTACTCTCCACATAAGCATAATCAATTTTATTAGTTGTAGTGGGAGCAAATTCAACAAAGTAGCTATCATTATTATTCTCATCAAGTGTAGGAGGCATAGTATAATCATAATAAAATTTACTCTCCATAGTAGGCGGCACCAAAAGACCACTATCATTATAATCATCATAAATAGGAGGCAAAGTATCATCAAAGAAAATTTTCTCCTCAATGCTTGGGGGACTAAAAATATCATGCTCATCAAAACCAGCTTCCCCAAGCTTAGAATTTTCCATATCATTAACAACAATGGTGTTCAAAGCGTTCATACTAATATCATTGCTACTAGCATGCAAATAAGATTCCATAGGTTTTTTAATTTTCGCAGCAAACAATCCATGTCTTAACTCAGGAAATAGAATAAGAAGCTCATTGTTACTTTCCATTATGCCTAACTAGTGTAAACAAGAAACCAAAAGATGCAATTGCAGGATCTAAAGGAAATAGCTTCGAGTACTTACAACTGCGCTTGAAAATAGCTTAGTAGCCGAGATCCGGAGTGTGAGTACCTTTTACCTTTCCTCCCCGGCAACGGCGCCAGAAAATAGCTTGATGTCTACTCACGCTTCTTTTCCTGTAGACAGTGTTGGGCCTCCAAGAGCAGAGGTTTGTAGAACAGCAGCAAGTTTTCCCTTAAGTGGATCACCCAAGGTTTATCGAACTCAGGGAGGAAGAGGTCAAAGATATCCCTCTCAAGCAACCCTGCAATCACGATACAAGAAGTCTCTTGTGTCCCCAACACACCTAATACACTTGTCAGATGTATAGGTGCACTAGTTCGGCGAAGAGATAGTGAAATGCAAGTAGTATGGATGTATATGAGTGGTAATAGTAATCTGAATAAAATATGGCAGCGAGTAAACATGCAACAGAACAGTAAATAAGCGGTGTTTGCAGTATTGGAAACAAGGCCTAGGGATCATACTTTCACTAGTGGACACTCTCAACATTGATCGCATAATAAATAATAACTTCTCTCATTTGTGCTACATACACTCTTGTTTGATAATGAACACCATTCGTTGCGTAGGATTACACGAACCCTCAATGCCGGAGTTAACAAGCTCCACAACATTCGATATTCATGTTTAAGTAACCTTAGAGCATAATAGATCTTTGCAAAATAAACCGAGTACTAACATAGCATACACACTGTCACCTTTACACTATGAAGGGGGAATAAATCACATCAATACTATCATAGCGATAATCAACTCCATAACCTACAAGAGATTATGATCATAGCCTACGACAAGAACTACACGATGCACACACTGTCACCATTACACCATGCAGGAGGAATAGACTACTTTAATAACATCACATGAGTAGCACATAGACTAGTAGCGATACAAAGCACATTGCAATCATAAAGGGATATAAATAAGCACTTCACTATGCTATTCATAACAGTGAATAAGTATTCTGTGAAATATAGCCTAAGAGACCCACACGGTGCACACATTGTCACCTTTACACACGTGGGACAAGGAGTCTCCGGAGATCACATAAGTAAAACCCACTTGACTAGCATAATGACATCTAGATTACAAGCATCATCATATGAATCTCAATCATGTAAGGCAGCTCATGAGATTATTGTATTGAAGTACATAGGAGAGAGATGAACCACATAGCTACCGGTACAGCCCCGAGCCTCGATGGAGAACTACTCCCTCCTCATGGGAGCAGCAGCGGTGATGAAGATGGCGGTGGAGATGGCAGCGGTGTCGATGGAGAAGCCTTCCGGGGGCACTTCCCCGTCCCGGCGGCGTGAACAGAGACTCATGTCCCAGATCTTGGCTTCGCGATGGCGGCGGCTCTGGAACTTTTCTCGTACCGTGGCTTTTCGTATCGAGGTTTTAGGTCAGGGAGCTTATATAGGCGAAAGGGGAGCCTCGGAGGGGCCCTGGTGGGGCCAGACAACAGGCCGGCGCGCCCCCCTGGCCGCGCCACCATGTGTGGTGGGCCTGTGGCCCCCCTCTGCTGACTCTCGGGTGTTCTGGAAGCTTCCGGTGAAAATAGGGTACTGGGCGTTGATTTCGTCCGATTCCGAGAATATTTCCTTACTAGGATTTCTGAAACCAAAAACAGCAGAAAACAGGAACTGGCACTTCGGCATCTCGTCAATAGGTTAGTTCCGGAAAACGCATCAAAACGATATAAAGTGTGAACAAAACATGTAGGTATTGTAATAAAACAAGCATGGAACATCAAATTATAGATACGTTGAGACGTATCACCCCGCGCCGCGGTCGCCGCTCCGGCCGCGTGTCGACCTGGTTATGTCCTGTTCGCGCGACGTCCTCAACATCGGCTCGCGTCCCGGCCATGCGACGACCTCGACGTCGACGGGGAACAAAGGCGAGGCTCAACGGGATGCGCCGGCCCGAGGGAGCCGCCATCGCAGCATCGGGGAGGGCGCCGCCGCTGGCCGCCGCCGACCACAAGCAGATGGTGGTGCCCTGTGTCTGAATGCGGAGTACTTTTTGGTTTATTCGCCAAGTACTAAGAGAGACCATGGAGATAGAGCGCATCGGGCCCAAAGCAACACCCAACACATCAACAGATTCTGTTTAACACCGTATGTCACCGTTAGTTCAGAAAGTGGGATGGCAAAATCTCAAAGCCAATCCAACGACAGCTGATGCGTGCGCACGTACCCATCCGAACACCAAATCCACTATCCTTTTTGAAATACAAGAACATGAAAATAGGAATCGGCACCGTGGCATCTTGTTAATAGGTTAGTGCCGGAAATCATGTAAAAGTGCAACGAAGTGTAAACAAAACACATATGAATTGGTGTAAAACAAGCATGGAGCATCAAAAATTATAGATACGTTTGAGACGTATCAAGCCTCCATCCACGAAAAGTTCCATCACGGCCGCCATCGCAGAACCCATCTCGGGGGTGATACGTCTCCAACGCATCGATAATTTCTTATGTTCCATGCTACTTTATTGATGATACCTACATGTTTTATGCACATTATATGTCGTATTTACGCATTTTCTGGAACTAACCTATTAACAAGATGCCGAAGAGCCAGTTGCTGTTTTTGGTTTCAGAAATCCTAGTAAGGAAATATTCTCGGAATTGGACGAAATCACCGCCCAGGGTCCTATTTTTGCACGAAGCTTCCAGAAGACCGAAGGGGAGTCGAAGTGGGGCCACGAGGTGGGTGATGGGCGGCGCGCCGGCCCCGGCCACGCCGGCCTGTCCCTGCCCCTCGTGCCGCCTCTTGACCTGCCCTTTCGCCTACTTATAGCCTCCGTCGCGAAACCCCGCACGAGAGCCACGATACGAAAACCTTCCGAGACGCCGCCGCCGCGAATCCCATCTCGGGGATTCAGGAGATCTCCTCCGGCACCCTCGAGGGGAGTCATCTCCCGGAGGACTCTTCATCGCCATGATCGCCTCCGGAGTGATGAGTGAGTAGTTCACCCCTGGACTATGGGTCCATAGCAGTAGCTAGATGGTCGTCTTCTCCTAATTGTGCTTCATTGTTGGATCTTGTGAGCTGCCTAACATGATCAAGATCATCTATCTGTAATACTATATGTTGTGTTTGTCGGGATCCGATGGATAGAGAATACTATGTTATGGTGATTATCAATCTATTGTTTATGTGTTGTTTATGATCTTGCATGCTCTCCGTTATTAGTAGAGGCTCTGGCCAAGTTTTTGCTCTTAACTCCAAGAGGGAGTATTTATGCTCGATAGTGGGTTCATGCCTTCATTGACACCTGGGACAGTGACAGAAAGTTCTAAGGTTGTGATGTGCTGTTGCCACTAGGGATAAAACATTGATTCTATGTCTAAGGATGTAGTTGTCGATTACATTACGCACCATACTTAATGCAATTGTCTGTTGCTTTGCAACTTAATACTGAATGGGGTTCGGATGATAACCTGAAGGTGGACTTTTTAGGCATAGATGCAGTTGGATGGCGGTCTATGTACTTTGTCGTAATGCCCGGATTAAATCTCACTATATTTATCATATCATGTATATGCATTGTTATGCCCTTCTCTATTTGTCAATTGCCCGACTATAATTTGTTCACCCAACATGCTTTTATCTTATGGGAGAGACACCTCTAGTGAACTGTGGACCCCGGTCCTATTCTTTACATAGCATACAATCTACTGCAATACTTGTTTTACTGTTTTCTTGCAAACAATCATCTTCCACACAATACGGTTAATCCTTTGTTACAGCAAGCCGGTGAGATTGACAACCTCACTGTTTCGTTGGGGCAAAGTACTTGGGTTGTGTTGTGCAGGTTCCACGTTGGCGCCGGAATCCCTGTTGTTGCGCCGCATCACATTTCGCCACCATCAACCTTCAACGTGCTTCTTGGCTCCTCCTGGTTCGATTAAACCTTGGTTTCTTTCTGAGGGAAAACTTGCCACTGTGCGCATCATACCTTCCTCTTGGGGTTCCCAACGGACGTGTACATCTACGCGCATCAAGCACTTTTCTGGCGCCGTTGCTGGGGAGATCAAGACACGCTGCAAGGGGAGTCTCCACTTCTCAATCTCTTTACTTTGTTTTTGTCTTGCTTTATTTTATTTACTACTTTGTTTGCTGCACCTAAACAAAACACAAAAAAATTAGTTGCTAGTTTTACTTTATTTACTGTCTTGCTCTCTATATCAAAAACACAAAAAAATTAGTTACTTGTCTTTATTTACCTAGTTTACTTTTACTACTGCTATCATGAGTAATCCTGAAGTTGAAGTTCGTTCTTTTAAGCAACAAGGTGGAGAAAGTTTTAAAGATGCTTGGTACAGAATTAGTAATGCTCATCATAGGTGCATTAAGAAACACTCCACCACTATCCTTCTTAGGAACTTTTATGTTGGTTTATCTAGTTGGAATAGGTATGTTCTTGATACTCTTTCGGGAGGTAATTTCCTAGGTACTCCCGCTTTAGAAGCTAGTTGCATCATTGAGAGTCTAGTTGGAATACCACCTGTTAATGAAGTTAAAATTGAAATCTCTCTTGAGGATGTTATGAAAAAATTGGAAACCATAGAGAAATTTTTTCCAAGTATTGAAACTAAATTGGAAATGTTATTGGATAAAACTGATGAACTTGATAAATCCCTAGGAGGAATTGATGAAAGAATTAGTGTCCTAGGAACTTGTGTTGTTCATGATAATCAAACCAATAGGATTGATGAACTTGAAAAAGCTATGGGAACCTTGGGTTCAACCTTTTCTTCTCTCAAGTATAATGAGAAAGCTTATGTGGGTAAAGAGCAAAAATTCATGTATGCCTCTAAAGTGCCTAAACAAAAGAATTACTATAGGCCTAAAATTACTAAAACTCCTAGCACCACCATAGAAAATTTAGATAATGGAGCACCTAAAGTACCCTCTGCAACAAGTTGTGTTTGCATGAAGAATAATAATGTTGATGCTTCTACTCTTGATGTTACTTGATTTGCACTTTCTGCGCCTAGCTGAAAGGCGTTAAAGAAAAGCGCTTATGGGAGACAACCCATGTTTTTACTACAGTACTTTATTTTATATTTGAGTCTTGGAAGTTTTTTACTACTGTAGCAACCTCTCCTTATCATGTTTTTGTGCCAAGTAAAGTTTCTATGTCAAAATTGATGTTATATTTGGGATCGCTGCGCAGAAACAGCATTGCTGTCTGTCACGAATCTGGGCACAAGTCTCTGTAGAAAATTCGAAAAAATCTGCCAATTTACGAGCGTGATCCTCAGATATGTACGCAACTTTCATTAGTTTTGAGTTTTTCCATTTGAGCAAGTCTGGTGCCACTTTAAAATTCGTCTTTACGAACTGTTCTGTTTTGACAGATTCTGCCTTTTATTTCGCATTGCCTCTTTTGCTATGTTGGATGAATTTCTTTGATCCATTAATGTCCAGTAGCTTTATGCAATGTCCAGAAGTGTAAATAATGTTTGTGTCACCTCTGAATGTGTGAATTATTAATTATGCACTAACCCTCTAATGAGTTTGCTTGAAGTTTGGTGTGAAGGAAGTTTTCAAGGGTCAAGAGAGGAGTATGATATACTATGATCAAGAGGAGTGAAAGCTCTAAGCTTGGGGATGCCCCGTGGTTCATCCCTGCATATTTTAAGAAGACTCAAGCGTCTAAGCTTGGGGATGCCCAAGGCATCCCCTTCTTCATCGACAACATCATCAGGTTCCTCCCCTGAAACTATATTTTTATTCAGTCACATCTTGTGTTCTTTACTTGGAGCGTCGGTTTGTTTTTGTTTTTGTTTTTGTTTGAATAAAATGGATCCTAGCATTCACTTTGTGGGAGAGAGACACGCTCCGCTGTTGCATATGGACAAATATGTCCTTAGGCTTTACTCATAATGTTCATGGCGAAGTTTCTTCTTCGTTAAATTGTTATATGGTTGGAATTGGAAAATGCTACATGTAGTAATTCTAAAATGTCTTGGATAATGTGATACTTGGCAATTGTTGTGCTCATGTTTAAGCTCTTGCATCATATGCTTTGCACCCATTAATGAAGAAATACATAGAGCTTGCTAAAATTTGATTTGCATATTTGGTCTCTCTAAGGTCTAGATAATATCTAGTATTGAGTTTTGAACAACAAGGAAGACGGTGTAGAGTCTTATAATGTTTACAATATGTCTTTTATGTGAGTTTTGCTGCACCGGTTCATCCTTGAGTTTTCTTCAAATAACCTTGCTAGCCTAAACCTTGTATCGAGAGGGAATACTTCTCATGCATCCAAAATCCTTGAGCCAACCACTATGCCATTTGTGTCCATCATACCTACCTACTACATGGTATTTCTCCGCCATTCCAAAGTAAATTGCTTGAGTGCTACCTTTAAAATTCCATCATTCACCTTTGCAATATATAGCTCATGGGACAAAATAGCCTTAAAAACTATCGTAGTATTGAATATGTACTTATGCACTTTATCTTTTATTAAGTTGCTTGTTGTGCGATAACCATGCTTCTGGGGAACGCCATCAACTATTCTTTGTTGAATATCATGTGAGTTGCTATGCATGTCCGTCTTGTCTGAAGGATCTATCACCTTAATGATTGGAGCATGCAAATTGTTAGAGAAGAACATTGGGCCGCTAACTAAAGCCATGAATCATGGTTGAAGTTTCAGTTTTGGACATATATCCTCAATCTCATATGAGAATAATAATTGTTGCTACATGCTTATGCATTAAAGAGGAGTCCATTATCTGTTGTCCATGTTGTCCCGGTATGGATGTCTAAGTTGAGAATAATCAAAAGCGAGAAATCCAAAATGCGAGCTTTCTCCTTAGACCTTTGTACAGGCGGCATGGAGGTACCCCTTTGTGACACTTGGTTGAAACATGGCATTGCGAAGATCCGGTAGTCCAAGCTAAGTAGGACAAGGTGCGGGCACTATTAGTATACTATGCATGAGGCTTGCAACTTGTAAGATATAATTTACATAACTCATATGCTTTATTACTACCGTTGACAAAATTGTTTCATGTTTTCAAAATAAAAGCTCTAGCACAAATACAGCAATCGATGCTTTCCTCTTTGAAGGACCTTTCTTTTACTTTTATTGTTGAGTCAGTTTACCTATCTCCCTCCACCTTAAGAAGCAAACACTTGTGTGAACTGTGCATTGATTCCTACATACTTGCATATTGCACTTGTTATATTACTTTATGTTGACAATATCCATGAGATATACATGTTATAAGTTGAAAGCAACCGCTGAAACTTAATCTTCCTTTGTGTTGCTTCAATACCTTTACTTTGATTTATTGCTTTATGAGTTAACTCTTATGCAAGACTTATTTATGCTTGTCTTGAAGTACTATTCATGAAAAGTCTTTGCTTTATGATTCACTTGTTTACTCATGTCATTACCATTGTTTTTGATCGCTGCATTCATTACATATGTTTACAAATAGTATGATCAAGATTATGATGGCATGTCACTTCATAAATTATCTTTGTTATCGTTTTACCTGCTCGGGACGAGCAGAACTAAGCTTGGGGATGCTGATACGTCTCCAACGTATCGATAATTTCTTATGTTCCATGCTACTTTATTGATGATACCTACATGTTTTATGCACATTATATGTCGTATTTACGCATTTTCTGAACTAACCTATTAACAAGATGCCGAAGAGCCAGTTCTGCTGTTTTTGGTTTCATAAATCCTAGTAAGGAAATATTCTCGAATTGGACGAAATCACCGCCAGGGTCCTATTTTGCACGAAGCTTCCGAAGACCGAAGGGGAGTCGAAGTGGGGCCACGAGGTGGCCAGACAGGGCGGCGCGGCCCAGCCCCGGCCGCGCGGCCCTGTCCCCCCCTCGTGCCGCCTCTTGACCTGCCCTTTCGCCTACTTATAGCCTCCGTCGCGAAACCCCGCATCGAGCCACGATACGGAAAACCTTCCGAGACGCGCCGCCGCGAATCCCATCTCGGGGATTCAGGAGATCGCCTCCGCACCACCGGAGAGGGGAGTCATCTCCCGGAGGACTCTTCATCGCCATGATCCTCCGGAGTGATGAGTGAGTAGTTCACCCCTGGACTATGGGTCCATAGCAGTAGCTAGATGGTCGTCTTCTCCTAATTGTGCTTCATTGTTGGATCTTGTGAGCTGCCTAACATGATCAAGATCATCTATCTGTAATACTATATGTTGTGTTTGTCGGGATCCGATGGATAGAGAATACTATGTTATGGTGATTATCAATCTATTGTTTATGTGTTGTTTATGATCTTGCATGCTCTCTGTTATTAGTAGAGGCTCTGGCCAAGTTTTTGCTCTTAACTCCAAGAGGGAGTATTTATGCTCGATAGTGGGTTCATGCCTTCATTGACACCTGGGACAGTGACAGAAAGTTCTAAGGTTGTGATGTGCTGTTGCCACTAGGGATAAAACATTGATTCTATGTCTAAGGATGTAGTTGTCGATTACATTACGCACCATACTTAATGCAATTGTCTGTTGCTTTGCAACTTAATACTGAATGGGGTTCGGATGATAACCTGAAGGTGGACTTTTTAGGCATAGATGCAGTTGGATGGCGGTCTATGTACTTTGTCGTAATGCCCGGATTAAATCTCACTATATTTATCATATCATGTATATGCATTGTTATGCCCTTCTCTATTTGTCAATTGCCCGACTATAATTTGTTCACCCAACATGCTTTTATCTTATGGGAGAGACACCTCTAGTGAACTGTGGACCCCGGTCCTATTCTTTACATAGCATACAATCTACTGCAATACTTGTTTTACTGTTTTCTTGCAAACAATCATCTTCCACACAATACGGTTAATCCTTTGTTACAGCAAGCCGGTGAGATTGACAACCTCACTGTTTCGTTGGGGCAAAGTACTTGGTTGTGTTGTGCAGGTTCCACGTTGGCGCCGGAATCCCTGTTGTTGCGCCGCATCACATTTCGCCACCATCAACCTTCAACGTGCTTCTTGGCTCCTCCTGGTTCGATTAAACCTTGGTTTCTTTCTGAGGGAAAACTTGCCACTGTGCGCATCATACCTTCCTCTTGGGGTTCCCAACGGACGTGTACATCTACGCGCATCAAGCCTTTTCTGGCGCCGTTGCCGGGGAGATCAAGACACGCTGCAAGGGGAGTCTCCACTTCTCAATCTCTTTACTTTGTTTTTGTCTTGCTTTATTTTATTTACTACTTTGTTTGCTGCACCTAAACAAAACACAAAAAAATTAGTTGCTAGTTTTACTTTATTTACTGTCTTGCTCTCTATATCAAAAACACAAAAAAATTAGTTACTTGTCTTTACTTTATCTAGTTTACTTTTACTACTGCTATCATGAGTAATCCTGAAGTTGAAGTTCGTTCTTTTAAGCAACAAGGTGGAGAAAGTTTTAAAGATGCTTGGTACAGAATTAGTAATGCTCATCATAGGTGCATTAAGAAACACTCCACCACTATCCTTCTTAGGAACTTTTATGTTGGTTTATCTAGTTGGAATAGGTATGTTCTTGATACTCTTTCGGGAGGTAATTTCCTAGGTACTCCCGCTTTAGAAGCTAGTTGCATCATTGAGAGTCTAGTTGGAATACCACCTGTTAATGAAGTTAAAATTGAAATCTCTCTTGAGGATGTTATGAAAAAATTGGAAACCATAGAGAAAATTTTTCCAAGTATTGAAACTAAATTGGAAATGTTATTGGATAAAACTGATGAACTTGATAAATCCTTAGGAGGAATTGATGAAAGAATTAGTGTCCTAGGAACTTGTGTTGTTCATGATAATCAAACCAATAGGATTGATGAACTTGAAAAAGCTATGGGAACCTTGGGTTCAACCTTTTCTTCTCTCAAGTATAATGAGAAAGCTTATGTGGGTAAAGAGCAAAAATTCATGTATGCCTCTAAAGTGCCTAAACAAAAGAATTACTATAGGCCTAAAATTGCTAAAACCCCTAGCACCACCATAGAAAATTTAGATAATGGAGCACCTAAAGTACCCTCTGCAACAAGTTGTGTTTGCATGAAGAATAATAATGTTGATGCTTCTACTCTTGATGTTACTTGATTTGCACTGCGCCTAGCTGAAAGGCGTTAAAGAAAAGCGCTTATGGGAGACAACCCATGTTTTTACTACAGTACTTTATTTTATATTTGAGTCTTGGAAGTTGTTTACTACTGTAGCAACCTCTCCTTATCATGTTTTTGTGCCAAGTAAAGTTTCTATGTCAAAATTGATGTTATATTTGGGATCGCTGCGCAGAAACAGCATTGTTGTCTGTCACGAATCTGGGCACAAGTCTCTGTAGAAAATTCCAAAAAATCTGCCAATTTACGAGCGTGATCCTCAGATATGTACGCAACTTTCATTAGTTTTGAGTTTTTCCATTTGAGCAAGTCTGGTGCCACTTTAAAATTCGTCTTTACGAACTGTTCTGTTTTTGACAGATTCTGCCTTTTATTTCGCATTGCCTCTTTTGCTATGTTGGATGAATTTCTTTGATCCATTAATGTCCAGTAGCTTTATGCAATGTCCAGAAGTGTAATAATGTTTGTGTCACCTCTGAATGTGTGAATTATTAATTATGCACTAACCCTCTAATGAGTTTGCTTGAAGTTTGGTGTGAAGGAAGTTTTCAAGGGTCAAGAGAGGAGTATGATATACTATGATCAAGAGGAGTGAAAGCTCTAAGCTTGGGGATGCCCCCGTGGTTCATCCCTGCATATTTTAAGAAGACTCAAGCGTCTAAGCTTGGGGATGCCCAAGGCATCCCCTTCTTCATCGACAACATCATCAGGTTCCTCCCCTGAAACTATATTTTTATTCAGTCACATCTTGTGTTCTTTACTTGGAGCGTCTTTTTGTTTTTGTTTTTGTTTGAATAAAATGGATCCTAGCATTCACTTTGTGGGAGAGAGACACGCTCCGCTGTTGCATATGGACAAATATGTCCTTAGGCTTTACTCATAATGTTCATGGCGAAGTTTCTTCTTCGTTAAATTGTTATATGGTTGGAATTGGAAAATGCTACATGTAGTAATTCTAAAATGTCTTGGATAATGTGATACTTGGCAATTGTTGTGCTCATGTTTAAGCTCTTGCATCATATGCTTTGCACCCATTAATGAAGAAATACATAGAGCTTGCTAAAATTTGATTTGCATATTTGGTCTCTCTAAGGTCTAGATAATATCTAGTATTGAGTTTTTGAACAACAAGGAAGACGGTGTAGAGTCTTATAATGTTTACAATATGTCTTTTATGTGAGTTTTGCTGCACCGGTTCATCCTTGAGTTTTCTTCAAATAACCTTGCTAGCCTAAACCTTGTATCGAGAGGGAATACTTCTCATGCATCCAAAATCCTTGAGCCAACCACTATGCCATTTGTGTCCATCATACCTACCTACTACATGGTATTTCTCCGCCATTCCAAAGTAAATTGCTTGAGTGCTACCTTTAAAATTCCATCATTCACCTTTGCAATATATAGCTCATGGGACAAAATAGCCTTAAAACTATCGTAGTATTGAATATGTACTTATGCACTTTATCTTTTATTAAGTTGTTTGTTGTGCGATAACCATGCTTCTGGGGAACGCCATCAACTATTCTTTGTTGAATATCATGTGAGTTGCTATGCATGTCCGTCTTGTCTGAAGGATCTATCACCTTAATGATTGGAGCATGCAAATTGTTAGAGAAGAACATTGGGCCGCTAACTAAAGCCATGAATCATGGTTGAAGTTTCAGTTTTGGACATATATCCTCAATCTCATATGAGAATAATAATTGTTGCTACATGCTTATGCATTAAAGAGGAGTCCATTATCTGTTGTCCATGTTGTCCCGGTATGGATGTCTAAGTTGAGAATAATCAAAAGTGAGAAATCCAAAATGCGAGCTTTCTCCTTAGACCTTTGTACAGGCGGCATGGAGGTACCCTTTGTGACACTTGGTTGAAACATGGCATTGCGAAGATCCGGTAGTCCAAGCTAAGGACAAGGTGCGGGCACTATTAGTATACTATGCATGAGGCTTGCAACTTGTAAGATATAATTTACATAACTCATATGCTTTATTACTACCGTTGACAAAATTGTTCATGTTTTCAAAATAAAAGCTCTAGCACAAACAAAGCAATCGATGCTTTCCTCTTTGAAGGACCTTTCTTTTACTTTTATTGTTGAGTCGGTTTACCTATCTCCCTCCACCTTAAGAAGCAAACACTTGTGTGAACTGTGCATTGATTCCTACATACTTGCATATTGCACTTGTTATATTACTTTATGTTGACAATATCCATGAGATATACATGTTATAAGTTGAAAGCAACCGCTGAAACTTGATCTTCCTTTGTGTTGCTTCAATACCTTTACTTTGATTTATTGCTTTATGAGTTAACTCTTATGCAAGACTTATTTATGCTTGTCTTGAAGTACTATTCATGAAAAGTCTTTGCTTTATGATTCACTTGTTTACTCATGTCATTACCATTGTTTTTGATCGCTGCATTCATTACATATGTTTACAAATAGTATGATCAAGATTATGATGGCATGTCACTTCAGAAATTATCTTTGTTATCGTTTTACCTGCTCGGGACGAGCAGAAGCTTGGGGATGCTGATACGTCTCCAACGTATCGATAATTTCTTATGTTCCATGCTACTTTATTGATGATACCTACATGTTTTATGCACATTATATGTCGTATTTACGCATTTTCCTGGAACTAACCTATTAACAAGATGCCAAAGTCGTTTTCTGCTGTTTTTGGTTTCGGAAATCCTAGTAAGGAAATATTCTCGGAATTGGACGAAATCACCGCCAGGGTCCTATTTTTGCACGAAGCTTCCAGAAGACCGAAGGGGAGTCGAGGCCACGAGGTGGCCAGTGACAGCATGCGCCCAGGCCCTGGCCGCGCCGGCCTGTCCCCTGGGCCCCTCGTGCCGCCTCTTGACCTGCCCTTCGCCTACTTATAGCCTCCGTCGCGAAACCCCCGAGAGCCACGATACGGAAACCTTCCGAGACGCGCCGCCGCGAATCCCATCTCGGGGATTCAGGAGATCGCCTCCCGCACCCTGCCGAGAGGGGAGTCATCTCCCGGAGGACTCTTCATCGCCATGATCGCTCCGGAGTGATGAGTGAGTAGTTCACCCTGGACTATGGGTCCATAGCAGTAGCTAGATGGTCGTCTTCTCCTAATTGTGCTTCATTGTTGGATCTTGTGAGCTGCCTAACATGATCAAGATCATCTATCTGTAATACTATATGTTGTGTTTGTTAGGATCCGATGGATAGAGAATACTATGTTATGGTGATTATCAATCTATTGTTTATGTGTTGTTTATGATCTTGCACGCTCTCCGTTATTAGTAGAGGCTCTGGCCAAGTTTTTGCTCTTAACTCCAAGAGGGAGTATTTATGCTCGATAGTGGGTTCATGCCTTCATTGACACCTGGGACAGTGACAGAAAGTTCTAAGGTTGTGATGTGCTGTTGCCACTAGGGATAAAACATTGATTCTATGTCTAAGGATGTAGTTGTCGATTACATTACGCACCATACTTAATGCAATTGTCTGTTGCTTTGCAACTTAATACTGAATGGGGTTCGGATGATAACCTGAAGGTGGACTTTTTAGGCATAGATGCAGTTGGATGGCGGTCTATGTACTTTGTCGTAATGCCCGGATTAAATCTCACTATATTTATCATATCATGTATATGCATTGTTATGCCCTTCTCTATTTGTCAATTGCCCGACTGTAATTTGTTCACCCAACATGCTTTTATCTTATGGGAGAGACACCTCTAGTGAATCGTGGACCCCGGTCCTATTCTTTACATAGCACACTATCGCAATACTTGTTTTACTGTTTTCTTGTAAACAATCATCTTCCACACAATACGGTTAATCCTTTGTTACAGCAAGCCGGTGAGATTGACAACCTCACTGTTTCGTTGGGGCAAAGTACTTGGATTGTGTTGTGCAGGTTCCACGTTGGCGCCGAATCCTGTTGTTGCGCCGCATCACATTTCGCCACCATCAACCATCAACGTGCTTCTTGGCTCCTCCCGGTTCGAGTAAACCTTGGTTTTTTCTGAGGGAAAATTACACCGTGCGCATCATACCTTCCTCTTGGGGTTCCCAACGGACGTGTACATCTACGCGCATCGTGGGTTCTCGACGCTTTTCACCGCCGGAGGGGAAAATCATCGCCGGAGGCATCTACATCGCCATGCCCGCCTCCGAAGTGATGCGTGAGTAGTTCATCCCTGGACTATGGGTCCATAGCAGTAGCTAGATGGTTGTCTTCTCCACCTTGTGCTTCATGTATCGATCTTGTGAGCTGCCCTACATGATCAAGATCATCTTTATGTAATCCTCTATGTTTGGTTTGCTGGGATCCGATGAATGTTGAATACTATGTTGAGATTGATTATATATTCATGTCATATGTTATTTGTGATCTTGCATGCTCTCCGTTGCTAGTAGAAACTCTGGCCAAGTGGACACTTGTGACTCCAAGAGGGGGTATTTATGCTCGATAGTAGGTTCATGCCTCTAGTTTCCTGGGAGAGTGACTTTATAACTTCTAAGGTTGTAGATGTGTTGTTGCTACTAGGAAGAAAACAACAATGTTTTATCCAAGGGTAATTCTATTGTTTACTTTACACACATTGCTTAATGTGATAGTCTGTTGCTTGCAACTTAATACTGGAAGGGGTGGACGCTAACCTGAAGGTGGATTATTAGTCATAGACGCAGTTGGATTACGGTCTATGTATTATGTTGTAATGCCCAATACCAAATATCATAGTAATCATCTTGTCATGTATGGTCGATATTCTGTCAATTGCCCAGCTGTAATTTGTTTACTCAACAGGCTATTTTTTATTTATGGAGAGACACCTCTAGTGACCTGTGGACACCGGTCCTATTTCCTTTACTGATGAATTCAACTGCAATCCTATTCTGTTTACTTTCTGCAAACATCTCCTTCCATTCGATACGTCTAATCCATTCTGTTCAGCAAACCGGTGAGATTGACAACCTCACTGTAAGTTGCGGCAAAGTACTTTGGTTGTGTTGTCTGCAGGTTCCACGTTGTTGCTGACGCTGATAGTGCGCCCTGACACTAGTCAGCCAGCAACACCTTCAGAAGTCACGTCTTTCTCCTATTGGTCGATTAAACCATGGTTTCATACTGAGGGAAAACTTGCTGCTGTGCTCATCACACCTTCCTCTTGGGCTTTCCCCAACCTCGTGTCCACATACGACGAGTACACGCCATCAAGCTTGTTTTCTAGCGCCATTTCCGGGGAGAAAGAGGATTTCTGCAAGGGGAGTCTCTCAACTCTAGTCTTTTTACTTTATTATAGTTTTCTTAGTTTACTTTATTTTGTCTTGTTTGCTTCATTATATCAAAAACACAAAAAATTAGTTACTTTTATAGTTGTCTTTATATCAAAACACAAAAAATAGTTTCTATTATAGCTGCTATTTCTGTTGCTTAGTTTATTGCATGCTTACCTTCCATGTTGATGTTTATTGTTTTTTATTTTCACTAGTTAATCTTAATGGAAAACAACAAAAAGATTAGAGAGCTTATAATATTTATCTTGAGTTAGGGCATGAAGTGTTCGAAGAGAAAATTAAAACCTATGGAACTTCATTAGCATTCTAAGGCAATGTTATTAGTATGAATTCTTTGAACACCATTATTGCTAATGCTATGGAAAAGTCTAAGCTTGGGGAAGCTAGTTTTCATGAAAATGATCTTTTTAGTTCCCCCTTTAGAGGAGAAAATTTGCTATGATGATTACAATGATGAATATGATATTTTCAGTCCACCTACTATTGAGGAGAAAATTAATTATGATTACAATATGTCTCCTATATCTGATGATTATGGTGATGAGAATAATAATGATAGCTATTTTGTTGAATTTTCTCCCACTACAATTAATAAGAATGACTATGCTTATGTGGGGAGTAATAATTATTTTATGCATGTGGCTCATGATAAGAATGTTTTATGTGATAGTTATATTGTTGAGTTTATTCATGATGCTACTGAAAGTTATATGAGAGAGGAAAATATGGTTGTATAATTTTTCATGTTACTAAAACACCTCTCTATATGCTGAAAGTTTTGAAGTTGCTCTTGTTTTATCTTCCTATGGCTGTCACTTTCTTTATGGAATATTTCCCTAGAAAGAGAAAAAAGTCACCTTATGACTATATTATTATAACAAATTATGATGTTGATGCTTCTTCACTTGATAATACTTGATGCTAGCTCTTTTTCTGCGCCTAGCTGAAAGGCGTTAAAGAAAATCACTCTTGGGAGATAACCCATGTTCACTTTCTGTAATTTTTCTTTTGTTGAGTCTTGGAAGTTATTACCTCTGTAATAACCTCTCCTTATCATTTTTATTTCGTTTTTGTGCCAAGAATAGCCTCTAATAGGAAGAAAGTAATGTTTGGGGGTTGTGTCCTGAAAACAGATTTTGTGTTGTTACCATAAAAATTCGTAAAAATAGCTGCAGCTGGGAATTTGAGCTGTAATTTTATGCACATGCCCCGGCTTATTATCTAACTTTAATTAGTTGACCACTTTTCGAGATAAGAAACATAGCATTTTTGTAAAAGTCGATATTTACCTGCTGTTCTATTTTGACAAATTTCTGCACTATTTGAGTTCTTTTGATCAAAGAGCTTTCTGAAAGATTTGTACAGTAGATTATGCTTTAATAGATGTTTTATATATGTTAGTACTGAACCCAAGTGGATTTGTTTATTTTAATCATACTAATGCTGCTAATGAAGAATTGTGCGAAGTTTTTGTATGAAGGAAGTTTTCAAGTGTAAGGGAAGAATGATGTGATGAGATGAAGAATGGACAAAAGCTCAAGCTTGGGGATGCCCCTGCTCCCCAAGACATATTCAAGAGGTACAAGCGTCAAATCTTGGGCATCCCCTTTTCATCAACAAAGCAACATGTCATCTCTCTATACGCTATATTTTTATTGCTTCATACGCTATGTGTTGTTCTTGGAGCACTGTTTTTTTGTTTTGTTTGCATCGAGCATATGTTGGATCCCGACAAATTTGTTTTGGAGGAAGACCCGCTCCTTTTTAATTGCATAGAACTCTCTAGTTTTCGTTCTTATTGTTCTGCGAGTGTTCTAGTTTTCTGGTACTGTGTTTAGCTCTTGTTCTTTCACTTTAATTTTGTTCAGAGCTCGTTAGTATTATTTATTTATGTATGATTAGCTCTCTGGTCCATAATGTATTTCATCTCTGAGAGTTATTTCAAATAAGTTGATTGGTGTTGGATACGAGTAAAATATTTCATGACTATAGTGATGCAAAAGGAAGCTTGTCTAGACTGTGGCATAGACTTTGGCATGTCATGTTGGATGTTATTCTTGTCATATGCTTAGTATTTATTGTTTTAGCATGACTTGTTTCAAATGGCTGAGAGTGCATAATGTGTCATTTAAAGAATCATGTGTTGTTTCTATCATAAAAGCATAATATTGTGGTATTCTCCTTTGATGCTTTATTGGGTTGACTTGGCGCATGCTTATAACATGTTATGACTATAACCAGTCAACTAAAGCCTCTATGATCATTTAGTTTTTGATTTGTAATATCACTTTATGCTTTGATTGATAATGTTTTGTCGCTATGCATGATTATGGCTATTATTGCTCTCTTAGTTGGTCGCCTCCAGTCTTTTTGCTACTTCACCGTACTAAGTATGCGCTCTACTCTGCATCCAACCACTAAAACCAAAGTTGCCAATTGTGTCCACCATATATATCTACCTATATGTGGTATTTCACCGCCACTCCAAAGTAAATTGCTTGTGTGCTACCTTTAAACCTTCAAAATTATCACCGTTATGTAAATTATAGCTCATGGGAAAGTAGTCTAAAAACTATTGTGGTAAGTATTATGTCCTATGCATTTTTAGTTCTTATAAGTTGCTTGTTGTGTGATAACCATGCTGTCATGGGGAACACCATCAATATGCTTTTGTTGAATATCATGTGAATTACTATGCATGCTCATCTTGTTTGAAGTAAGGGAGATTTACCATGAGTTGCAAAGATTGGAGTATGCATATTGTTAGAGAGGAACATTGGGCCGCCAACTAAAGCCATGTTCACATGGTGGAAGTTTCAGCTGGGCAAAAGTCCAAATATCTGTTGTCCTTGCTTTCCCGGTATGGATGTCCAAAAAAGTTGAGATTCATCAAAATTGAGAAATCAAATGAGATTCATCTCCTAGGACCTTTGTACAGGAGGCAAGGAGGTACCCCTTTGTGACACTTGGTTAAAACATATGTATGCGATGAAAATCCATGGAAGTCCAAGCTAATTAGGACAAGGTGTGAGCACTATTGGTATATTATGCATGAGGCAAGCAAACTTATAGGAAGTAATTATGCATAAGCCATACTATTTATCACTACCGTTGACATAAGTAGCACCTCTCAAAATAAATATTTTCAACACTCCTATTGCTTTCAAAATAAAAAGCTCTAGCACATGGGTAATTCCTGCTTCCCTCTGCGAAGGGTCTTTCTTTTACTTTCATGTTGAGTCTCCACCTTCTTTTTATGCACCAATTAAGAGCGCATAATTGTCATTCTTAGTGCAATGTGCATAGTTCCAAAATTATTATTGATTGATTCATGATTATGCTATTGCTTGCTCTCAAATTATTTGTATCTAGTCACCCTTTGAACTTTGAAGGTGTCCTTGCATTTATGTTTTGCTATTCCATAAGGACATGTTGAGTACCACTTTATTATGTTTACTCTATGATCATAAACACACAGTTGCTTTCAATGCACTATTATTCATGATCCTTTGTTTGAGTTACTCTTCATGTTATAACATAGTTGCTAAGTTCAATTGAATTATATCTATCATGCCTATGTTAGAGTACTTAGATCCCAGCTCACAATGCTTTACATGCTTGATCAAGATTGTGTTGGCTTCATGTCACCTCAAAAATTATTTTGTTATCACTTACCTACTCGAGGACGAGCAGGAGTTAAGCTTGGGGATGCTGATACGTCTCAAACGTATCTATAATTTTTGATGCTCCATGCTTGTTTTACACCAATTCATATGTGTTTTGTTTACACTTCGTTGCACTTTTACATGATTTCCGCCATGCCTAGTTCAAGTTTGTTTTTGTATTTAAAAGTTGTACAAAGAAAAATATTCTTGGAATTGACGAAACAAAGACGGTTAATATTTTAACTAAACAAAGACAAAGACCGGAGGGGGGATGAAGAGGCGCACAGGTGGCGCCTGCACCCTAGGCGCTGGCCTGGCCTCGCACCTAGGGTAGGTGTGGGCCACCAGCCCCACCGACTCGCATCCTCCACCTATTTATACATCTTCCGAAAACCCCGGATACCCGAGCCTCCATCCACGAAAAGTTCCGTCGTGGCCGCCATCGCAACCCATCTGGGGGGTTCTCAAGCTCTTCCCACACTCGCCGGAGGGGGAAATCATCGAAGGCATCTACATCGCCATGCCCGCCTCCGAAGTGATGCGTGAGTAGTTCATCCCTGGACTATGGGTCCATAGCAGTAGCTAGATGGTTGTCTTCTCCACCTTGTGCTTCATGTATCGATCTTGTGAGCTGCCCTACATGATCAAGATCATCTTTATGTAATCCTCTATGTTTGGTTTGTTGGGATCCGATGAATGTTGAATACTATGTTGAGATTGATTATATATTCATGTCATATGTTATTTGTGATCTTGCATGCTCTCCGTTGCTAGTAGAAACTCTGGCCAAGTGGACACTTGTGACTCCAAGAGGGGGTATTTATGCTCGATAGTAGGTTCATGCCTCTAGTTTCCTGGGAGAGTGACTTTATAACTTCTAAGGTTGTAGATGTGATGTTGCTACTAGGGAGAAAACAACAATGTTTTAGCCAAGGGTAATTCTATTGTTTACTTTACACACATTGCTTAATGTGATAGTTGTTGACTGATACGCGTAGATGCACACGTCCGTTGGGAACCCCAAGTGGAAGGTATGATGCGATAGAAGCAAGTTTCCCTCAGTATGAAACCAAGGTTATCGAACCAGTAGGAGCCAAGAAGCACGTGAAGGTTGTTGGTGGAGGAATGTAGTGCGGCGCAACACCAGGAAACCGGCGCCAACGTGGAACCTGCACAACACAATCAAGACTTTGCCCCAACGTAACAGTGAGGTTGTCAATCTCACCGCTTGCTGAAAACAAAGGATTAAACGATTGAGTGGAAGATGGTGTTTGTTTGCAAAGAACAATAAAGCAGTAGAATGTATTCAGATGTAAAAGAATGGACCGGGGTCCACAGTTCACTAGAGGTGTCTCTCCAATAAGATAACTAACATGCTGGGTGAACAAATTACAGTGGGCAATTGACAAATAAAGATTCAATACATATCAATGATGATTACTATGTGATTTAATCAGGGCATTACGACAAAGTACATAGACCGCTATCCAGCATGCATCTATGCCTAAATAATCCACCTTCGGGTTATCATCCGAACCCCTTCCTAGTATTAAGTTGTAAACAATGATAATTGCATTAAGTATGGCGCGTAATGTAATCAACACAAATATCCTTAGACAAAGCATTGATGTTTTATCCCTAGTAGCAACAGACATCTACAACCCTAGAACTTTCTCACCGTCTGATTAAATGGAGGCATGAACCCACTATCGAGCATAATTACTCCCTCTTGGAGTTACAAGTATCAACTTGGCAGAGCCTCTACTAGCAACGGAGAGCATGCAAGAACATAAACAACACATATATGATAGATTGATAATCAACTTAACATAATATTCTATATTCATCGGATCCCGCCAAACACAACATGTAGCATTACAAATAGATGATCTTGATCATGTTAGACAGCTCACAAGATCTATAACAATGATAGCACAAGCGGAGAAGACAACCATCTAGCTACTGCTATGGACCCATAGTCCAAGGATGAACTACTCACGCATCAATCCCGAGGCGGGCATGTGATGTAGATCCCTCCTGATGATTCCCTCTCCGGCAGGGTGCCGAGCGATCTCCCGAATCCCCCGAGATGGGACGCGACGGCGGCGCTCTCGGGAAGGTTTTCCGTATCGTGATTCCTGCATTGGGGCTCGCGACCGAGGCTTTAAGTAGGCGAAGGTAGGTCGTCGACGCGAGGCCCAGACAATGTGGCCGCGCGGCCAGGGCGCCGCGCCGGCCGTGTCCTGCCACCGTGGCCCCACTTCGTCTCCCTTCGGTCTCCGGAAGCTTCAAAAATAGGCCCCCGGGCGTTGATTTCGTCCAATTCCGAGAATATTTCCTTACTAGGATTTCTGAAACCAAAAACAGAAAACAACAACTGGCACTTCGGCATCTTGTTAATAGGTTAGTGCCGGAAAATGTATAATAATGTTGTAAAGTATGTATAAAACATTCAAGTATTGTAATAAAAGTAGCATGGAACATAAGAAATTATAGATACGTTTGAGACGTATCACATCCCAAGTTTAGTTCCTACTCGTCCTCGAGCAGGTAAACGATAACACAAATAATTTCTGAAGTGACATGCTACCAACATAATCTTGATCAACATTATTGTAAAGCATATGAGATGAATGGAGTGATCTGAACAAAAGATTGCTAACAAAGATAATGACTAAACAAATGAATCATATAGCAAAACTTTTCATGAATAGTACTTTCAAACAAGTATCAATAAGAGTTGCATAAGAGCTAACTCATAAGCAATAAATTCTAAGTAGAATGCATTGAAGCAACACAAAGGATGATTAAGTTTCAGCAATTGCTTTCAACTTGTAACATGTATATCTCATGGATATTTGTCAACATAGAGTAATATAACAAGTGAAATAAGTAAACATGTAAGAATCAATGCACACAGTTAACACAAGTGTTTGCTTCTAAGATAGAAAGAAGTGGGTAAACTGACTCAACAATAAAGTAAAAGAATGGCCCTTCGCAGAGGGAAGCATTGATTACTATTTTTGTGCTAGAGCTTTTGTTTTGAAAACATAGAAACAATTTTGTCAACGGTAGTAATAATTCATATGTGCTATGCATAATACTTCCTACAAGTTGCATGTCTCATGCATAGAGTACTAATAGTGCTCGCACCTTGTCCTACTTAGCTCGGAAACACGGATTATCATCACATGACATATGCTTCAACCAAGTGTCACAAAGGGGTACCTCTATGCCGCCTGTACAAGTGTCTAAGGAGAAAGCACACATTGGATTTCTCGCTTTTGATTATTCTCAACTTAGACATCCATACCGGGACAACATAGACAACAGATAATGGACTCCTCTTTTAATGCTTAAGCATTCAACAATAGTTAATATTCTCATAAGAGATTGAGGTTGTATGTCCAAACTGAAACTTCCACCATGATACATGGCTTTAGTTAGCGGCCCAATGTTCTTCTCTAACATATGCATACTCAAACCATTTGATCATGAAGTCCACTTACTTCAGACAAGACGAACATGCATAGCATCTCACATGATATCCAACAAAGATAAAGTTGATGGCGTCCCCAGAAAACATGGTTACCGCTCAACAAGCAACTTATAAGAATTAAAACACATAACTACATATTCATCACCACAATAGTTTTTAAGCTATTTATCCCATGAGCTATATATTGTAAAGGTAGAGGAATGAAATTTTAAAGGTAGCACTCAAGTAATTTACTTTGGAATGGCAGAAAAATACCACATACTCCCTCCGTCCACAAATAAGTGGACATCTAGCTCTAAATTTTGTCCACAAAAGAGTGTACTCCTATCTTCCCAATGCACTTTAATTGCTTCTCTCTCATCGCACGGAAATCAAACCCAATAATATTAAGCACATGTTCTCCTTGTTTTCTACAAGCACTTAGCTCATTGGAGGTGAAATAATTAAAGTGGAGAGATGCATCTTCCCAATGCACTTTTCACTTCACTTCATAATTTGTCTTGAAAACCCCGCATGTACACTTATTTGTGGACGGAGGGAGTAGTAGGTAGATATGGTGGACACAAATGGCATGGGTTTTGGCTCAAGGTGTTTGGATGCACGAGAAGCATTTCCTCTCAGTACAAGGTTTGGGCTAGCAAGGTTGTTTGAAGCAAACACAAGTATGAACAGGTACAGCGAAACTCACACAAGAACATATTGCAAGCATTATAAGGCTCTACACTGTCTTCCTTGTTGTTCAAACACTTTACCCGAAAATATCTAGACTTAGAGAGAACAATCATGCAAACCAAATTAAACAAGCTCTACGGTAGTTCTTCATTAATAGATTAAACTACATGATGCAAGAGCTTAAACATGATCTATGAGAGCTCAAACAATTGCCAAATTGCCAAACCATATGCAGCATTTTCCAATTCCAACCAAATAGCAATCTAACGAAGCAATTAGCTTTCGCCATGAACATTAAAGCACAATTAAGAACACAAGTGTTCCATATGAAAAAGCGGAGCGTAATATCTCCAATATAAGAATGATGGGATCCAACTTTATTCAAAACAAAACAAAAATAAAAACAAACCGACGCTCCAAGTAAAGAACATAAGATGTGACGAATAAAAATATAGTTTCACTAGAAGTGACCTGATAATGTTGTCGATGAAGAAGGGGATGCCTTGGGCATCCCCAAGCTTAGATGCTTGAGTCTTCTTAAAATATGCAGGGATGAACCACCGGGGCATCCCCAAGCTTAGACCTTTCACTCTTCTTGATCATAGTATATCATCCTCTTCTCTTGACCATTGAAAACTTCCTTCACACAAACTCCAAGCAAACTCATTAGAGGGTTAGTGCATAACCAAAAATTCACATATTAAGAGGTGACACAATCATTCTAAACACTTCTGGACATTGCACAAAACTTCTGAAAGTTAATGGAACAAAGAAACTCATTCAACATAGCAAAAGCGGCAATGCGAAATAAAAGGCAGAATCTGTCAAAAACAGAACAGTCCGTAAAGATGCATCTGGAAGGGGCACTTAACTTGCTCAAATGGAAAAACTCAAAACTAATGAAAGTTGCGTACATATCTGAGGATCATGCTCGTAAATTTGCAGATTTTTTCGATTTTTTTACAGAGACTTCTGCGAGAATTCGTGACAGACAGCAATGATGTTTCTGCGCAGCGATCCCAAATGTAGCATCAACTTTAACATAAAAACTTTACTTGGCACAAAAACATGATAAGGCGAGGTTGCTACAGTAGTAAAAAACTTCCAAGACTCAAAAATACAGTAAATAAAATAAACATGGGTTATCTCCCAAGAAGTGCTTTTTTTAACGCCTAGCTATGAAAGTGCAAATCAAGTATTTTCAAGAGATGGAGCATCAACATTCTTACCAGAGGTGTCAGGTTTCCTCAACAATACATGTTATCTTATCTATGTAAGTTTCAGAGGCTCCCTTTTCATTACTCTTAGGCTTGCTATTCTCATCAAATAAATTTTCGGGAACAATCCAATCATAATTCTTTTCTAGTGCCTCGAACATTCCTACAAGCTTGCAGGGTATTGATGTCTTAATATCCCCTCCATCATTAACATTATTAGTGTACTTTATCCTATCAATGTCCATCTTCTCAAGGGTACTAGCAAAGTTGGTGTAAGAACCAAGCATTTTATATTTAGTAAAGACTTTTCTAGCCTCTCTTGCTACACCACCAAATTCTTTTAGAAGAGTTTCTAAGACAAAATCTTTCTTTTCTCCTTCCTCCATATCAGAGAGTGTAAGAAACATATGCTGAATTATAGGATTAAGATTAACAAATTTAATTTCCAACATGTGTACTAGAGAAGCAACAACAATTTCATAAGTAGGAGCAAGTTCTACCAAGTGTCTATCTTCAAAATCTTCAGCTATACTAACATGAGTGAAAAAATCTTCTATATTATCTCTTCCAATTATAGACCCTCGGCCTACCGGTATGTCTTTTAGAGTGTACTTAGGAGGAAACATGATGAAATAAGCAAAAGTAAACTAAACAAATAAAGTAAAGACAAGTAACTAATTTTTTTGTGTTTTTGATATAGAGAACAAGATAGTAAATAAAGTAAAGCTAGCAACTATTTTTTGTGTGTTTTGTTTAAGTGCAGCAAACAAAGTAGTAAATAAAATAAAGCAAGACAAAAACAAAGTAAAGAGATTGGAAGTGGAGACCCCTGCAGCGTTTCTTGATCTCCCAACGGCGCCAGAAATTTAGCTTGATACGCGTAGATGCACACGTCCGTTGGGAACCCCAAGTGGAAGGTATGATGCGTATAGAAGCAAGTTTCCCTCAGTATGAAACCAAGTTTATCGAACCAGTAGGAGCCAAGAAGCACGTGAAGGTTGTTGGTGGAGGAATGTAGTGCGGCGCAACACCAGTGAAACCGGCGCCAACGTGGAACCTGCACAACACAATCAAAGTACTTTGCCCCAACGTAACTGAGGTTGTCAATCTCACCGCTTGCTGAAACAAAGGATTAAACGACGAGTGGAAGATGGTGTTTGTTTGCAAAGAACAGAAAAGTGTAGAATTTATTCAGATGTAAAAGAATGGACCGGGTCCACAGTTCACTAGTGGTGTCTCTCCAATAAGATAACTAACATGTTGGGTGAATTACAAGTAGAAATTGACAAATAAAGATTCAATACATATCAACGATGATTACTATGTGATTTAATCAGGGCATTACGACAAAGTACATAGACCGCTATCCAGCATGCATCTATGCCTAAATAATCCACCTTCGGTTATCATCCGAACTCCCTTCCGTATTAAGTTGCGAACAATATAATTGCATTAAGTATGGTGCGTAATGTAATCAACACAAATATTCTTAGACAAAGCATCAATGTTTTATCCCTAGTAGCAAAGACATCCACAACCTTAGAACTTTCTGTCACTGTCCCAGATTTAATGGAGGCATGAACCCACTATCGAGCATAATTACTCCCTCTTGGAGTTACAAGTATCAACTTGGCCAGAGCCTCTACTAGAAACGGAGAGCATGCAAGAACATAAACAACACATATATGATAGATTGATAATCAACTTAACATAATATTCTATATTCATCGGATCCTGCCAAACACAACATGTAGCATTACAAATAGATGATCTTGATCATGTTAGGCAGCTCACAAGATCTATAACAATGATAGCACAAGCGGAGAAGACAACCATCTAGCTACTGCTATGGACCCATAGTCCAAGGATGAACTACTCACGCTCAATCCGGAGGCAAGCATGATGATGTAGAGCCCTCCTGATGATTCTCTCCCACAGGTGCCGGAGGCGATCTCCCGAATCCCCCGAGATGGGATTCGCGACGGCGGCGTCTCTGGAAGGTTTTCCATCGTGGCTCCCCGCACAGGGGTTTCGCGACTGAGGCATTAAGTAGGCAAGGTAGGTTAGGGGCGACGCGAGGGCCCGCACAACGGCCGCGCGGCCAAGGCCCTGGGCCGCGCCGCCTTTGTGTCTGCCACCTCGTGGCCCCACTTCGTCTCCCTTTCGGTCTTCTGGAAGCTTCGTGTAAAAATAGGCCTCTGGGCGTTGATTTCGTCCAATTCCGAGAATATTTCCTTACTAGGATTTCTGAAACCAAAAACAGCAGAAAAACAACAACGGCACTTCGGCATCTTGTTAATAGGTTAGTGCCGGAAAATGTATAATAATGTTGTAAAGTATGTATAAAACATTCAAGTATTGTAATAAAAGTAGCATGGAACATAAGAAATTATAGATACGTTTGAGACGTATCAATGACCCACAAGTATAGGGGGTGTATCGTAGTACTTTTGATAAATAAGAGTGTCGAACCCAACGAGGAGCAAGAAGGTGTTGACAAGCAGTTTCGATGAAGGATTCACCGTAAATGCTCACAGAAAAGTATTCAGTGGGGTTTTAATATAGCAGATAAATAAAGTACGAGTAAGTAAAATGCGAGAGAAATAATTGTAGCGAGTGGCCCAATCCTTTTAGCACAAAGGACAAGCCGGTTTGTTTACTTATAATGACCAAACGTTCTTGAGGACACACGGGGATTTTAGTCTAGTGCTTTCGCTCCTATAGTTGATTAATCTTCATTGTTTTGATAAGTGTTGTGTGGGTGAACCTATGCTAATGCACCGCCCTTCCTAGGACTAATACATACTTGTGATTATACCCCTTGCAAGCATCCGCAAATACAAGAAAGTAATTAAGATAAATCTAACCACAACCTTAAACTCTGAGATCCTGCTATCCCTCCTGCACCGATATACTAACGGGGCTTTAGGTTGTTGTCACTCCGGCAACCCCACAATTAGCAAACGAATACAAGATGCACTACCCTAGGCCCATAAAGGTGAAGTATCATGTAGTTGACGTTCACATGACACCACTAGAAGAATAACACCACAACTTAAATATCAAACCATTAAATATTACTCAACATAGTTCACTACTAACATTTCGACTTCACCCATGTCCTCAAGAACTAAACGAACTACTCACGAGACATCATATGGAACATGATCAGAGGTGATATGATGATGAATAACAATCTGAACATAAACCTTGGTTCAATGGTTTCACTCAATAGCATCAATAACAAGTAGAAATCAGTACCGGGAGAGTTTCCCCTATCAAACAATCAAGATCCAACCCAAATCATTACAGCGGTGACGAGATGCAGCGGTGGAGATGGCGGTGTAGATGGTGGAGATGATGATGATGATGATGGAGATGATGTCCAGCTCGATGACGATGGCGATGGCGTCGATTTCCTCCGGGAATTTCCAAGGATTCCCGCCGGAGAGCTCTTTTCTCTCGGTGTCTTTCCGCCCGCAGAGGCGGCTCAATTCTCCGTAATTCCCTGTGCTTAGGTTTTCGGGGAGATGATGTACGCGAAGGAGAGGAGGCCGAGGGGGCTGTGGGCCCCCTCCCCACATGGCGCGGGCCGTGCAGGGCCCGCGCCGGCCTATGGGGGCCATGGCGCCCCTCCTTGGCTCTCCTTTTGGCTCCTTCCTGGAAAATATGATTTTTCATATAATTTCCGTCAATTGTTGATCTTCCGAAATATGGTGTCCTGACGGTGCTTTTTCCAGCAGAATCCTGACTCCGGTGAATAATTCTCCAATGATCATGAAACATGCAAAATAGGTGAAATAACATAAGTATCATCTCTAAATATGAAATATATCAATGAATAACAACAAATTATGATATAAAATAGTGATGCAAAATGGACGTATCAACTCCCCCCAAGCTTAGACCTCGCTTGTCCCCAAGCGAAACTGAGCTCAATAAACAAGACCACATGTTTATGGAGTGAAGAGTCGATAAATAAAATACGGACAAGAAGCATCATATTGATTCACACAAGATATTCTAGTAAACATCCTCCTCATATAACTCATCTTGAAATAAGTAAAGAGAAATCACAAATAGAGGTGCATAGGAAATCATAAATGGTTATGGCAAACTTTGTTCTTGGTCAGAGAACTACTAACGGATTGTACTTATCTTCTAAGCAAAGCTTTCATATCAGAATTTATATGGCAGGGCTTTCATCCTTAATCATAACAATCTCCTCATAATCATTGATAACTTTCAAAGTCATATTCATTCAGATAAAATTTGTACTAAACAAGAAAGCATAAAAGACATGATTAACTAAATCATAGTATAAATGGTTGGTTCACAACAACTCAATTGCTTGCTTAAGATAGAGGAAAATAGGTTTACTGACTCAACATAAAATTAAAAGATAGGCCCTTCAGAGGAAGCAGGGATTAAATCATGTGCTAGAGCTTTTCAAGTTTTGAAATCATATAAAGAGCATAAAAGTAAGATTTTGAGCGTGTTTGTTGTTGTCAACGAATGGTAGCGGGCACTCTAACCCCCTTGCCAAACGACCTTCCAAGAGCGGCTCCCATGGAGGACGGATCTCTACCAGCAAGGTAGATCATCCCCTTCTCTTGTTTACACATGTATTTTAGTTTTATTATGGATGACACTCCCCCAACCTTTGGTTTCACAAGCCATGGCTAACCGAATCCTCGGGTGCCTTCCAACATTTCTCAAACCATGGAGGAGTGTCTATTGCAAAATTAAGTTTACTGATAAATCAGGGCAAAACATGTGAAGAGAATTATTAATGAAGGTTATTAATTGGGGCTGGGAACCGTTGCCAGCTCTTTTGCAAAATTATTGGATAAGCGGATGTGCCACTAGTCCATTGGTGAAAGTCCACCCAACAAGATTGAAAGATAAAACACCACATACTTCCTCATGAGCTATAAAACATTGACACAAATAAGGAGTAATATAGTTTGAATTATTTAAAGGTAGCACATGAAGTATTTACTTGGAGTGGCACAAAATACCACATAGTAGGTAGTTATGGTGGACACAAATGGCATGGGTTTGGTCTAAGGTTATGGATGTATGAGAAGCATTCCCTCTCAATACAGGTCTTTGGCTAGCAAGGTTGGGTAGCAAGCATAAAGGTTGAGGGAAACAAACAAATGTACATGTGATAGAAACAATCATGCATCTTTCTCATAAGCCACTACAAGAAAAGTTCTGATAGACAACGTCCCAAAATCGTCAACTAAGGGGCATTTTTCGTCGCCTATGGGCCTAACCCGACGATATGGGTTCCGTTGTCGAAACTGCGTCAGGCAAAGTCCAACGACGATTTTTTCGGTCCGTCGCGCTTGGGCGCCCTTCCGCCACGGAAAATCGGACCGTTGCGGAAGTGTTTCCGGGAGCCCGTTGACTGCTGACGTCATGCAAACTGACACGTGGCAGACGCCGTCGTTAACCGGCTGAAACCCCGTGGTAGATGGTAGGCCCACACGAGGCCTGCCACGTCTTAAGCGGGTCGGGCCAGATGACATAGTTTGATCGGTCAACTATATAGCTGGGCTGGTCCATTAGTTACGTGGGCCGGCCTAACCTCTAATGTTGACTGGTCAAAGTTAAATGGGCCGGCCCATTTAACATGTGGGGTCCCCCTTACAACTGGGCCGGCCCAAGAAGCAAGTGGGCCCGGCCAAAAACACAGGTGGGTCCCACTTTCCTGTTAAAAGGCCGGCCCATTTAGTGTGGGGTCCACCATATAGCAAGTGGGCCGGCCCAACAAGCTAGTGGGTCGGGCCAAAAACACATGGTGGGTCCCACTATCCTGTTAAAGGCCGGCCCATTTAGTATGTGGGTCCACCATCTAGAAGTGGGCCGCCCAAGCTAGTGGGCCGCCAAAAACACGGTCCCACTTTCCGATAAAGGGCCGCCATTTAGTATGTGGGGCCCACCATATAGTTGCCGGCCCACCAAGATAGCGTGGTCGCCAAAAACACAGTGGGTCCCACATTCCTCATAATGGGCCGCCCAACAAGATAGTGGGCGGGCCAAAAACAGGTGGGTCCCACCTTCCACTTAAAGGGCCTCCATTTACCACGTGGGACCACCATAGAGGGGCGGCCTAACAAGATAGTGGGCGGCCCAATAAGCACAGGGACCCACTTTTCCGTTAAAGGGCCTCCATCTAGTGTGTGGGGTCCACAATATAGAGTGGGCGCTCCAACAAGATATTGGGTCGGCCAAAACACGTGGGTCCCGTTCCTCTTAAAGGGCCGGCCCATTTATTATGTGGGGTCCTCCAAAGCAAATGGGCTGGCCCAACTATTTAGTGGGCCGGCCCAGTAGTTGGTGGGGTCCACCTTAAAGCAAGTGGGCCAGCCCAATTAGTGTGTGGGGTCCACCGTAAATCAAATGGGCTGGCCCAAGAAGTAAGTGGGCCAGCCCGTTTAGTTGTGTTTATATGCCGGCATAATATGCGCTTTAGGATTTTGCGGGCAGGCACATATGTGATTTCGTTTAATTGGGCCGTTTAAGGGATGGGAATTCGTGATTTAGATACTGAGAATATTTACGCAACATTGATTTCTGTCGGATAGCCTCACTTACCACAAGCACCAAAGAAAAAATGCGCGAAAGAACTATAAAAACTAACTAAATATTACATCAGCTGCAAGGCATTGAAAAAATATTACAGAACCCAGAGAAATTGAATGGTAATTAAACCTAGCAATACAATGAAGCGATCCGGCAATCTTTTAAGTTGTCCATGCAGCACCTATATCTGAAACAAAGACATTACAAGTTAAGACAGCAACAATGGAAAGGCAATGACACTACAATATTGTTTGGCAAAGAATTTGGAACTCATCATTTCGTCGTTATAACAAGATCATTGTAATGCGCACAATAAGCAAACAAAGAGTGCATGCCGCATACCAACAGCCAATATAACAGAGCATGTTAGAATGAAACAACAGACTTACTACTGTCGAGTCCCATGCAAACCAACATGTTCAGGGAGTACAAAATTGGCATGAACAACATAGTAGCAGGCTATAAATTTTGTAACAACGACTGAGCAAGATGAAGTTATGATGGCTACATCTACAGAGCAGGGAATGTAAACCAAAAATAGAAGTTACGATGGCAAAAGCTAAAGAGGAGGGAATGTGAACCAACATGTGCCAAGTGCAATTACTTCATTTTGGCCGTGAACTAAATAATACTCCTGAACTTATAGTGAAGGGGATGCAAATCAAGATGTTTCGGGATATAAACTTGTAATGAGCAACACATGGAGGATAGTTAATGCTGGAGCTTAGGATGGACCAGATACAGAATATAGTGGGATCACCTGTGAACTTGTATAAGAGGGAATGCAAACCAATATGTTCAGCTTTCCATATGTGAGCGTCATGCCAAGTCAGAGAAACAAGTCAATAATGCAGCTTTTGAAGAACAAGATGGCACGCAAAATTATTATCTAGTAGTATGACAAGTTTATTTGTACTACAGGCTAGATAGCAGAGTGATAGCATGCCAAACTAAGTCCTTACTTTGTTAGCTTACAATGAACTAGATACAAAACAATGGCATCACCTGTAGTACAGGGAATGCAAGCCAACATGTTCATGGAGTAAAAAATTGGCACAAACAACATAGTAGCAGGCCATAATTTTTGTAACAACGACTGAGCAAGATAAAGTTATGATGGCTAGATCTACAGAGCAGGGAATGTAAACCAAATATAGAAGTTACGATGCCAAAAGCTATAGAGCAGGGAATGCGAACCAACATGTGCAATTACTTAAAATTGGCCATGAACTAAATAATAGCAGGATGTTACTATAATACCTACAGTATAATTTTTGTAACAACGACTGAGCAAGATAGAAGTTATGATGGCTACATCTACAGAGCAGGGAATGCAAACCAAAATGTTCAATCGCTTAAAGTTAGCAATGAAGTAGAAAATAGCAAGGTGTTACGGTCATAGCTAGGAATGAACTAAAAGAGCTTCAGACAAACAAGCATCTGAACCCAGAACATGGCGCTAAAACAAGGGACTTACATTAGGAGAAGCACTCTGTGGGAGTCACAGCAGATCTTCCTGGGGTTGATAGATCCGGTGATGAAGTATGCTACATGTGCTACTTGGGGTTGGAGAGACGGCCATTACACTTCATGGTTACTCATCTCGTCTGCAAAAACGTAACGGCGCGTCGTTAGCACAAACAGGTTCCCCCAAGATTAAACAAGAACTTGCAGGCAAGCAATAGAAAAGCGACAGTAGAAGAGTTTAGATCATACACGGCGCCGGTGAAGCAGATCCGGTTCATGCACAGCGGTGTCGGTGAGCAAGATCCGATGCGGTGGACGACGGATCCGGCGAAGCGGCTCCGGTGGGGTGGACGATGCCGCAGCTGAAGCGACTGCGGTAGCTGCTGGATGAGCATATGGTTTCGAGGTTCGGCGGGGATGATCCGGTCCGGTTGATGACGGCGTCGATGAAGCGGCTCCGGCAGGCAGCCGGATGACGAGGATCGCGAGGCCTCGGGTAGGCCAGGGAAGTCCGGCGGGGATGTTCCGGTGCGGTGGTCGTGGAGGTGGGAGAGAGAGGGACTTGGGAAGTTCCGGTGGGTGGTCTCAGAGGAGAGAGTGAGGGAAATGAATTTTTTTTCGGGGAGTTTCCGGAGCTAGGGAGGTGGTGATCGAAAAAAAATGACGGGTAGACCCCCCACCAACCGACTTATACATGGACATTGTTGTCATCTTTACGAGGGTAGAATGGGAAGTTAGAAGCGTGTGAAATATTTGTATTTTTCGAGCGGGAAGTTTTGCCGCTGGAATGAGATTTCGAATTTGGCTACAATCCAAGTAATACAAAAATATGAGACCGTACTAGTACGGCCAAATGTCACATCAATTCATCATCACGTTGAAAATCGGTTACGACGATCATAATTATTGGCCGTTGGCACAACAGTTCTCCAACGCTTGATCCAACGGTCAAAGTTCCTTTTTTTAAGAGAACGGTCAAAATTCATTGGATTCGCTCGGGAACTGCGCGCGCCAAAACGAGTCAGACGAAGATGTTTCTAGAGTTCTCACGGACGCGTCTTGGCGATACATTGAATGCAAATCTTGCAAGGTCAAAAAAAATGCAAATCTTGCAGGATCGTATGTGGCTGCTATGAGCTGAAGTACTCCATGAAACCGTGAACATACATGTAGATGGGAATCCCATGTAGACGATCTGAAGAACGACCCGCTGCATCTTTCACAAATCCATCTACATGACATGATAAACTTTAATTAAGAAGCAGCCACGTAACAATTATTGCCCAAAATCTAACGGGTTCGACAATAAGCTGGTAATTCTCTATTATATATAAACACCAAAAAAATATAGCAAGTAAGAAAGGAGTGTCAATGCCACCAGGACTTACAAAAAAAGGGAATTAGCACTTCGTAATCTCTTTGTTTTTACACATACCTTCTGCTCAGGAATCCAGGGCCTAGGGTCACATCAAGTCATAATCAGAAACCAAAGTCGGTTCCCATGTTCTCCAATTCAAAACGCGTACAAAATATTTCAGTGTGTGAAATAATGTTGAGATTTTGAATTAGAGGGTTGTTAAGCTATTGATTATATGGAGTCGAAATTTGGTAGCATACATAAGTATCTCTGTTCACAACTCACCTGTACAGAAGCAGGAACAGCTGTTGTGTTGCAGCACAACACAAAGGAGAAGCCACTGTTCCGTTCATTGCACTCAATACAGCGATGAATGAACCAGACCAGTTGACAAGCTTCTAGACCAGTATGTAGAAAGATGGAAATCAATGGATCACAGAAAATCATCAGTGTCAAGCTTTAATGCACTAGCCAACGCGACCAAAAGTCCGAACTGATGGAAAGGGCTAGGCAATCCACTTTATACATCGCAACAAAAAGTCCAAACTGACAGAAAAGGCTAGACCGGGAGAAGAGAAGAGAAGGTTTGTGAAAGCGATGACTCGAACTTGAGACTATGGGCTCTGATACCACGTCAAGCTTCATCCACGAGCCAACGGAACCACAAGTCAGAACTGATGGAAAGGGCTAGGCAATCCACTTATAATATTAACAATCAGCAGGGTTCCGGTTCAAAAAAATCCACATCACAACAAGGAAACGACCACCAAGATCATAGCAATTGCAGATAAATGCACCTACGAAATATGCTCAGACTAAGGAACCATTTTACAAGACAAAGGTAATGACCTGTCACTGTCCCCGTTCATCTCCAATTATCTAGCAGATACTCTTCTTACTACTTACTAGCATTCCTAACCTGCTCCAGTAGGGCCTCCTTCTGTGCTGCTATCGTTCTAAAATTGTCGACTTCTAGTCTTAGCGCAGCTGATGCAGCTCGTTCTACTTGGAGTTGCTCCTTTAGAACTTGAGCATGCAAATACTTTGACTTGGACATGGACTTGCACTTCAGCAGTCCAGCATTCCGTAAGAAAGTGTTTTTGGCAATGCCTTTCTTTTTTATTGCCATAGAAAATGCCTTCACACATTCTTCATCGGTTTTTTCCAGACCGTTTTTACCGGTTTTTGCCATCTCTAATTTCATATCTTCCTGCAAAAAATTCAGTTCGTACACATGTGTAAACATGATAGTTACTACAGAGAAACTTGCTGATAGTAGATTTATCATGTGTATGACCTACTTTTATTCCTACAGTTTGGCATGTCTGATTCACATCACATGAATTTTAATAAACATATATAATATCATATTGACATGTACTTTACTACTCCTATAAGTTGGGATGTGAGTCGTCACAAAATTTCAATCTTTGAGAAGACTTACAAGAACACTCTGTGCGACTTCTCCAATCACTTCAAGTTTGTTCTTCTGGCATGCTTCAAAAATCTCTGGCAGAGTCATCTCTTTGTTTGGTTCCCTTTTACTTGCATTATGTAACATCTGCATTTTAGTACTACCATTTATAAATCGAATAACGTGGTTGAAATGGAGGATCATAATATAAGCTGCACACTGGTGTATATACTCTGCATGATCTTTTACTAAAATATTTCTAAATAGCAGTATAAAACAACATGTCCTTACTTTTTGCCGAATGTGCACTATAAGGTTACGAGATCCCGTACGGCTAGGTAAAAGTAGTTTACCGCGGTTTTCCTGATTCTGTTTAGCCAAATTCTGCAAAAAGGAGACTAGTGAGACACTGCTATAAATAAGAATCCAAGATGTGATCTGGTCTCAGTCTTACAAATCATACCATATTCTTTGGATCAGACCAGTGCTTCACAAGATCTCCCCACTGTTTGTCAGTCATTTGCTTAAAAGGAGATATAGTTGGAACACTCCCAGTAATCTTTCCAGTGAAGTATTTCTTCTTTAGCCTGCTGCGATACTGGCGCAGACAGTCTGAGAATAGACTGTTGAGAACATGCTTTACTTCCTCTTGGTCCTCATCGAACTCGAACCTTAACTGTTCACAACAATATAAACCGTTGGTGTGATATACATAGATCCAACAACAAGCTAGAAGGAACGGGACGTGCCAATGTGGTATACTAGTATGAGTAACATTACCAAGAGAAAGATGACTTACGTGTAACCTGTGCACTAATTTTTCAAAATGCGCAGAGGTGTCTACGTGCTCTTTCCATGTTGGGAAGATAGGAATTTCATTCCTGACGAAAATTCCTACATCCGATGCTAATTTACAAGATTCTTCTGGGTCCAGTGGCCTTCTGCCACCTACGATAGATGAAAGGCGAAATCTTGATTCCATCCCAGCAAGCTTAGCTACGAACATTTTCCCTACTGTTGGGCCCCTCGTTTTTCTTGATCGTGGTGCAACTACAAAGTTAAGCATTACATCAAGCTATCAAGGTAGGTATATATATATATATATATATATATCTATAAAGTATAACTTTATAACGGAGAATGAAACTATAAGCATTGGAAAATGTACCTTCTTCGGTGTGGGGCTCATCCTCAGGGGAGTTGTCTATGGCAGGACTAATATGGGTCAGTGGGAGATCATCAACAGTTTGTTGATGTTGTGCTAGCAGTGTTTGGCCAGTTGTGGTTGTGTCAGCTGGGACTGGTACAGTGTGTCCTTGGGCAGTATTTCCTACCACAGCTACTGCTGATCCCAATTGTGGCTGAGAAGTTGCCGTGGAAACTTGTTCTGCTGCCAATTGTTGTTGAGAAGTTGCTGTGGAAACTGGTTCTGCTGCCAATTGTGGCTGAGAAGTTGCTGTGGAAACTGGTTCTGCTGCCGATTGTCGCTGGTTGACTGGATTGGTAACAGGTGGCTGATTCAACCGCTTGGGGTGTTCACCACGTTTTTTTATTTCAGTACTCTTAGAATTTTCGTTATTTTCTTCAACTGGTGCCATGAATCGCTGAGACTGTCTAGTAGCAGAAGCAGGTTTCTTTTTTGGTTGCAGCTGTTCTATCACCAATTCAGGTGCCTGTTGAATGGTCTTCCTCTCATTGGTGGTTCCTGCGAAATTCTTACTTGAAGCTGCAGATTCCTAGCACACATAAACGATATTTCAGTCTACAGAAGTCCCATATATGATGATATGCAAATGGAATAGAATGAAGAACAGTAAAGGATGACGTGCATGCTGAAACATATATATGATGCATTAAGGAGACCTAGAGGTGGCATGTGAACATGTTTGGTGGGATTCAGGATACAAGTATACAACACATGGAAGTTGCAAAACAGATATCTCAAAGTAAAAACACAGAAATCACCTGGTGGGGTTGAGGAGAATGGTCAGGCAAGGCATCTTCCTGAGTCAGCTCTCCAAGAGGCTCAGCATGATCAAATTGTGAATCATAACATTGTTCTTTATCTTTGGGAAGGGGAAAGGGTTCTTCTCCGATTTTGTTCAGGTTTGCACTAGAGGCAATAGCGTTACACATGTTTGTGCCCACACGGCTTGCATATCTTATACATATATTCCGTATCCGTTTCTCTTTTAATTCATTCTTCTGTATTGCAATAATATCTAGCATGCATTACAAAAAAAATGCTAATGAGATGGCGGTGCAAGTAAGCAAAAAAATACTTTTCGAAATCACATGCATAACGAATGCGGCCATATCAACCTTCTTGGAAGTGGGCGCGTGTACGCTTTGGTTTCCTGCCGTCGACCATGGAAGCGCCCATCTCTCCAGTCCGGTGGACGGAAGGAGTCGGGGATTAAGATACGAGAACCCGGCGATGGTGACTGTCGCTGACAAGGCGGCGGTGGAAGTCGGCTACGGAGGAGCTCGTATGGTACAGTGGTCGTCGGTGGGGGTGGGGGAGGTGGAAGCTACTCCGGCTTGCTAAAAAGCAAGGGAGACGGCGGAACGTCGTCGGTCACTACGGTGGCCGATGAGAAGGCAGTAGTGCTGGTGTGGGAGTGGGACAGTGGGCCGGCGCCGGCGTGTGAGATGATCCGGTGGGTCATGCAGGGTGGAAGCGTGAGAGAGAGATGCGGGGTTCGGCGCCGCCGGTGATAGGTCTGAATTGAGCGGTCCGGGGGGATAAGATCGACACTGTACTTATTTCACATCGCTTTGAATTTTGGGGGGGGGGGATTTCGGCGGGAATTTTGGGGCAGAGTTGAAATTATTACTGGTTGCTGGAAAACTGTGGAACCCTAGCCTACGAAATCCCAAGTCTGAAGCTGAGGGCCCTTTTGCTGTGGCTTTTTGGCTTTTGGATTTTGGAAGCCAAAAGAATATAATATTTGTTTTTGGCTTCCAAAATCCAAAAGCCAAAAGGCAAAAAAAAGGCACAACAAAAGGGCCCTGAGTATGTTCGGGTTCAAGGGGATATGCTTGTTGGTTCTTGGGTGCATATGATCTCTTTATTTCGAAATTCATCTTCTATACATTTTGAAATGTCAAAAAAGAATAAAACGAAAAATGCATGTGTACTTCTTCGCTTGCTTTATACACATAAAATATTTCAATGGAAAAATCGAATAGTAATTTGGGCTATGTAAAAAAGAGTTACTCCGTAAAAAAATTGTGCTAACCATAAGGCTTTTTATGAGACATGTTTTCTCTCTTTTTTTACATCGACCATGAAAAAAACTTGTTTTTTTACATCAACCATGAAAAATACTTTTTTTACATCGACCATGAAAAATACTAGGAATTTGCTAAGAGCATCCACAACGTGTAGCCAAAAGTGGTTCCATATTTGATTTTTGGCTTTTTGAACTAGTTCCATACATTGTAGAGGTAGTTCCAAAACCAGAAAAACAGGGAACCGGAGCAAATAGGTGCTCCGATGCCAAATTTCACTTTTGGCATTTGGAACTAGTTCCCTACATTGTGAGAGTAGTTCCATATTGGCTTTATGAGTTGTTTTAGCTTGATGGCGGGACCCACGTTATAAATATTTGGAACCACTACATTGTGGAGCTATTGCTATATTTCACACCAAAGCCAAATTCACCATCGTATCAGATTTGGCAATAGCAACATTGTGGATAGCCTAAAGTTATATTTTCCATCTTGTACACAATTAAAAATATCTTTAAAACAAACAAATCTCTAATGTCTAGGTGTACCATCTCTACTAGTACTAGTATATATACACGTGCCTTGCACGTGAGGGCTCTTTTTTTTAGTGAAACAACTTCGACGCAATAAGAATTCGATCTTTTTTTAACAAAGGAGGGGGGCCCAAGGGCTTGGATACCATTAAGTGCAACAGAGGGGTACATATTACAGATTGCAGTCAATAGTCACTTGGGTTGAAAGCCAATGCAAGCCCGCCTACATGATAGCAGGATTTTGTGAAGCTTTTTAACTTAATTGGTCAAACATGCGAAGCATGTGCCATTTACTTGTACAACTTTATCGGAAAAAAATACTTGTACAAGCTAGTTCCCCTAAGTACTACCAGCACATAAGTAAACAAAAGAACCAGGGACATCATCAACTGAAAACAACAATCTATTCATATAGCGGCTCTTGCATCACCCTTTGAAAATCATCTACCTGCAAAGATGAGTGCAGAGTTTCTGCTCGTGCTTTCACCTGTTCCAAGATCGTCCAGTTGATCTCATGGACATCTGCATCAGCCAAAGCGGTAACCAAGTTGCCAGCCACTAGCTTCTGCAGATCAGCAACAGCATGTAGGCCATCTTGAATTGTAGAATTCCATCCTCGGTTCATTTCTTTGTTCCGCCAAGTGGCCACATCCAAGTCCTTTTGAAGACGCCTAATCTTAGCTTCCCCAGTGCCACATCCTTCTGTTTTGTTCCTACAAACGTTTGCATCACTGGAACTCTGGACATCTGTGCTACAATGCTGCTTGGCAGGGACATGAGCAGTCACTTGCTTCTGCGATTTGCCATGCATAAAATCAATCAGCAGATTAAAAGGAAATATGTTGGTTGATTCATGTCACCACTTTCAGCAACCCATGAGTTTCTAAACCTTAAATGGAGTCTAAAACATTGCAATAAAAGGGTGGGTGCATCATTTGGATGCAGAGGCCGGGGCGACCCTATTTTCAAGAAAAAATTAGGAAATCTGAAATCTATATCTATATCTCTACCATCTATACCACTCCACTCCTGTTGACAGTTTGATCTCTTTCAGTACATTAGATTATGTCATGTTTAAAACACTATTATAAAATTACCTCCTTAATGTTGAGCTCAGGAGGATCCAGATGTGCTGATCCTAGGCGGCCACTCAAATGATTGCTTGCTAGAACAATAGGACCAAATCCCGCCTCCTTTCTACCAATGTCTGCATCACTGGCGCGCTCACTGTCTTTGTTAGGAACATGAGCAGTGGCTAGCTGCTGCAAATCAAAGTTCATCAAATCAATCAGCAAACAAGACATATGAAATTTGAGCAGTGCGGCTAAATACCTTCTTCAGCAGCTGCCCCACGGAATCGTCCTTTTGGCGGCACATCACACGTGTGAAAAATCTCGGCAACGACTTGGGGTGCGGTGATTTTGTCCCATTCCACAGTATGCCGAGCTTGGCTGCAATTATCATATTCTGCAAGATATTTTGCCTCCGAGATTCTTCGTAGGCATTCTCGAGGGGAATATCTAGCAGGCATTACAAAAAAAACAGATGCTAATAACAAGCAGTGGAAGCAAGCAATAAACTAGTCTCGGAAATCAAATACGGAGTACATAACAAAAGCTGCCGGACAAAGTGTTCAACCTTGGTCGACTGGGGAGGTGGCGCGTTGGCCGTTCGGTTTGGTTCGGTGGATCATGGTGGCGCTTTGTGTACCGATCTCGCCGGCCGGTAAGATGAACCAGTGAGTCGGGGAAGCAGATCCGACGAAGCGGACGGAGTGTGGTTGACGGCGTCGCTGAGCTGGCTCCGGTGCGGTGGATGTCGGCTACGGATGGAGGACTGAGAGGGAGCGAGACGGACTAGGTGCGAGGTAGGGAGAGAGGCCCTTGCTTGTCCGTGGGTGGGGCTGGATATAGGGGAAATGAAAGCGAGGTAGGAAGATAGCATCCTGCTAATTTATGGTGCTGAACTAGAAAATCCCGCCAATATATGGTGCTGAATTGCGGGCGGCTCATAGCTTGTGCACAAATAAAATGGGAAAATCCAAAAAATGTAGTTCAACAAAAAAAACTCTAGTAGGCAAAGTCGCTAGCTCGCCATGAGAAGATGCACTCCGCCAACAAAATGTCATGACAAGCTAGTTTGCTATGGATCTTGCATTAACCCTGCTCGATAAAATGGTGGGCAAAAAAAGACAAGCTAAATCAAAAATAATGGTGGTAGAAAGATGTAACTCTCAAATGTAAACTCTACTAAACAGGGCCAGCTCAAAAATATGCCTCATATTATTAGTACTTCCTCCGGTCCATATTAACTGCCACTAACATACATCGAGAAACAAAAAAGAGAAATCTGTCATGAATAGTTCCCGAATTCAAATCTGAGTTTCTCTGTAGACTATTCCCATCTGAGTTTCTCTTTTTTGTTTCTCGATGTATGTTTCGAATTTTGATCTGAAATTTTTAGGGGTTATCTTAATATGAGCTGTGAACGTGCATGATTTGTTTCAGATTTTTTTCGCAATGTTTAAATTTGGATTTAGGCCGCATGTCACCTCGCTACCGCTCGAGAAATGGAGCCCCTCTCCGCTGGGCTCCATAAAAGCTTCACTGCTCGTGTCAGACTGTTGAAGACACTGGCAAGTGCATGTCAGGGGGACAGAGAATAAATTTCGTCCACGCGTCGGCGCGTGCTGTCTACCCCAAACCCTAAACTCTGTCTTTATGAAGTCAAGCATGCATGAAGAGAAGTGGTTTTTGGTTTCAAACATGGAAATTTCAAAAACCCTCTCAAGAGCTACATTTTGGAGTGACTAATTTTTCATATTCATGATTTAAACTTGTTTAAATGGGCATAAAAATAGGCATAAAATTCAAAATAAATCAAAATAAATGAAAAACCAAGGCACATAGTCTTCTTATGTCATATAGTAAGCATTCAATTAAGTTGATAAACAAGGTCTAGACATATTCAAACCAGAAAAATCATGTATCTACCCCTAACCCTAAACTCTGTCTTATGAAGTCAAGCATGAAGAGATGTGGTTTTTGGTTTCAAACATGGAAATTTCGAAAACCCTCCCAAGAGCTTCATTTTGGAGTGACTAAGAAGCATACATGCTTACTTTTTTATATTCATGTTTTAAACTTGTTCAAATCTTGGTCAAACCTAGGATTTGACCAAGATTCAAATGGGCATAAAAATTCAAAAAAATGAAGAAAAAAATGAAAAACCAAGGTCTTCTTATGTCATATAGTAAGCATTCAATTAAGTTGATAAACAAGGTCTAGACGTTTTAAACCTGAAAAATCATGTATCTACCCCCTAACCCTAAACTCTGTCTTATGAAGTCAAGCATGCATGGTGAAGAGAAGTGGTTTTTGGTTTCAAACATGGAAATTTTAAAAACCCTCCCAAGAGCTTCATTTTGGGGTGACTAAGAAGGATACATGATTACTTTGTCATATTCATGTCTTAAACTTGTTTAAGTCATGGTCAAACCTAGGATTTGACCAAGATTCAAATGGGCATAAGAATTCAAAAAAACAAAGCACATAGTCTGTGTATGTCATATAGTAAGCATTCAAGTTGATAAACAAGGTCTAGACATATTCAAACCAGAAAAATCATGGAAATTTCAAAAACCTCCCACGAGCTTCATTTTGGAGTGACTAAGAAGGATCGATGCAGGTTACGTTTCATATTATTCATGTTTTAAACTTGTTTAAATCTTGGTCCAACCTAGGATTTGACCAAGATTCAACAAATGGGGATAAAAAAATGAAAACCCAATGCACATAGTCTTCTTATGTCATATAATAAGCATACAATTAAGTTGATAAACAAGGTCTAGACATATTCAAACCAAAAAAAACATGTATGTGGCTACCCCTAACCCTAAACTCTGTCTTATGAAGTCAAGCATGAAGAGATGTGGTTTTTGGTTTCAAACATGGAAATTTCAAAAACCCTTCCAAGAGCTTCATTTTGGAGTGACTAAGAAGCATACATGCTTACCTTTTCATATATATTCATGTTTTAAACTTGTTCAAATCTTGGTCAAACCTAGGATTTGACAAAGATTCAAATGGGCATAAAAATTCAAATAAAATGAATACCAAGGTCTTCTTATGTCATATAGTATGTGCGCATTCACTTAAGTTGATAAACAAGGTCTAGACATATTAAACCTAAAAAATCATGCATGTATCTACCCCTAACCCTAAACTCTGTCTTATAAAGTCAAGCATGCATGGTGAAGATAAGTGGTTTTTGGTTTCAAACATGGAAATTTCAAAAACCCTCCTAATTAAGAGCTTCATTTTGGAGTGACTAAGAAGGATACATGCTTACTTTTACATATTCATGTTTTAAACTTGTTTAAGTCGTGGTCAAACCTAGGATTTGACCAAGATTTAAATGGGCATAAAAATTCAAAAACAAAATCAAAAACCAAAGCAAGTCTTTGCATGTCATATAGTAAGCATTCAAGTTGATAAACAAGGTCTAGACATATTCAAACCAGAAAATCATGTATATATCTACCCCTAACCCTAAACTCTATCTTTATGAAGTCAAGCATGCATGAAGAGAAGTGGTTTTAGGTTTCAAACATGGAAATTTCAAAAACCATCCCAAGAGCTACATTTTGGAGTGACTAAGAAGGATATATAGATGCTTAATTTTGCATATTCATGATTTAAACTTGTTCAAATCTTGGTCAAACCTATGATTTGACCAAGATTCAAATGGGCATTAAAAATAGAAAAATGAAAAACCAAAGCACATAATCTTCTTATGTCATATAGTAAGCATTAAAGTTGATAAACACAAGGTCTAGACATATTCAAACCATACAAATCATGTATCTACCCCTAACCCTAAACTTTGTCTTATGAAGTCAAGCATGAAGAGATGTGGTTTTTGGTTTCAAACATGGAAATTTCAAATACCCTTCCAAGAGCTTCATTTTGGAGTGACTAAGAAGCATACATGCTTACCTTTTCATATTCATGTTTTAAACTTGTTCAAATCTTGGTCAAACCTAGGATTTGACCAAGATTCAAATGGGCATAAAAATTCAAAAAAATGAATACCAAGATCTTCTTATGTCATATAGTATGCGCGCAATCAATTAAGTTGATAAACAAGGTATAGACATATTAAACCTGAAAATCATGTATCTACCCCTAACCCTAAACTCTGTCTTATAAAGTCAAGCATGCATGGTGAAGATAAGTGGTTTTTGGTTTCAAACATGGAAATTTCAAAAACCCTCCTAATTAAGAGCTTCATTTTGGAGTGACTAAGAAGGATACATGCTTACTTTTCATATTCATGTTTTAAACTTGTTTAAATCTTGGTCAAACCTAGGAAAATCATAAATATATCTACCCCTAACCCTAAACTCTGTCTTATGAAGTCAATCATGAAGAGAAGTGGTTTTGGGTTTCCTACATGGAAATTTCAAAAACCTCCCAAAAACTTCATTTTAGAGTGACTAAGAACGATACATGCTTCCCTTTTCATTTTCATGTTTTAAACTTGTTTACATTATCTTGGTCAAATCTAGGATTTGACAAGATTCAAATGGGCATCAAAATAAAAAAATCAGAAAAATGAAAAACCAAAGCACATAGTTTTCTTATGTCATATAGTAAGCATTAAAGTTGACAAACAAGGTCTAGACATATTCAAACCAGACAAATCATGTATCTATACCCCCTAACCCCTAAACTATGTCTTATGAAGTCAAACATGAAGAGAAGTGGTTTTGGGTTTCAAACATGGAAATTTCAAAAACCTCCCAAAGCTTCATTTTAGAGTGACTAAGATGGATACATGCTTCCCTTTTCATTTTCATGCTTTAAACTTGTTTAAATTATCTTGGTCAAATCTAGGATTTGACAAGATTCAAATGGGCATCAAAATAAAAAAATCAGAAAAATGAAAAACCAAAGCACATAGTTTTCTTATGTCATATAGTAAGCATTAAAGTTGACAAACAAGGTCTAGACATATAAGAAGACCTTTTTTTTGAACTTTTATACCCATTTGAATCTTGGTCAAATCCTTGGTTCCACCAAGATTTGAATAAGTTAAAAACATGAATATGAAAAAGTAAGCATGTATGCTTCTTAGTCACTTCAAAATGAAGCTCTTGGGAGGGTTTTTGAATTTCCATGTTCGAAACCAAAAACCACAAATCTTCATGCTTACTTCATGAAACATAGTTTATATTAGGGTTAGGGGTACATGCTTGATTTTTCTTGTTTGAATATGTCTAGACCTTGTTTATCAACTTAATTGAATGCCTACTATATAACATATATAAGAAGACCTTTTTTGTTTTTTTTAATTTTTATACCCATTTGAATCTTGGTCAAATCCTAGGTTTCACCAAGATTTGAATAAGTTTAAAACATGAATATGAAAAAGTAAGCATGCATGTATGCTTCTTAATTAATCACTTCAAAATGAAGCTCTTGGGAGGGTTTTTGAAATTTCCATGTTTGAAACCAAAAACCACATATCTTCATGCATGTGCTTGACTTCATGAGACAAAGTTTAGTGTTAGGGGGTAGATACATGATTTCTCTCGTTTGAATATGTCTAGACCTTGTTTATCAACTTAATTGAATGCTTACTATATGACATAAGAAGACTATGTGCCTTGATTTTTTTTAAAATTTTGTCCATTTGAATATTGGCCAAATCCTAGGTTTGACCATGATTTAAACAAGTTTAAAACATGAATATATATGAAAAATTAAGCGTGTATCATTCGTAGTCACTCCAAAATGAAGCTCTTGAGAGGGTTTTTGAAATTTCCATGTTTGAAACCAAATAACCACGTACTTCTCTTCATGCCTTGACTTCATAAGACAGAGTTTGGGGTTAGGGTTAGCTTGATACATGAATTTTCTGGTTTGAATATGTCTAGACATTGTTTATCAACTTAATTGAATGCTTACTAGATGACATAAGATGACTATGTGCATTGGTTTTTCATTTTTTTTGAATTTTTATGCCCATTTGAATCTTGGTCAAATTCTAGGTTTGACCATGATTTAATCAAGTTTAAAACATGAATATGAAAAATTAAGCATCTATCCTTCTTAGTCACTCCAATATGTAGCTCTTGGGAGGGTTTTTGAAATTTCCATGCTTGAAAACCAAAAACCACTTTTCTTCATGCATGCTTGACTTCATAAGACATAGTTTAGGGTTAGGGGGTAGATACATGATTTTCCTACTAGTTTGAATATGTCTAGACCTTGTTTATCAATTTAATTGAATGCTTACTATATGACATGAGCAGACCTTGGTTTTAATTTTTTTATACCCATTTGAATCTTCGTCAAATCGTAGGTTTGTTGACCAAGATTTGAACAAGTTTAAAACATGAATATGAAAAAGTAAGCATGTATGCGTCTTAACTAGTCACTCCAAAATGAAGCTCTTGGGAGGGTTTTTGAAATTTCCATGTTTGAAACCAAAAACCACTTCTTCTCTTCATGCTTGACTTCATAAGTCAGGGTTAATTTAGGGATATATAGGGGGTAGATACATGATTTTTCTGGTTTGATATGTCTAGACCTTGTTTACCAACTTAATTGAATGCTTACTATATGACATAAGAAGACTACGTGACTTGTGCTCACTGAAGTGTGGGACCTCACGCATGGGAACCACACGTACGTAAGTGACAGACTTGTTGCTCTAATAACTCGGGTGATCATTATACTGTATTAGTACATAGTTTCCTATGGATCCTTCTTAGTCACTCCAAAATGAAGTTCTTTGAGAGGGTTTTTGAAATTTCCATGTTTGAAACCCAAAACAACTTCTCTTCATACTTGACTTCATAAGACAGAGTTTAGGGTTAGGGGTAGATACATGATTTGTCTGGTTTGAATACGTCTAGACCTTGTTTATCAACTTTAATGCTTACTATATGACATAAGAAGACTATGTGCTTTGGTTTTTCATTTTTCTGATTTTTTCTATTTTTGATGCCCATTTGAATCTTGGTCAGATCCTAGGTTTTACCAAGATTTAAACAAGTTTAAAACATGAAAATGAAAAGGGAAGCATTTATCCTTCTTAGTCACTCTAAATGAAGTTTTTGGGAGGTTTTTGAAATTTCCATGTTTGAAACCCAAAACCACTTCTCTTCATGCTTGACTTCATAAGACATAGTTTAGGGTTAGGGGTACATACATGATTTGTATGTTTTGAATATGTCTAGACCTTGTTTATCAACTTGAATGCTTACTATATGACATAAGAAAACTACGTATGTGCTTTGGTTTTTCATTTTTCTGTTTTTTTTTCAATTTTCCGCCCATTTGAATCTCTGTCAAATCCTAGGTTTGACCAAGATTTAAACAAGTTTAACACGTGAAAACGAAAAGGTAAGCATGGATCCTTCTTAGTCACTCCAAAATGTACCAATTGATAGATGTGTTAACTTTGCTTCATGGAAAAAATAATGTCATGTAAATGAGTTAACTTGGATTTCCTACCCTTGAATCCATAGGAAACTTTGTTCTAATGCACTATTATAATCAACCGAGTTTTTACACCAACAGGTCTGTCACTTACGTGTGGTGCCCACGCTTGAGGTCCCACACTTCAGTGAGCACAAGTCACGTGCAATAGGTACGCAAACTCCCAGCCATTTTCTTTGTCAAGAGAAGACGCATCAGGATGCGTATTGGAAGTCTGTGGGTCCTTCTGGATCCTTCGGTTGTCCCTCTCACAAAAAAAAACAAATCTCTCTCATTCTCGGCCTCGCTCGACTCGCTCGCTCGCTCGCACCTCCTGCTCACTGACAAACCCTGCACAAAAGTCAACATCATCACCCGAAAAAGGGGAGACACCATAATGCTCTCCCTTCTTCTCTCCTTCCGAGTGATCCCTCTTCCTCCGAGTTTCACTCGACGGGCAAACACATATGTGCTGCATAGTAATAATAAAAAGGTACTACAGAAAATTCGACCTACGAATCTATAATTAAATATAGGTTAAACTAGGGTTTTGCCCAGTACTACAGATCAAGGTTCAAAAAAATCCAACTACGGGGTTCGAACAACCCCATTTCTAATCAAAGATTTTTTTCGACGTCATCCAAATGGCCTCAAACTATAGCATGGGCGGATCCAGACTATAGCCAAGGGGGGCAGCCGCCCCCGCTCAATTTTCTGAAACCTTGTAATATGATATTTGCATCACTTATCATATGTTTGCCCCCTCTAAAAATTTATCCTAGGTCCGCCCCTAAACTGTAGGGTTAGCATCTAGTGCAGTATGTGTGAACATGTATGCACTATGTGTGCTATAACTTGTATGTCTTTCAAATTTGAACCAAATTTGAATAAGTGTAAAATATTTGAAATGGGGCTTTTGGCTTAAACGTTTGAAACCCAAAACGACTTCTCTTCATGCTAGACTTCATAAGTCAGGGTTAATTTAGGGATATATAGGGGGTAGATACATGATTTTTCTGGTTTGATATGTCTAGACCTTGTTTATCAACTTAATTGAATGCTTACTATATGACATAAGAAGACTACGTGACTTGTGCTCACTGAAGTGTGGGACCTCACGCATGGGAACCACACGTAAGTGACAAACTTGTTGCTCTAATAACTCGGGTGATCATTATACTGTATTAGTACATAGTTTCCTATGGATCCTTCTTAGTCACTCCAAAATGAAGCTCTTTGAGAGGGTTTTTGAAATTTCCATGTTTGAAACCCAAAACAACTTCTCTTCATGCTTGACTTCATAAGACAAAGTTTAGGGTTAGGGGTAGATACATGATTTTTCTGGTTTGAATATGTCTAGACCTTATTTATCAACTTAATTGAATGCTTACTATATAACATAAGAAGACCTTGTTTTTTTATTTTGTTTTTTAATTTTTATACGGATTTGAATCTTGGTCAAATCCTTGGTTTCACCAAGATTCAAATGGGCATAAAATAAAAAAATGAAAAAATGAAAAACCAAAGCGCACATAGTCTTCTTATATGTCATATAGTAAGCATTAAAGTTGGTAAACAAGGTCTAGACATATTCAAACTAGACAAATCATGTATCTACCCCCTAACCCCTAAACTCTATCTTATGACGAAGTCAAGCATGAAGATTAAGTGGTTTTGGGTTTCAAACATGGAAATTTTGAAAACCTCCCAAAACTTCATTTTAGGGTGACTAAGAAGGATACAGGCTTCCCTTTTCATTTTCATGTTCTATACTTGTTTAAATCTTGGTCAAACCTAGGATTTGACCATGATTCAAATGTGCATCAAAATTCCAAAAAAATCAGAAAAATGAAAAACCAAAGCAAAGCACATAGTTTTCTTATGTCATATAGTAAGCATTAAAGTTGATAAACAAGGGTCTAGACATATTCAAACAAGAAAAATCATGTATCTACCCCCTAACCCTAAACTTTGTCTTATGTAGTCAAGCATGAAGAGAAGTGGTTTTGGGTTTCAAATATGGAAATTTCAAAAACCTATCAAAAGCTTCATTTTAGAGTGACTAAGAAGGATCCATGCTTGCCTTTTCATTTTCATATTTGAAACTTGTTTAAATCATTGTCAAACCTAGGATTTGACCAAGATTTAAATTGGCATAAAATTAAAAAATCGGAAAAATGAAAAACAAAAGCACATAGTCTTCTTATGTCACATATATATATATTAAGCATTCAAAAGTTGATAAACAAGGTCTAGCTAGACATATTCAAATAAGACAAATCATGTATCTACCCCTCTAACCCTAAACTCTGTCTTATGAAGTCAAGCATGAAGAGAAGTGGTTTTAGGTTTCAAACATGGAAATTTCAAAAACCTCCCAAAAACTTCATTTTAGAGTGACTAAGAAGGATACATGTTTCCCTTTTCATTTTCATGTTTTAAACTTGTTTAAATCTTGGTCAAACCTAGGATTTGACCAAGATACAAATAGGCACAAAAAATGAAAAACAAAAAGCACATAGTGTTCTTATGTCATATCGTAAGCATTCAAGTTGATAAACAAGGTCTAGATATATCCAAACCAGACAAATCATGTATATATGTACCCCGTGTCGATCTTATGAAGTCTAGCATGAAGAAAAGTCGTTTTGGCCGGGTTTCAAACATGGAAATTTCAAGAACATCCCAAAAGCTTCATTTTAGAGCGACTAAGAAGGATCCAGGCTTACCTTTCCATTTTCATGATTTAAACTTGTTTAAATCTTGGTCAAATCTTGCTCAAGCATGAAGATAAGTGGTTTTGGGTTTCAAACATGGAAATTTCAAAAAAAAACTTCATTTTAGGGTGACTAAGAAGGATACAGGCTTCCCTTTTCATTTTCATGTTCTATATATACTTGTTTAAATCTTGGTCAAACCTAGGATTTGACCAAGATTCAAATGTGCATCAAAATTCTAAAAAAATCAGAAAAATGAAAAACCAAAGCACATAGTCTTCTTATGTCATATAGTAAGCATTAAAGTTGATAAACATGGTCTAGACATATTCAAACCATACAAATCATGTATCTACCCCTAACCCCTAAACTATGTCTTATGAAGTCAAGCATGAAGAGAAGTGGTTTTGGGTTTCAAACATGGAAATTTCAAAAACTGCCCAAAAACTTCATTTTAGAGTGACTAAGAAGGACACATGCTTCGCTTTTCATTTTCATGTTTTAAACTTGTTTAAATCTTGGTCAAACCTAGGATTTGATGAACATGGTCTAGACATATTCAAACCAGACAAATCATGTATCTACCCCCTATCGACCCTAAACTTCGTCTTATGAAGTCAAGCATGAAGAGAAGTGGTTTTGGGTTTCAAACATGGAAATTTCAAAAACCTCCCAAAATTAAAGCTTCATTTTAGAGTGACTAGTTAAGAAGGATCCAGGCTTACCTTTTCATTTTCATGTTTTAAACTTGTTTAAATCTTGTTCAAACCTAGGATTTAACCAATATTCAAATGGGCATAAAATAAAAAATAAATAAAATAAAAAACCAAAGCACATAGTCTTCTTATGTCATATAGTAAGCATTCAAGTTGATAAACAAGGTCTAGACATATTCAAACCAGACAAATCATGTACCCCTAACCCTAAACTTTGTCTTAATTATATATGAAGTCAAGCATGAAGCAGAGAAGTGTGGTTTTGGGTTTCAAACATGGAAATTTCAAAAACCTCCCAAAAAGCTTCATTTTAATTAGACTGGCTGGTTAATTAAGAAGGATCCATGATTAATTACCTTTTCATTGTCATGTTTTAAACTTGTTTAAATCTTGGTCGAACCTAGGATTTGACCAAGATTCAAATGGGCATAAAAATTCAAAAAAATCGAAAGAATGAAAAACCAAAGCACATAGCCTTCTTATGTCATATAGTAAGCATTCAAGTTGATAAACATGGTCTAGACATATTCAAACCAGAAAAATCATGTATCTACCCCTAACCCTAAACTCTGTCTTATGAAGTCAAGCATGAAAAGAAGTACGGTGGTTTTGGGTTTCAAACATGGTAAATTCAAGAACCTCCCAAAAGCTTCATTTTAGAGTTACTAAGAGAAAGATCCAGACTTAATTACCTTATCATTTTCACATGTTAAACTTGTTTAAATCTTGCTCAACAAACCTAGGATCTTTGACCAAGATTCAAATGGGCATAAAAATTATTCAGACAAAAAATCTAAAGAATGAAAAACCAAAGCACATAGCCTTCTTAATTATGTCATATAGTAAACACTCAAGTTGATAAACAAGGTCTAGACATATTCAAACAGAAAAATCATGTGTATATCTACCCCTACCCCTAAACTCTGTCTTACACTACAAGGGATCTGATATACTGTGACGAGCACAAGACGTCATGCAATAGCAATAAACGTCACGGAAGACCCCTCGTGACGTAGTTTGAGCGTCACAAGCATCGTCATGGAATCGTCACATTACTACTGACGCGGCACGCGAAAACGTCACGGAGTATGGATGACGTCATGTGTGATGTCAGCACCTACGAGATCATCCCATGGATGGGAAACGTCACGGATGTGAATGAGGTCATATGTGATGTCATTTCATTATTTTTATTATTTTTTATTTTCAATTTTTCGTTTATCCAAAATAATTAAATATTTACTTCTTGTTTAATTTTCCCAATTTTTTGTAGGTATTATTTTGTAGAATAATTTTTTCATGAAATATTAACGTATTTTTATTTTTTTAAATGATTGCTTGTAACAATTTCTAAATTTAATATACATTAGATTGCGAATCAAAATTAATTTTGAATACATATGACAACATATAGTCAATTGCCATTGAAATCACAATATATATCGAGCTCATAACCAAATATCATCTTACATAACTAAATAAGTTGCACTACAAAAGTGACATAATTAAAGACGAGCAAACTAAGTTCATGCTAGAATAGCACCACCATATAATGATGGCTTTCATGCACCACGGTTTCTAGTTTTGAGTTGCATGTTTTGGTAGGAGGAAACTAATAAGTATGTATTGTTCCTCTTGCTTCTTTTCATATGCATTATTATTTTCTTCTTGGCTCGCTTCATAGCCGTCAAATTCTTCTTGTTGCTTGATTGTATCTCTTCAAGTGCAGCCTCTTGCGGGTGCTCAAGTGCTTAACTCCTTTTGTTTTCCATATCAGTCTGTAGACCCAACAATGACTCATACATGGTCTTAAGAAGTTGAAATCTGCATTTACTAAAAATATAGAAAATAGCAAGCATGCCAATATTTGTACACTTAAAGTCAGATGTATTGCCAATTTAAATCACAAGCATGCCAACACAGGACCGAAACTTAAATATGAAACTATTTCACTATTATGTACAGATCTGCACTTGTACTAAAAAAGTTAACTACTCAACTCTCTGGTCTAAGAACAACATGACTCCACTTAACTCCATATTTAGACAAGCACACAACAAGATGATCTGCTACAACAGCTCTGACTTTCACATTGGACTGTAATTTTCAGAGATAGCATAGTTCGACTAAATTATAAACTCCATAGTTCTTTCAGACAAAATGATTCTACGCTAGCAGAAAAAATAAGTACCAAAGTGTACACCTACAACAGAGATGTGTCCTTGTCATCTAATGAAAAATGTGCATGCACATGCCAAAGCTTTAAGTTTAGTTGTACTTTGTTGACCACTTAATGCGTTCAACTATTGGTACTGCATGTTTGGGGCAAGACAGAAAACCAACAGAAGCATGAATTTTCCTTTTATGAACTAGGCTGGAGTCGTTGAAATGGATCCCAGTTCAGCTATTTGTGTTGCTAGTTCTAGACTAGAGCGTAACTATAGAACACTTGGTTGAATTCTGAACACTTCAAGAAAACATGGATTACTTGTTAGTTCAAGCATTGCGTGTTACCAAATATATAAGGGCTCATACGTTGTGGAACTATGCAAATTTTCTATCCATTATCTTTTTGCGTATTCACACTTCGATCAGTGACACCCACTATAAGTAATTTTGTAATGCAAATTAATTATATTTGTCTTCTTCACCTGTGTTTTTGTGTTTTTATGCAGAAGCTTTCTGTCACATTTAAAACAATAGCTCACTTGAGGAGAGCAGATGATTCACTTGCTTTTAGTTAGCTAAAGATGATTATAAGATCTGAGAAACAATGCATATTTTTGGAATGCTTAAAAACCTGTCAAGAATAATTATAAATTGTTCATAGATACTCTGTTTTGATAGACTTAAAATGGACTATTCCTGCTCTATTTACCCTTTAAAATGTTTATCAACTCACCAACACCCATGTACCAGCAAGAAAGGAAACCATTAATCGGAAAACCAACGGTCTGGTGACTCAACACTGATATACTCATATACACACGTTCATGAACATGGTAGAAAGAAATGCATTATCTATTATATGTATGACACTAAGATATTGTACCTTTTCCTTTGACATATGTAGAGTTGACTCCTGCTCTCCTCTTCTTCTCCAGAAACCTCATCGGCATCATCAACCTCCTCATCATCATTTGGCTCATATTTGGAGCCACTGCCACCATCACCACCTTTGCGCCTCCATTTGTCTTGCATTCTTACCATATAGCCATTGACTAGCTATGTTCCGTATGTTCGCAAGAGTCCCTGCCTTCTCACCCTTGCGCCTCTGAATCCTTGCTAACTTGTTTCTCTCATACTCCGGAGTTGGGGGCATGATTGTACTACCTTGGCGAAGAAGGATATGATGAAACATGAGAAGAAAAATATGTTAACATATAATTGTTAGATTTAGAAAAGCAATGACCATAAGCATACAATAGATTTGAAAAAAATGTTGAACCAAACTACTTCGAATACAGAGAGCATGCCACTGCAGGTTAAGCTTTCAGTTAAAATACGAGGTACTCCCTGTACATGAACACACCGTAGGTAATCCAATAGAAGTCATGTTGAGATTTAGTAATATCATCATGACTGTTATGCTGTCAACTAGTACTAACAAATGATATATCATCATGGCTGTACTTACTCATTTGAAAAAGTATATTTCTTCCACACTGGATCATCTTATACTATATGGTATTAACAAGGATGAGTATATGTTATATATATATTGATTGATGAGAAAAGCATGCACAATGTTGTTTTCCCAAGACAAACTTCACTAATTTCAGTAGGACAAATATGTAGCCAGAATACAATACCTTATCATATTATAAGATAAACAACAAATAATGGACGAATCATAATACATGCTGATGATCTATTCTAGTGTCTGCCTAGACGATTCATAATACCAGCCAATAGTTTTGTTATTTAAACAACTGTCCGACCTGCAAATAGTATCTCCAGTCAGCCTTATTTATTTATTTTTGGAAAGGAACACCATGTATTCTATTACTAATTCATGTCAGCTAAATCGCCAGATACAACAGGTAGTTCGCAGCCTACCGAGACACAATACCAGCAAGATGATCAGAATTAGACAGATAAAGCAATAGCAACAGACAAGTGAGTTAACAGCCTGCAAGGCATCGGCCAGAATGTGACATCTGCCGGAGATGGAACAACCTTCTGGCTGTAGAAAAGAAAGCAATGACTGAAAGTCGATCATATGGACCAAGGTGTTGAATAACAAAACCCATTGCTCGCTTTAATAATGTTGTTAATTTAGTTCCTGCCATACTACGGCTAACATCAAGCACGGTAACAAGATCAACAAAAGCACGAGATGAAGGATACCCAACTGAGGATGCATTTCTTTCAAACAAAAAACTGAGGATGCATTGACCAGTCTGCTTGTGACCTGATCTTGATCATAATCTTAAACGAAATTTAAATAAAAACAGGCTTACATTACAAACTAATTACTCAATCTACACATCTTAAACAGATCATATTAACATAACCTAATTATTACAATTGCCTCTAACTACAGGATATTCATAGTATCACAGTGATCAAGAATTCAAGATTCAGGTGCTAGTAAGACTCACAAGTTCCTTCAGCTCTAGGTAACAAGGTTTGTTCAAGCACATGAAATAGGCACACAAGTTGCTATCATGAAAGTCTGCATTCAAATACATCCCATATAAGATCATCCAAGAGACTTTGAGGTGTACAGGATCATACTAATAAACAAATACAGTATTCCCTCAAAAAAATAGTAACAGATTGTTAGAATAAAAGATGAGCGGAACCCAGGCTGGATTGATCAAACAGCTTACTCGCAGGTGCGGGCGGCAGCGTACTCGCAGGAGCAGGTGGAGGCGTTCGTGTGTGTTCGGGCAGTCACGTTCTAGCAGGTGCAGGCGTTCTTGTGGGTGCGGATGGAGCAGCACTCGTCGGAGGGAACAGGGAAGGGGCGCACAGGACTACAGGAGGACATCGGGGCTGATCCCGGCGGCTCCGATCCCACCGGTGAGGAGGGCAGCGGCGTTCGAGCGGGCTAGGCGCGGAGGAGAAGGTCGCCGGCGAGGCCGGCGGTCGATCCCGCAGATGAGGACGACAACGCCGTTCGTCCTTGCTAGGGTGGATGGATCGTACGATGCCTCCGATCGATCTGTGATGCGTGGAGAGAATGGGGGGAGAGGAGCAGGAGAATAGGGGAAGTGGGCGCCTCCGCACGATTAGATAAGTTGGAGAAAAAAGAGAAGTGGAGGGAAAGATTATTTTGGGTGGAGGGAAAATAGATTTTTTGGTGGGTAAATTGGAGGAGCAGCGCCTCCGATGCAGCCTGCAGGGAGAGGGGGCCGCTTGCTACGGCAACGGCACGGCGTCACGGATGATCGAGGAGAGGATGCCTCCTGCTACCAATGATCAAGTTCCATAGGTGGTTCTCCTCTCCTGCCCCTGATTGGACCCGTACGTACAATCGCGATCCAGATGGAACTGATAGGTCTTGGTTTCTTACTTTCCAAACATATGACATACATCAACGTATAAGAAGCTGATAAGTAAATAATCTTTCAGAGCGCTGTATATGTCCGTGGAACTTCTATTATACCGCTGGTACGATTCACGGTCGTGCAATTTTTACTTGTTACTCATGTAAAAATAATAATTGAATTGTTACTTTTAATTGCTACTTCCTCCGTTTTAAAATATATATAAGGCCACAACGTATTATGAGGTACAACTTGATCAACTAAATATGAGTTGTATGTCATCAAAAGTATATCCTTGGATTCATATTTAAAAGATATTTCCAACTAATATTTTTTGTTCAATATAACTTATATTTTATTAATAAAATTATTGATCAAAGTTTTTACTCAAATAAGAAGTGGACTTACATATAAAAATGGAGGAAGTAGTTCGCCTCCATCTCACGCTATTAATTTTTCTTATTTCCTTCCTTCGTCGTAAGGTATTTTTGGTAGTGATATTTCTTATTTCTTCTAGACATCATGTTACTTATTGTAAATTTTCCATGACACATCCGTGCTCGTCACGAAGTTATCAAGTTGTCACAGAATGTTCTAATGTGTGACGGTCATTGTGCGACCGTCATGGATCTTTCAGAATGCATGACGATATAGGCAAAACGTCATACATTATGATATTCCGTGACGTTACATACCACTGTCACGAGGGTTTTCGTCACAGTATATCAGATCTCTTGTAGTGTTATGAAGTCAATCATGAAGAGAATTGGTTTTGGGTTTCAAACATGGAAATTTCAAGTACGTCCCAAAAGCTTCATATATTTTAGAGTGACTAATTAAGAAGGATGTTGGATTCCGTTTTCATTTTCATGCTTGAAACTTGTTTAAATCTTGGTTGAACCTAGGATTTGACCAGAATCAAATGTGCATAAAATTCTTAAAAAAATAGAAAAATGGAAAACAAAAGCACATGGTCTTCTTATGTCATATAGTAAGCATTCAAGTTGATAAACAAGGTTTATACATATTCAAACCAGACAAATCATGTATCTACCCCCTATCGACCCTAAACTCGGTCTTATGAAGTCTAGCATGAGGAGAAGTCGTTTTGGGTTTCAAACGTTTAAGCCAAAAGCCCCATTTCAAATATTTCAAACTTATTCAAATTTGGTTCAAATTTGAAAGACACACAAGTTATAGCACACATAGTGCATACATTCTCACACATACTGCACTAGATGCTAACCCGGCCTATAGTTTGAGGCCATTGGATGAGGTCGAAAAAAATCTTGGATTAGAAATGGGGTTGTTCGAACCCCGTAGTTGGATTTTTTGAACCTTGATCTGTAGTACTGGGCAAAACCCTAGTTTAACCTATTTAATTATAGATTCGTAGGTCGATTTTTCTACCTTTTTATTATTACTATGCAGCACATGTGTGTTTGCCCGTCGAGTGAAACTCGGAGGAAGAGGGATCACTCGGAAGGAGAGAAGAAGGGAGAGAATTATGGTGTCTCCCTTTTTCGGGTGATGATGTTGACTTTTTGCGGGTTTGTCGTGAGCGGAGGTGCGAGCGAGCGAGCGAGCGAGTCGAGCGAGGCCGAGAATGAGAGAGATTTTTTTTTTAGAGGGACGACCGAAGGATCCAGAAGGACCCACAGACTTCCAATACGCATCCTGATGCGTCTTTCTCTTGACAAAGAAAATGGCTGGGAGTTTGCGTACCTATTGCACGTGACTTGTGCTCACTGAAGTGTGGGACCTCACGCATGGGCACCACACGTAAGTGACAGACCTGTTGGTGTAAAAACTCGGTTGATTATTATAGTGCATTAGAACAAAGTTTCCTATGGATTCAAGGGTAGGAAATCCAAGTTAACTCATTTACATGACATTATTTTTTCCATGAAGCAAAGTTAACGCACCTATCAATTGGTACATTTTGGAGTGACTAAGAAGGATCCAGGCTTACTTATTCGTTTTCACGTGTAAAACTTGTCTAAATCTTGGTCAAACAAAATTGGCAGAAAATTCAAAAAAAAACAGAAAAATGAAAAACCAAAGCACATAGTCTTCTTATGTCATGTAGTAAGCATTAAAGTTGATAAACAAGGTCTAGACATATTCAAACCATACTAATCATGTATCTACCCGCTAACCCCTAAACTATGTCTTAAGAAGTCAAGAATGAAGAGAAGTGGTTTTGGGTTTCAAACATGGACATTTCAAAAACCTCCCAAAACTTCATTTTAGGGTGAGTAAGAAGGATACAGGCTTCCCTTTTCATTTTCATGTTCTATACTTGTTTAAATCTTGGTCAAACCTAGGATTTGACCAAGATTCAAATGGGCACAAAAAAATAAAAAAAGCACATAGTGTTCTTATGTCATATCATAAGCATTCAAGTTGATAAACAAGGTCTAGATATATCCAAATTAACCAGACAAATCATGTATCTACCCCCTATCGACCCTAAACTTCGTCTTATGAAGTCAAGCATGAAGAGAAGTGGTTTTGGGTTTCAAACATGGAAATTTCAAAAACCTCCCAAAATTCAGCTTCATTTTAGAGCGACTAAGAAGGATCGATGCTTTTACCTTTTCATTTCCATGTTTTAAACTTATTTAAATCTTGGTCAAACCTAGGATTTGACCAAGATTCAAATGGGCATAAAAATTCAGACAAAAAATCTAAAGAATGAAAAACCAAAGCACATAGCCTTCTTAATTATGTCATATAGTAAACACTCAAGTTGATAAACAAAGGTCTAGACATATTCAAACCAGAAAAATCATGTGTATATCTACCCCTAACCCTAAACTCTGTATTATGAAGTCAATCTCTAGGATTTGACCAAGATTCAAATGGGCATAAAATAAAAAAAACATAAAAATGAAAAACCAAAGCGCACATAGTCTTCTTATATGTCATATAGTAAGCATTAAAGTTGATAAACAAGGTCTGGACATATTCAAACTAGCTAGACAAATCATGTATCTACCCCTAACCCCTAAACTCTGTCTTATGACGAAGTCAAGCATGAAGATAAGTGGTTTTGGGTTTCAAACATGGAAATTTCAAAAACCTCCCAAAAACTTCATTTTAGGGTGACTAAGAAGGATACAGGCTTCCATTTTCATTTCCATGTTCTATACTTGTTTAAATCTTGGTCAAACCTAGGATTTGACCAAGATTCAAATGTGCATCAAAATTCCAAAAAAATCAGAAAAATGAAAAACCAAAGCACATAGTTTTCTTATGTCACATACATATATATAGTAAGCATTCAAAAGTTCATAAACAAGGTCTAGACATATTCAAACCAGACAAATCATGTACCCCTAACCCTAAACTTTGTCTTAATTATATATGAAGTCAAGCATGAAGCAGAGAAGTGTGGTTTTGGGTTTCAAACATGGAAATTTCAAAAACCTCCCAAAAAGCTTCATTTTAATTAGACTGGCTGGTTAATTAAGAAGGATCCATGATTAATTACCTTTTCATTGTCATGTTTTAAACTTGTTTAAATCTTGGTCGAACCTAGGATTTGACCAAGATTCAAATGGGCATAAAAATTCAGAAAAAAATCGAAAGAATGAAAAACCAAAGCACATAGCCTTCTTATGTCATATAGTAAGCATTCAAGTTGATAAACATGGTCTAGACATATTCAAACCAGAAAAATCATGTATCTACCCCTAACCCTAAACTCTGTCTTATGAAGTCAAGCATGAAAAGAAGTACGGTGGTTTTGGGTTTCAAACATGGTAAATTCAAGAACCTCCCAAAAGCTTCATTTTAGAGTTACTAAGAGAAAGATCCAGACTTAATTACCTTATCATTTTCACATGTTAAACTTGTTTAAATCTTGCTCAACAAACCTAGGATTTTACCAAGATTCTCAAATGGGCATAAAAATCAAAAAATGAAATACCAATGCACATAGTCCTCTTATGTCATATAGCTAGTAAGCATTCAAGTTGATAAACAAGGTCTAGACATATTCAAACTAGCTAGACAAATCATGTATCTACCCCCTAATTAAAACCCCTAAACTCTGTCTTATGACGAAGTCAAGCATGAAGATAAGTGGTTTTAGGTTTCAAACATGGAAATTTCAAAAACCTCCCAAAATTCAGCTTCATTTTAGAGCGACTAAGAAGGATCGATGCTTTTACCTTTTCATTTCCATGTTTTAAACTTATTTAAATCTTGGTCAAACCTAGGATTTGACCAAGATTCAAATGGGCATAAAAATTATTCAGACAAAAAATCTAAAGAATGAAAAACCAAAGCACATAGCCTTCTTAATTATGTCATATAGTAAACACTCAAGTTGATAAACAAGGTCTAGACATATTCAAACCAGAAAAATCATGTGTATATCTACCCCTACCCCTAAACTCTGTCTTATGAAGTCAATCATGAAGAGAATTGGTTTTGGGTTTCAAACATGGAAATTTCAAGTACGTCCCAAAAGCTTCATATATTTTAGAGTGACTAATTAAGAAGGATCTTGGATTACGTTTTCATTTTCATGCTTGAAACTTGTTTAAATCTTGGTTGAACCTAGGATTTGACCAGAATCAAATGTGCATAAAATTCTTAAAAAAATAGAAAAATGAAAAACAAAAGCACATGGTCTTCTTATGTCATATAGTAAGCATTCAAGTTGATAAACAAGGTTTAGACATATTCAAACCAGACAAATCATGTATCTACCCCTAACCCTAAACTCGGTCTTATGAAGTCTAGCATGAGGAGAAGTCGTTTTGGGTTTCAAACGTTTAAGCCAAAAGCCCCATTTCAAATATTTCAAACTTATTCAAATTTGGTTCAAATTTGAAAGACACACAAGTTATAGCACACATAGTGCATACATTCTCACACATACTGCACTAGATGCTAACCCGGCCTATAGTTTGAGGCCATTGGATGAGGTCGAAAAAAATCTTGGATTAGAAATGGGGTTGTTCGAACCCCGTAGTTGGATTTTTTGAACCTTGATCTGTAGTACTGGGCAAAACCCTAGTTTAACCTATTTAATTATAGATTCGTAGGTCGATTTTTCTACCTTTTTATTATTACTATGCAGCACATGTGTGTTTGCCCGTCGAGTGAAACTCGGAGGAAGAGGGATCACTCGGAAGGAGAGAAGAAGGGAGAGAATTATGGTGTCTCCCCTTTTGATGGTGTGATGTTGACTTTTGTCAGGGTGTTGAGCAGTGAGCAGGTGCGAGCGAGAGTCGAGCGAGGCCGAGAATGAGAGAATGATTTTTTTTTTAGAGGGACGACCGAAGGATCCAGAAGGACCCACAGACTTCCAATACGCATCCTGATGCGTCTTTCTCTTGACAAAGAAAATGGCTGGGAGTTTGCGTACCTATTGCACGTGACTTGTGCTCACTGAAGTGTGGGACCTCACGCATGGGCACCACACGTAAGTGACAGACCTGTTGGTGTAAAAACTCGGTTGATTATTATAGTGCATTAGAACAAAGTTTCCTATGGATTCAAGGGTAGGAAATCCAAGTTAACTCATTTACATGACATTATTTTTTCCATGAAGCAAAGTTAACGCACCTATCAATTGGTACATTTTGGAGTGACTAAGAAGGATCCAGGCTTACTTATTCGTTTTCACGTGTAAAACTTGTCTAAATCTTGGTCAAACAAAATTGGCAGAAAATTCAAAAAAAAACAGAAAAATGAAAAACCAAAGCACATAGTCTTCTTATGTCATGTAGTAAGCATTAAAGTTGATAAACAAGGTCTAGACATATTCAAACCATACTAATCATGTATCTACCCCTAACCCCTAAACTCTATCTTATGACGAAGTCAAGCATGAAGATTAAGTGGTTTTGGGTTTCAAACATGGAAATTTTGAAAACCTCCCAAAAACTTCATTTTAGGGTGACTAAGAAGGATACAGGCTTCCCTTTTCATTTTCATGTTCTATACTTGTTTAAATCTTGGTCAAACCTAGGATTTGACCATGATTCAAATGTGCATCAAAATTCCAAAAAAATCAGAAAAATGAAAAACCAAAGCACATAGTTTTCTTATGTCATATAGTAAGCATTAAAGTTGATAAACAAGGGTCTAGACATATTCAAACAAGAAAAATCATGTATCTACCCCCTAACCCTAAACTTTGTCTTATGTAGTCAAGCATGAAGAGAAGTGGTTTTGGGTTTCAAATATGGAAATTTCAAAAACCTATCAAAAGCTTCATTTTAGAGTGACTAAGAAGGATCCATGCTTGCCTTTTCATTTTCATATTCGAAACTTGTTTAAATCATTGTCAAACCTAGGATTTGACCAAGATTTAAATTGGCATAAAATTAAAAAATCGGAAAAATGAAAAACAAAAGCACATAGTCTTCTTATGTCACATATATATATAGTAAGCATTCAAAAGTTGATAAACAAGGTCTAGCTAGACATATTCAAATAAGACAAATCATGTATCTACCCCTCTAACCCTAAACTCTGTCTTATGAAGTCAAGCATGAAGAGAAGTGGTTTTAGGTTTCAAACATGGAAATTTCAAAAACCTCCCAAAAACTTCATTTTAGAGTGACTAAGAAGGATACATGTTTCCCTTTTCATTTTCATGTTTTAAACTTGTTTAAATCTTGGTCAAACCTAGGATTTGACCAAGATACAAATAGGCACAAAAAATGAAAAACAAAAAGCACATAGTGTTCTTATGTCATATCGTAAGCATTCAAGTTGATAAACAAGGTCTAGATATATCCAAACCAGACAAATCATGTATATATGTACCCCGTGTCGATCTTATGAAGTCTAGCATGAAGAAAAGTCGTTTTGGCCGGGTTTCAAACATGGAAATTTCAAGAACATCCCAAAAGCTTCATTTTAGAGCGACTAAGAAGGATCCAGGCTTACCTTTCCATTTTCATGATTTAAACTTGTTTAAATCTTGGTCAAATCTTGCTCAAGCATGAAGATAAGTGGTTTTGGGTTTCAAACATGGAAATTTCAAAAACCTCCCGAAAACTTCATTTTAGGGTGACTAAGAAGGATACAGGCTTCCCTTTTCATTTTCATGTTCTATATATACTTGTTTAAATCTTGGTCAAACCTAGGATTTGACCAAGATTCAAATGTGCATCAAAATTCTAAAAAAAATCAGAAAAATGAAAAACCAAAGCACATAGTCTTCTTATGTCATATAGTAAGCATTAAAGTTGATAAACATGGTCTAGACATATTCAAACCATACAAATCATGTATCTACCCCTAACCCCTAAACTATGTCTTATGAAGTCAAGCATGAAGAGAAGTGGTTTTGGGTTTCAAACATGGAAATTTCAAAAACTGCCCAAAAACTTCATTTTAGAGTGACTAAGAAGGACACATGCTTCCCTTTTCATTTTCATGTTTTAAACTTGTTTAAATCTTGGTCAAACCTAGGATTTGATGAACATGGTCTAGACATATTCAAACCAGACAAATCATGTATCTACCCCCTATCGACCCTAAACTTCGTCTTATGAAGTCAAGCATGAAGAGAAGTGGTTTTGGGTTTCAAACATGGAAATTTCAAAAACCTCCCAAAATTAAAGCTTCATTTTAGAGTGACTAGTTAAGAAGGATCCAGGCTTACCTTTTCATTTTCATGTTTTAAACTTGTTTAAATCTTGTTCAAACCTAGGATTTAACCAATATTCAAATGGGCATAAAATAAAAAATAAATAAAATAAAAAACCAAAGCACATAGTCTTCTTATGTCATATAGTAAGCATTCAAGTTGATAAACAAGGTCTAGACATATTCAAACCAGACAAATCATGTACCCCTAACCCTAAACTTTGTCTTAATTATATATGAAGTCAAGCATGAAGCAGAGAAGTGTGGTTTTGGGTTTCAAACATGGAAATTTCAAAAACCTCCCAAAAAGCTTCATTTTAATTAGACTGGCTGGTTAATTAAGAAGGATCCATGATTAATTACCTTTTCATTGTCATGTTTTAAACTTGTTTAAATCTTGGTCGAACCTAGGATTTGACCAAGATTCAAATGGGCATAAAAATTCAGAAAAAATCGAAAGAATGAAAAACCAAAGCACATAGCCTTCTTATGTCATATAGTAAGCATTCAAGTTGATAAACATGGTCTAGACATATTCAAACCAGAAAAATCATGTATCTACCCCTAACCCTAAACTCTGTCTTATGAAGTCAAGCATGAAAAGAAGTACGGTGGTTTTGGGTTTCAAACATGGTAAATTCAAGAACCTCCCAAAAGCTTCATTTTAGAGTTACTAAGAGAAAGATCCAGACTTAATTACCTTATCATTTTCACATGTTAAACTTGTTTAAATCTTGCTCAACAAACCTAGGATTTTACCAAGATTCTCAAATGGGCATAAAAATCAAAAAATGAAATACCAATGCACATAGTCCTCTTATGTCATATAGCTAGTAAGCATTCAAGTTGATAAACAAGGTCTAGACATATTCAAACTAGCTAGACAAATCATGTATCTACCCCCTAATTAAAACCCCTAAACTCTGTCTTATGACGAAGTCAAGCATGAAGATAAGTGGTTTTAGGTTTCAAACATGGAAATTTCAAAAACCTCCCAAAATTCAGCTTCATTTTAGAGCGACTAAGAAGGATCGATGCTTTTACCTTTTCATTTCCATGTTTTAAACTTATTTAAATCTTGGTCAAACCTAGGATTTGACCAAGATTCAAATGGGCATAAAAATTATTCAGACAAAAAATCTAAAGAATGAAAAACCAAAGCACATAGCCTTCTTAATTATGTCATATAGTAAACACTCAAGTTGATAAACAAGGTCTAGACATATTCAAACCAGAAAAATCATGTGTATATCTACCCCTAACCCTAAACTCTGTCTTATGAAGTCAATCATGAAGAGAATTGGTTTTGGGTTTCAAACATGGAAATTTCAAGTACGTCCCAAAAGCTTCATATATTTTAGAGTGACTAATTAAGAAGGATCTTGGATTACGTTTTCATTTTCATGCTTGAAACTTGTTTAAATCTTGGTTGAACCTAGGATTTGACCAGAATCAAATGTGCATAAAATTCTTAAAAAATAGAAAAATGAAAAACAAAAGCACATGGTCTTCTTATGTCATATAGTAAGCATTCAAGTTGATAAACAAGGTTTAGACATATTCAAACCAGACAAATCATGTATCTACCCCCTAACCCTAAACTCGGTCTTATGAAGTCTAGCATGAGGAGAAGTCGTTTTGGGTTTCAAACGTTTAAGCCAAAAGCCCCATTTCAAATATTTCAAACTTATTCAAATTTGGTTCAAATTTGAAAGACACACAAGTTATAGCACACATAGTGCATACATTCTCACACATACTGCACTAGATGCTAACCCGGCCTATAGTTTGAGGCCATTGGATGAGGTCGAAAAAAATCTTGGATTAGAAATGGGGTTGTTCGAACCCCGTAGTTGGATTTTTTGAACCTTGATCTGTAGTACTGGGCAAAACCCTAGTTTAACCTATTTAATTATAGATTCGTAGGTCGATTTTTCTACCTTTTTATTATTACTATGCAGCACATGTGTGTTTGCCCGTCGAGTGAAACTCGGAGGAAGAGGGATCACTCGGAAGGAGAGAAGAAGGGAGAGAATTATGGTGTCTCCCCTTTTTCGGGTGATGATGTTGACTTTTGTGCAGGGTTTGTCAGTGAGCAGGAGGTGCGAGCGAGCGAGCGAGCGAGTCGAGCGAGGCCGAGAATGAGAGAGATTTTTTTTTTAGAGGGACGACCGAAGGATCCAGAAGGACCCACAGACTTCCAATACGCATCCTGATGCGTCTTCTCTTGACAAAGAAAATGGCTGGGAGTTTGCGTACCTATTGCACGTGACTTGTGCTCACTGAAGTGTGGGACCTCACGCATGGGCACCACACGTAAGTGACAGACCTGTTGGTGTAAAAACTCGGTTGATTATTATAGTGCATTAGAACAAAGTTTCCTATGGATTCAAGGGTAGGAAATCCAAGTTAACTCATTTACATGACATTATTTTTTCCATGAAGCAAAGTTAACGCACCTATCAATTGGTACATTTTGGAGTGACTAAGAAGGATCCAGGCTTACTTATTCGTTTTCACGTGTAAAACTTGTCTAAATCTTGGTCAAACAAAATTGGCAGAAAATTCAAAAAAAAACAGAAAAATGAAAAACCAAAGCACATAGTCTTCTTATGTCATGTAGTAAGCATTAAAGTTGATAAACAAGGTCTAGACATATTCAAACCATACTAATCATGTATCTACCCCCTAACCCCTAAACTCTATCTTATGACGAAGTCAAGCATGAAGATTAAGTGGTTTTGGGTTTCAAACATGGAAATTTTGAAAACCTCCCAAAAACTTCATTTTAGGGTGACTAAGAAGGATACAGGCTTCCCTTTTCATTTTCATGTTCTATACTTGTTTAAATCTTGGTCAAACCTAGGATTTGACCATGATTCAAATGTGCATCAAAATTCCAAAAAAATCAGAAAAATGAAAAACCAAAGCACATAGTTTTCTTATGTCATATAGTAAGCATTAAAGTTGATAAACAAGGGTCTAGACATATTCAAACAAGAAAAATCATGTATCTACCCCCTAACCCTAAACTTTGTCTTATGTAGTCAAGCATGAAGAGAAGTGGTTTTGGGTTTCAAATATGGAAATTTCAAAAACCTATCAAAAGCTTCATTTTAGAGTGACTAAGAAGGATCCATGCTTGCCTTTTCATTTTCATATTCGAAACTTGTTTAAATCATTGTCAAACCTAGGATTTGACCAAGATTTAAATTGGCATAAAATTAAAAAATCGGAAAAATGAAAAACAAAAGCACATAGTCTTCTTATGTCACATATATATATAGTAAGCATTCAAAAGTTGATAAACAAGGTCTAGCTAGACATATTCAAATAAGACAAATCATGTATCTACCCCTCTAACCCTAAACTCTGTCTTATGAAGTCAAGCATGAAGAGAAGTGGTTTTAGGTTTCAAACATGGAAATTTCAAAAACCTCCCAAAAACTTCATTTTAGAGTGACTAAGAAGGATACATGTTTCCCTTTTCATTTTCATGTTTTAAACTTGTTTAAATCTTGGTCAAACCTAGGATTTGACCAAGATACAAATAGGCACAAAAAATGAAAAACAAAAAGCACATAGTGTTCTTATGTCATATCGTAAGCATTCAAGTTGATAAACAAGGTCTAGATATATCCAAACCAGACAAATCATGTATATATGTACCCCGTGTCGATCTTATGAAGTCTAGCATGAAGAAAAGTCGTTTTGGCCGGGTTTCAAACATGGAAATTTCAAGAACATCCCAAAAGCTTCATTTTAGAGCGACTAAGAAGGATCCAGGCTTACCTTTCCATTTTCATGATTTAAACTTGTTTAAATCTTGGTCAAATCTTGCTCAAGCATGAAGATAAGTGGTTTTGGGTTTCAAACATGGAAATTTCAAAAACCTCCCAAAACTTCATTTTAGGGTGACTAAGAAGGATACAGGCTTCCCTTTTCATTTTCATGTTCTATATATACTTGTTTAAATCTTGGTCAAACCTAGGATTTGACCAAGATTCAAATGTGCATCAAAATTCTAAAAAAAATCAGAAAAATGAAAAACCAAAGCACATAGTCTTCTTATGTCATATAGTAAGCATTAAAGTTGATAAACATGGTCTAGACATATTCAAACCATACAAATCATGTATCTACCCCTAACCCCTAAACTATGTCTTATGAAGTCAAGCATGAAGAGAAGTGGTTTTGGGTTTCAAACATGGAAATTTCAAAAACTGCCCAAAAACTTCATTTTAGAGTGACTAAGAAGGACACATGCTTCCCTTTTCATTTTCATGTTTTAAACTTGTTTAAATCTTGGTCAAACCTAGGATTTGATGAACATGGTCTAGACATATTCAAACCAGACAAATCATGTATCTACCCCCTATCGACCCTAAACTTCGTCTTATGAAGTCAAGCATGAAGAGAAGTGGTTTTGGGTTTCAAACATGGAAATTTCAAAAACCTCCCAAAATTAAAGCTTCATTTTAGAGTGACTAGTTAAGAAGGATCCAGGCTTACCTTTTCATTTTCATGTTTTAAACTTGTTTAAATCTTGTTCAAACCTAGGATTTAACCAATATTCAAATGGGCATAAAATAAAAAATAAATAAAATAAAAAACCAAAGCACATAGTCTTCTTATGTCATATAGTAAGCATTCAAGTTCATAAACAAGGTCTAGACATATTCAAACCAGACAAATCATGTACCCCTAACCCTAAACTTTGTCTTAATTATATATGAAGTCAAGCATGAAGCAGAGAAGTGTGGTTTTGGGTTTCAAACATGGAAATTTCAAAAACCTCCCAAAAAGCTTCATTTTAATTAGACTGGCTGGTTAATTAAGAAGGATCCATGATTAATTACCTTTTCATTGTCATGTTTTAAACTTGTTTAAATCTTGGTCGAACCTAGGATTTGACCAAGATTCAAATGGGCATAAAAATTCAGAAAAAAATCGAAAGAATGAAAAACCAAAGCACATAGCCTTCTTATGTCATATAGTAAGCATTCAAGTTGATAAACATGGTCTAGACATATTCAAACCAGAAAAATCATGTATCTACCCCTAACCCTAAACTCTGTCTTATGAAGTCAAGCATGAAAAGAAGTACGGTGGTTTTGGGTTTCAAACATGGTAAATTCAAGAACCTCCCAAAAGCTTCATTTTAGAGTTACTAAGAGAAAGATCCAGACTTAATTACCTTATCATTTTCACATGTTAAACTTGTTTAAATCTTGCTCAACAAACCTAGGATCTTTGACCAAGATTCAAATGGGCATAAAAATTATTCAGACAAAAAATCTAAAGAATGAAAAACCAAAGCACATAGCCTTCTTAATTATGTCATATAGTAAACACTCAAGTTGATAAACAAGGTCTAGACATATTCAAACCAGAAAAATCATGTGTATATCTACCCCTACCCCTAAACTCTGTCTTATGAAGTCAATCATGAAGAGAATTGGTTTTGGGTTTCAAACATGGAAATTTCAAGTACGTCCCAAAAGCTTCATATATTTTAGAGTGACTAATTAAGAAGGATGTTGGATTCCGTTTTCATTTTCATGCTTGAAACTTGTTTAAATCTTGGTTGAACCTAGGATTTGACCAGAATCAAATGTGCATAAAATTCTTAAAAAAATAGAAAAATGGAAAACAAAAGCACATGGTCTTCTTATGTCATATAGTAAGCATTCAAGTTGATAAACAAGGTTTATACATATTCAAACCAGACAAATCATGTATCTACCCCCTATCGACCCTAAACTCGGTCTTATGAAGTCTAGCATGAGGAGAAGTCGTTTTGGGTTTCAAACGTTTAAGCCAAAAGCCCCATTTCAAATATTTCAAACTTATTCAAATTTGGTTCAAATTTGAAAGACACACAAGTTATAGCACACATAGTGCATACATTCTCACACATACTGCACTAGATGCTAACCCGGCCTATAGTTTGAGGCCATTGGATGAGGTCGAAAAAAATCTTGGATTAGAAATGGGGTTGTTCGAACCCCGTAGTTGGATTTTTTGAACCTTGATCTGTAGTACTGGGCAAAACCCTAGTTTAACCTATTTAATTATAGATTCGTAGGTCGATTTTTCTACCTTTTTATTATTACTATGCAGCACATGTGTGTTTGCCCGTCGAGTGAAACTCGGAGGAAGAGGGATCACTCGGAAGGAGAGAAGAAGGGAGAGAATTATGGTGTCTCCCCTTTTTCGGGTGATGATGTTGACTTTTGTGCAGGGTTTGTCAGTGAGCAGGAGGTGCGAGCGAGCGAGCGAGCGAGTCGAGCGAGGCCGAGAATGAGAGAGATTTTTTTTAGAGGGACGACCGAAGGATCCAGAAGGACCCACAGACTTCCAATACGCATCCTGATGCGTCTTTCTCTTGACAAAGAAAATGGCTGGGAGTTTGCGTACCTATTGCACGTGACTTGTGCTCACTGAAGTGTGGGACCTCACGCATGGGCACCACACGTAAGTGACAGACCTGTTGGTGTAAAAACTCGGTTGATTATTATAGTGCATTAGAACAAAGTTTCCTATGGATTCAAGGGTAGGAAATCCAAGTTAACTCATTTACATGACATTATTTTTTCCATGAAGCAAAGTTAACGCACCTATCAATTGGTACATTTTGGAGTGACTAAGAAGGATCCAGGCTTACTTATTCGTTTTCACGTGTAAAACTTGTCTAAATCTTGGTCAAACAAAATTGGCAGAAAATTCAAAAAAAAAACAGAAAAATGAAAAACCAAAGCACATAGTCTTCTTATGTCATGTAGTAAGCATTAAAGTTGATAAACAAGGTCTAGACATATTCAAACCATACTAATCATGTATCTACCCGCTAACCCCTAAACTATGTCTTAAGAAGTCAAGAATGAAGAGAAGTGGTTTTGGGTTTCAAACATGGAAATTTCAAAAACCTCCCAAAAACTTCATTTTAGGGTGACTAAGAAGGATACAGGCTTCCATTTTCATTTCCATGTTCTATACTTGTTTAAATCTTGGTCAAACCTAGGATTTGACCAAGATTCAAATGTGCATCAAAATTCCAAAAAAATCAGAAAAATGAAAAACCAAAGCACATAGTTTTCTTATGTCACATACATATATATAGTAAGCATTCAAAAGTTCATAAACAAGGTCTAGACATATTCAAACCAGACAAATCATGTACCCCCTAACCCTAAACTTTGTCTTAATTATATATGAAGTCAAGCATGAAGCAGAGAAGTGTGGTTTTGGGTTTCAAACATGGAAATTTCAAAAACCTCCCAAAAAGCTTCATTTTAATTAGACTGGCTGGTTAATTAAGAAGGATCCATGATTAATTACCTTTTCATTGTCATGTTTTAAACTTGTTTAAATCTTGGTCGAACCTAGGATTTGACCAAGATTCAAATGGGCATAAAAATTCAGAAAAAAATCGAAAGAATGAAAGACCAAAGCACATAGCCTTCTTATGTCATATAGTAAGCATTCAAGTTGATAAACATGGTCTAGACATATTCAAACAAGACAAATCATGTATCTACCCCCTATCGACCCTAAACTTCGTCTTATGAAGTCAAGCATGAAGAGAAGTGGTTTTGGGTTTCAAAAAAGATCCAGACTTAATTACCTTATCATTTTCACATGTTAAACTTGTTTAAATCTTGCTCAACAAACCTAGGATTTTACCAAGATTCTCAAATGGGCATAAAAATCAAAAAATGAAATACCAATGCACATAGTCCTCTTATGTCATATAGCTAGTAAGCATTCAAGTTGATAAACAAGGTCTAGACATATTCAAACAAGACAAATCATGTATCTACCCCCTATCGACCCTAAACTTCGTCTTATGAAGTCAAGCATGAAGAGAAGTGGTTTTGGGTTTCAAAAACATGGAAATTTCAAAAACCTCCCAAAATTCAGCTTCATTTTAGAGCGACTAAGAAGGATCGATGCTTACCTTTTCATTTCCATGTTTTAAACTTGTTTAAATCTTGGTCAAATCTAGGATTTGACCAAGATTCAAATGGGCATAAAATAAAAAAACCGAAAAATGAAAAACCAAAGCGCACATAGTCTTCTTATATGTCATATAGTAAGCATTAAAGTTGATAATCAAGGTCTAGACATATTCAAACTAGCTAGACAAATCATGTATCTACCCCCTAAAACCCCTAAACTCTGTCTTATGACGAAGTCAAGCATGAAGATAAGTGGTTTTAGGTTTCAAACATGCATGGAAATTTCAAAAACCTTCCAAAAACTTCATTTTAGGGTGACTAATTAAGAAGGATACATGCTTCCCTTTTCATTTTCATGTTCTATATATACTTGTTTAAATCTTGGTCAAACCTAGCTAGGATTTGACCAAGATTCAAATGTGCATCAAAATTCCAAAAAATATCAGAAAAATGAAAAACCAAAGCACATAGTTTTCTTATGTCATATAGTAGCATTAAAGTTGATAAACAAGGTCTAGACATATTCAAACAAGAAAAATCATGTATCTACTCCCTAACCCTAAACTTTGTCTTATGTAGTCAAGCATGAAGAGAAGTGGTTTTGGGTTTCAAATATGGAAATTTCAAAAACCTACCAAAAGCTTCATTTTAGAGTGACTAAGAATGATCAATGCTTACCTTTTCATTTTCATATTTTAAACTTGTTAAAATCATTGTCAAACCAGGATTTGACCAAGATTTAAATGGGCATAAAATTTAAAAAATCAGAAAAATGAAAAACAAAAGCACATAGTCTTCTTATGTCACATATATATATAGTAAGAGCATTCAAAAGTTGACAAACAAGGTCTATACATATTCAAATAAGACAAATCATGTATCTACCCCTAACCCTAAACTCTGTCTTATGAAGTCAAGCATGAAGAGAAGTGGTTTTTGGTTTCAAACATGGAAATTTCAAAAACCTCCCAAAAGCTTCATTTTAGAGTGACTAAGAAGGATCCAGGCTTACCTTTTCATTTTCATGTTTTAAACTTGTTTAAATCTTGGTCAAACCTAGGATTTGACCAATATTAAAATGGGCATAAAATAAAAAAAATAAAAAAAACCAAAGCACATAGTCTTCTTATGTCATATAGTAAGCATTCAAGTTCATAAACAAGGTCTAGACATATTCAAACCAGACAAATCATGTATCTACCCCTATCGACCCTAAACTTCGTCTTATGAAGTCAAGCATGAAGAGAAGTGGTTTTGGGTTTCAAACATGGAAATTTCAAAAAACCAAAAGCTTCATTTTAGAGCGAGTAAGAAGGATCGATGCTTATCTTTTCATTTTCATGTTTTAAACTTATTTAAATCTTGGTCAAACCTAGGATTTGACCAAGATTCAAATGGGCATAAAAATTCAGACAAAAATCTAATTAAAGAATGAAAAACCAAAGCACGTACATAGCCTTCTTAATTATGTCATATAGTAAACATTCAAGTTGATAAACAAGGTCTAGACATATTCAAACCAGAAAAATCGTGTATCTACCCCTAACCCTAATTAAACTTTGTCTTATGAAGTCAAGCTTGAAGAAAAGTGGTTTTGAGTTTCAAGCATGCATGGAAATTTCGAGAACCTCCCAAAATAAAGCTTCATTTTAGAGTGACTACGAAGGATCCATGCTTACACCTTTTCATTTTCAAGTTTTAAACTTGTTTAAAACCTCGTCAAACCTGGGATTTGACCAAGATTCAAATGGGCATAAAATTCAAAAAAATAGATAAATGAAAAACCATAGCACATAGTCTTCTTATGTCATATAGTAAGCATTCAAGTGGATAAACAAGCTCTAGACATACTGAAACCAGACAAATCATGTATCTACCCCTATCCCTAAACTATGTCTTATGAAGTCTAGCATGAAAAGAAGTGGTTTTGGGTTTCAAACATGGAAATTTCAAAAACCTCCCAAAAGCTTCATTTTGGATTGACTAAGGAGGATCCAGGCTTACTTTTTCATTTTCATATTTTAAACTTGTTTAAATCTAGGTCAAACCTAGGATTTGACCAAGATTCAAATGGACATAAAAAATCAACAGTTTACAACAGCACACAAAATAAACATGAAATTACATCTAAATCCCTAACTTTTACATGGAGGACCCCAGGCTGAAAGCAAGAAATGCGATCGGGTCTTGAATCTTGATGCGTCTTCTCTTGACAAAGAAGATTGCTGGGAGTTTGCGTACGTACATCACGTCACTTGTGCTCACTGAAGTGTGGGACATGACGCATGCATGGGCAACACACGTAAGTGACATGGATTCAAGGGTAGGGAAGCCAAGAGAAAAAAACGAGAATTTGGACAAAAATAACCCAATCTTGCTAGTATGTCGAAAGTTTGTTTTTCCCAATCTTTTCGACTTTGGGTTATTTCTGTCTATTTTGCCGAAAAAACGAGGACAGAGACTGGAAACGGTGATGCATCTAGCTTCAGAGTACGCCAGATTAAGACTTCATGAGCAACACTAGTCTGACGTAAGTACAGTGTATACAGACAAGACAGGGACTAGACATTGCTACCCACGTCCCTCTGCGCCCCTTCAAAGAAATCATACTCCGTACTAGAATCTCGAAACGTAGGAATTAGTCTGACACGATTTCTGATTGTTTAATTCATAGGATTGCAATTTTCAGAATTCATTGACAATACATTTTTATACAAAAACAAAAAATCCTTCATTGTGTAACCGTATGTTACTACTAGTATTTCTTTTGGTTTTCACACGCAATCAAATGTTATTGGATCCAAATACCGTTGTTTCTCAATCCTATATATTTGGAGATGATCATCACTCTCTAATCATACAATTTTCATATTCCCGCACTTTGAAAATCTTGCGAATAATCAAAGCAGCCAAAATCTATGGTGTGTATTGTATATGTTTATGCCATGCTTAGTTTCATCGAATATTGTTTGGTTGCATCGCGGGGAAACCGCGTGAATTTAGATTAATTGTTGCATGTTTGTTTGTGGTGTGACCAACTGCTTTTGCAACGAAACAACCCCCCCACCATGTACGCATTGTTTGGGTCGCATGCATGATGTGTACATAATGTTAAAATAGAAATAATGTAGGAATTGAATATGATTGCATGTTGAATTAATCCTATATGAGAGAAATCACACAAATTTGAATTGCATGTTCTTTGGTTGTAGTGCTACACAAAAAACACGTGAATTAGTATGAATTATCATGTATTCAAGAATCAAAGGAGCCACTGAGATTTGAATCCCACAAAATTTCTATGAATTTTCTTCGAACCAAACAAGCCCAACAAGATTCCAAAGGAATATAATACAACGAATCAAACAACTTCCGTTGTTGGAATATTTCCTTAGGACATCAATCCAATAGAAACTATATGATCCAGTTTCAGCGACAATCTGGTCGGTGTAGGCTCGAGGAGGCCAATTGTATATATATGTTTGGACCCGGTTGGTTGAGTGATCATGCTCGTGACATCCAGCATGAAAGGTAAAATTCGGGCAAGGCCAGCGTGACGCCACAATACTTTTGAAATATTCAAAAGCGCGTAATATTTGTGAAATTTTAATAATAGCTACTACTTATGTGAATTTTTTTCGTTCATACGCTTATTGGGGGGTAGGCTAACCCTAATGGCCTCCTCAAGATCCCTACCTCTACCAAGGTTTCCCGAGTTCATCCACCTCGATGGGTTCCTTGCCACTTTCGACCATGTTGTGGGCATCATTTCGGGTTCCCGTACCACGGCCAGTCCTTTTCAGGAGTCCCGAACCCGATGCCATAATATTTGTTTGAAAAAAATTCAAGACCGCACAATATTTGTTGAAATAAATGAATAAGCATTTTTAAATAGCTAAATAAAAGAAGTACGAATTTTGAAAAATTTATTTTTTCTAAAACATTAATTGGAGCATTGACATGTTGAACCCACTTGTCGATTTTGCTATCAACATGACTAACTAGCTGATTAGATAACCAAGTGGTGAAATTTGCAACATATTAGACCACCACATGGTGGAAACTGCAAAAAAAATGTCCAAGTGGTGGTTTGTGCAACATATAGAGCAGTAGAGTATATGGTAGTACAAGATGAAGAGGCCTCCAAGATGAATGTGCACTGCCGTGGGCCCGTGGTAATATATCATGATGATGGCAAAGGATCTTTTCTCTGCTGAAACTGTCCAGAGCTGATTTGATGAGACAAAATACAGCTCCACGGCGTGCAAGGACAGTATACAGTACATTAGCTTCTTCTCGGGTCACACGCCTTCACGCCAGGTGCAGTAGTGCAGCAGAGACCAGAGAGAGAAGGCACGCCCGTAGTACTCGTATTATTGATTTCAATTCAAATTGTTTTTTTTGCCTGCTTCTCCGTCTTCTTCATCTCCATCTTCTCTGGCGACCCCGCCTACACCAGCAGCCCCTGCACCACCGCCGCCATGCCTTTTTCGGATCATCTCGAGCCACCTGTTTGATGGTACTAGTAGGAGTTGTTGACTTTTATCCATATCGCTCTACCAGCTGCCGCTCGCACTGTCCTCCAATACCTCATACCCAAACGCCAGCGTCCCACTACCACACCCCCACACCCACTTGACCGCATCCTTCCAATGGCGAGATCGATCAATGAGAGTGGCAGTTCTTGGGTGTTTCCTGATGGCCCCCTTGAAGAAATCGCATCCCGATGCGATGTCATCACCGCCGCGAGCCTCGTCGGTTCATGCAAGTTTTATCATGATTCAGCAACACAAAGTGTAGCTCTGCCTGCATCTCAGCCGTTTGGCATGCCCTGTGTTCTTCATACTCACCAAACTGAGGTACCGCCCGCGCACAATCCCTTCTACCGCGTCCACAAGTTCAAGCAGGAGGGTGCGCAGAAGGACAAGCAGCATGATGCAAAAGATCGCAAGGGTACCTTGTGCCAACTGACGCCGCTGGACAGGATCTCTTCCGATGCCGTGATTCCAGATGGTGGTACGGGCATGTGGGCAGGCGCGAATGGAGATTGGATCGCCCTTCTTGGCTTCCCCTGGAATTGGGAGCTTGTCAATGTGTACACTGGTCGCCGGATTCCTCTACCACCAATAAGTGAGTTTAAATCCACCCCGGATAAACTTGTGTTCGAGTCTAATGATCAACATCTTCAACTGCTGAAGATAGCTATTTGCCGAGTTCCAACAGCTGCTTCAAATTATACTAGTTTCTCTGTTCTTGCCATCTTCAACGCGGCAATTGCAGTCCTTCACTGTGCTTCTAGCAGATGGACAGTTCTTGACAACCAGTTCTTAGCGTACGGCTACTCCGATGCAATCATCCACAAGGGTATTGTATTTGCTGTAACTCAGACAGGCGAAGTTTATGCATGGAATCAACTTTCTTGGGGTAATTTTTCTCATCTCATATGATGTGTTTTCGCTATTACCTGCTAGTTTCAGATTTAGCTTTAGCCTTTTTCTTTTTGTTGTGCAGTTTTCGTGTCATGCCTGTACCTTTCCCCCTCTATATTCAATCAAAATCAGCAGCGATATGCCTTTGAGTCAAAATAAAGTACTCCCTCCGATCCAAATCAAATTGACTCAGCTTTGTCTAGCCAGTGCATCTAGCTAGACAAACTTGAGTCAATTAATTTGTGCATATCTAGCTAGACACATCCAGTTGAGTCAATTAATTTGGATCGGAGGCAGTATTTTAGCTACATCATTATTCATGTATGTAATGAACTAATCAAGTTTTGCTGAACTGACTTCAAGCTGTGCTTTCCTTTGCAAGGTCCTTTGTTGATCAGCACGGCACCTATTCCGCCAGAACTTGATGAACAAGGTCGGTACAATCTTGGCTCCTGGTGGTTAGCACGATCTCCTGATGGTTCTAGACTTTTTCTGGTCCATACCTGGGGCGTTACTGACGGGCGGGATTATACTGGACTGGTTCGGATTTTACCTGCTGCTGCTACCTCTGAGGGTCGTCATGGTCGCACTATTCGCGGGTATGGTAAGGGTTTACTTGGCTGCGAGGTGTACAGCATGGACACCAGTCAGTTGATGCCACCGAGGCCATGGAGGAGGATTATTTCCCTTGGATCATATTCTCTCTTCCTTGGAGTGAACTATCCGATTATCATTCCAGTAGAAGACGGGGCAGAACATGACCGTCCAAATATGGCGAGAAGCAACTCTGTTTACACATCGCACCATGCAGTAGGCCTTGCATATCCTCCTTCTCCAGAAATTTGCCGCTTCAGTTTGAATTCTGAAGACTGTACTGTTGGTTTCCAAACCAACATTAGATGGACATGGCGGCAGGTTCCGTTGTGGCTCATCCCAAGCTTCGCCAACGCCCGGCAATGGAACCTGCCTTCGCGTCACAGGTCCAGAAAGAAGGGCTGATGTACTTTATGTAATACTCGTGTTGTAATGCAAGATTTGTATCTGTTGAACTATTTCATTTGCATGTTTATCTCTACCTAGGCTACTCCCTTTCCGTAGTTGTGTTGTACTATCTGTTGAACTATTTCCTTTGCATGTTATCTCTACCTAGGCTACTCCTCCGTAGTTGTTAAATTGATGTAATGCTCCTACAATGCACGCTACACTGGGCGTGTGGCCTGTAATGTTATCAAACACCTTTTGTACTCGTTCTAGTAAGCATTTCACTACAAGAAAAGTTCTGATAGACAACGTCTCAAAATCGTCCGCTAAGGGGTATTTTTCGTCGCCTATGGGCCTAACCCGACGATATGGGTTCCGTTGTGGAAACTGCGTCAGGCAAAGTCCAACGACGATTTTTTCGGTCCGTCGCGCTTGGGCGCCCTTCCGCCACGGAAAATCGGACCGTTGCGGAAGTGTTTTCGGGAGCCCGTTGACTGCTGACGTCATGCAAACTGACACGTGGCAGACGCCGTTAACTGCCAGTTAACGGCGTTAACCGGCTGAAACCCCGTGGTAGATGGTAGGCCCACACGAGGCCTGCCACGTCTTAAGCGGGCCGGGCCAGATGACATAGTTTGACCGGTCAACTATATAGCTGGGCCGGTCCATTAGTTACGTGGGCCGGGCCTAACCTCTAATGTTGACTGGTCAAAGTTAAATGGGCCGGCCCATTTAACATGTGGGGTCCCACTTACAGCAACTGGGCCGGCCCAAGAAGCAAGTGGGCCGGGCCAAAAACACAGGTGGGTCCCACTTTCCTGTTAAAAGGCCGGCCCATTTAGTGTGTGGGGTCCACCGTATAGCAAGTGGCCGGCCCAACAAGCTAGTGGGTCGGGCCAAAAACACAGGTGGGTCCCACTTTCCAGGTAAAGGGTCGGCCCATTTCGTTTGTGGGGTCCACCATACAGCAAGTGGGCCGGCCCAACAAAATAGTGGGCCGGGCCCAAAAACACAGGTGGGTCCCACTTTCCTGTTAAAGGGCCGGCCCATTTAGTATGTGGGGTCCACCATATAGTAGGTACTGGCCCGGCAAGATAGTGGGCGTGCCAAAAACACGGTGGGTCCCACTTTCTGCAGGGCCAGCCCAATTAGTATGTGGGGTCCACCATATAGCAGGTGGCCGGCCCAACAAGATGGGCGGGCCAAACACGGTGGGTCCCACTTTCCTCTTAAAAGGCCGGCCCATTTAGTATGTGGGACCACCATATAGCAAGTGGGCCGGCCCAACAAGGTAGTGGGCCGGGCCAAAAACACATGTGGGTCCCACTTTCCTGTTAAAGGGCCGGCCCAACACGTATGTGGGGTCCACCATATAGCAAGTGGGCCGGCCCAACAAGATAGTGGGCCGGGCCAAAAACACAGGTGGGTCCCACTTTCCTCTTAAAGGGCCGGCCCATTTATTATGTGGGGTCCACCAAAAAGCAAATGGGCGGCCCAGTAGTTGGTGGGGTCCACCTTAAAGCAAGTGGGCCAGCCCAATTAGTGTGTGGGGTCCACCGTAAATCAAATGGGCTGGCCCAAGAAGTAAGTGGGCCAGCCCGTTTAGTTGCTGTTTATATGCCGGCATAATATGCGCTTTAGGATTTTGCGGGCAGGCACATATGTGATTTCGCTTAATTGGGCCGTTTAAGGGATGGGAATTCGTGATTTAGATACTGAGAATATTTACGCAGCATTGATTTCTGTCGGATAGCCTCACTTACCACAAGCACCAAAGAAAAAATGCGCGAAAGAACTATAAAAACTAACTAAATATTACATCAGCTGCAAGGCATTGAAAAAAATATTACAGAACCCAGAGAAATTGAATGGTAATTAAACCTAGCAATACAATGAAGCGATCCGGCAATCTTTTAAGTTGTCCATGCAGCACCTATATCCGAAACAAAGACATTACAAGTTAAGACAACAACAATGGAAAGGCAAAGACACTACAATATTGTTTGGCAAAGAATTTGGAACTCATCATTTCGTCGTTATAACAAGATCATTGTAATGTGCACAATAAGCAAACAAAGAGTGCATGCCGCATACCAACAACCAATATAACAGAGCATGTTAGAATGAAACAGCAGACTTACTACTGTCGAGTCCCATGCAAACCAACATGTTCAGGGAGTACAAAATTGGCATGAACAACATAGTAGCAGGCTATAAATTTTGTAACAACGACTGAGCAAGATGAAGTTATGATGGCTACATCTACAGAGCAGGGAATGTAAACCAAAAATAGAAGTTACGATGGCAAAAGCTAAAGAGGAGGGAATGTGAACCAACATGTGCCAAGTGCAATTACTTCATTTTGGCCGTGAACTAAATAATACTCCTGAACTTATAGTGAAGGGGATGCAAATCAAGATGTTTCGGGATATAAACTTGTAATGAGCAACACATGGAGGATAGTTAATGCTGGAGCTTAGGATGGACCAGATACAGAATATAGTGGGATCACCTGTGAACTTGTATAAGAGGGAATGCAAACCAATATGTTCAGCTTTCCATATGTGAGCGTCATGCCAAGTCAGAGAAACAAGTCAATAATGCAGCTTTTGAAGAACAAGATGGCACGCAAAATTATTATCTAGTAGTATGACAAGTTTATTTGTACTACAGGCTAGATAGCAGAGTGATAGCATGCCAAACTAAGTCCTTACTTTGTTAGCTTACAATGAACTAGATACAAAACAATGGCATCACCTGTAGTACAGGGAATGCAAGCCAACATGTTCATGGAGTAAAAAATTGGCACAAACAACATAGTAGCAGGCCATAATTTTTGTAACAACGACTGAGCAAGATAAAGTTATGATGGCTAGATCTACAGAGCAGGGAATGTAAACCAAATATAGAAGTTACGATGCCAAAAGCTATAGAGCAGGGAATGCGAACCAACATGTGCAATTACTTAAAATTGGCCATGAACTAAATAATAGCAGGATGTTACTATAATACCTACAGTATAATTTTTGTAACAACGACTGAGCAAGATAGAAGTTATGATGGCTACATCTACAGAGCAGGGAATGCAAACCAAAATGTTCAATCGCTTAAAGTTAGCAATGAAGTAGAAAATAGCAACGTGTTACGGTCATAGCTAGGAATGAACTAAAAGAGCTTCAGACAAACAAGCATCTGAACCCAGAACATGGCGCTAAAACAAGGGACTTACATTAGGAGAAGCACTCTGTGGGAGTCACAGCAGATCTTCCTGGGGTTGATAGATCCGGTGATGAAGTACGCTACATGTGCTACTTGGGGTTGGAGAGACGGCCATTACACTTCATGGTTACTCATCTAATCTGCAAAGACGTAACGGCGCGTCGTTAGCACAAACAGGTTCCCCCAAGATTAAACAAGAACTTGCAGGCAAGCAATAGAAAAGCGACAGTAGAAGAGTTTAGATCATGGACGGCGCCGGTGAAGCAGATTCGGTTCATGCACATCGGTGTCGGTGAGCAAGATCCGATGCGGTGGACGATGCCGCAGCTGAAGCGACTGCGGTAGGCTGCTGGATGAGCATATGGTTTCGAGGTTCGGCGGGGATGATCCGGTCCGGTTGATGACGGCGTCGATGAAGCGGCTCCGGCAGGCAGCCGGATGACGAGGATCGCGAGGGCTCGGGTAGGCCAGGGAAGTCCGGCGGGGATGTTCCGGTGCGGTGGTCGTGGAGGTGGTAGAGAGAGGGACTTGGGAAGTTCCGGTGGGTGGTCTGAGGGAAATGAATTTTTTTGGGAGGGTTTCCGGGGCTAGGGAGGTGGTGATCCAAAAAATGACGGGCAGACCCCCCCACCAACCGACTTTCTGTCATCTCCACAAGGGTAGAATGGGAATTTGAAAGCGTGTGAATTTTTTGTATTTTGTGGGCGGGAAGTTTTGCCGCTATGAGATTTTGAATTTGGCTAAGGTCCAAGTATAATGATAAAAAATTGTGAGACCGTACTAGTACCTCTGTTCAAGGCCGAGTGCAAAATCAAATCATCATCACCTTGAATATCGGTTACTATCATCGTGTTCTATCTTCTTATCCCATTCAAAAACACGCCTGAAATATTTCTAGATTGGCGGGAGATTTTGCCGCCCGACTGAGATTTGATTTTGAATATGGCTATGGTCAAGTAATATAATATAATACTAATATAAAGACGGTACACCTGGTTAAGTACTAATTGCTCTGCTTCGGCAGTTAAGGCCAGCAGCCACATCAAGCCATCATCATTACAAACAAAATCAGTCAAATCTAGAAGCTAGTATAGGATAAATTCACAGCAGCATAATAAATCCAGAAAACTAATATAATACTACATAAACTGCATACAAGAGCCAAAAGCAGCCAATAACAATGTTAATGTTCACGACAAACTAATCTGAAAATAATACAAGACACAATGTATGGCCAACATGAAGATTAGGATACCCCAGGATGAACGAATATGTTCTTCATTCAGCATATATTTCTTCGTCACTCCATTGAAGGAAATTTTCATTGAACTCCTTTCGTCTGCAGTGTGCAGCCAATACATCCTCCAAACGGTATGGCCTTTGTTCATTTCTCATACCGTAGTTTCCTAATCTATTCACATGTATTGGCCACTCATCCCAGGCCTTTATATCATCAAAGTACTCTCTGATATAACCAAAATCTGTGTAGTAGATGCAGCCAGGTCGAAGTGTCGGGTGCACTCTGGTGTCGACGGAGATACACCGGATATAATGGACGAAGAAGGCACGACTGCCAATGTTATTGACGGCATGGAGAGAGCGGCTCTCAGTGTCCACACGGTACACCAATGGTTGACCTTCCTCCAAATGCTTGTTGTCCAACAACACAAGCAGCAGAGCACCATCCGACTCCACAAGGTAGAACTTGTTATTTCCAAGTTCTGGAAATGAAAATAGTGTATCCATTTTGACAGTGCTCGCACGCTGCTCCAACTGGACATTGTTGGTGCACACTAATTTTCCGAACTCAAAATTGTTCACAGCTATTGCATACAATTCACCATTGAACGGGGTAATGCAACGCAGACAATGGTGCTCGATCGAAAATCTTCCTTCTCCCCAATCTTCATCTATACCCTTAGTTGGAGTGCTCTCATCGACCCAAGCAATTTCCGCCGGGTAATCTTTGGAAACGAAGACCATAGTCGGGGACTTCATCACAGCGACTGACTTCAGAATAACGTTTGGCATATGCGCCTCAAACATAGTATTCAATGTCTTTGTGAGTGGGTTCAGAAGCCGTATCTTGTGCGGCTGGTTCTTCTGGGCAAGCACGATGACGCCACGGCAAAAGCCGACAAAGTAGTATCTAAAATATATTGATGAAGATAACATTCAGCACTAAGATGTTTACGATTGAAAATAAAAATAGATTAACTCTATAGATATGGAGGAATTTGAACCTTGCATGAACTTCCGTTAGATCGATGGTGACGTAGCGGGATGTGCGGAGGTGGAGGAAGGTGAAATCAGCAGCGCGTGGAAGGCCGTGGTCTAGCATGATCCATTCGTGCAGGTGCACGTCGGGCTCAGGTAAACCTGAGCGCCAATTTCTACAGACTTGCCTCATAGCAGAGTAGGTGTCAGCGTACTGCTCGTTCGCCAGTAAGCATTCGCCGATCTTGTGAAGTGGTCCATCAGCCGAGAGAGAGGCCCAGTTCACGGAGGCGACGGCCGCCGGCGCATTCTTCTTGTCCATCGCCGGCAGGGAGCGCGCGTGGGCGGTTGGTGTTTTTTCCTTCGATTTGGAGAAGTTGATGGGACGTGAGAGGCGTGGTTGCGTGCGTGAGTGAGAATGAGACTGTGTGCAGAGGGAGGGAGAGAGGGGGCTCTGGCAACGTGACGGTTGGTCTCGGCAGTTTCTCAAAAAAGCTAGACGTTTGGTCTCAACACGCGCACCGCCTAACCGCTGTGCACCGCGACACGCGTCCGTGGTACTGCACGTCTGCACCGTTACGTGTACTCAGTTAGCCTTACACTGGAAAAATATCTGCACTCAGTTTTCCCCTCGAGTACTAATACTGGCTAGTGCATTACCTCATAAAAAAAAATACTGGCTAGTGCAATATACTCAGTTTTACCCTCAAGTGGCTGATCAACAGAGAGTCAACAAATGGGATTAAGCTATCTAATTGAGTAATTTCATGCGCAAAAAAAAATCATAGTGCCTCCTACTCATGGAGTCTTGTTAAGAAGAGGAGGTCTAATACGTGGAAAACAGAATAGCACACCACAGGTCCGAAATGATGGAAAGGGCTAGGCAATCCACTTATTATAGAACTCAACAAAAACCACATGGAACTATATTAAACTTATGCAGTAGCCAACGCAACCAAAAGTCAGAAGTGCAGGCTGAATCCCAAAGGCACAACACAAAAAGGAAACTTGCAACCTTATATAAAAGGGGCTATGCAACCCACTTATATACACATTAACAGCCATCCTCGTGTGTGACAAGAGAAATTCAACACTGGATTCGGAGGTAGGCACATGAAGCTTTACAAGGGCCAATGGGGCACCAACAATTTAAGGATGAATTGAACCACACCGTCAACAATTCAAACTCGAGACCTTGGCTCTAATACCATTTAAGTTCGAACGGATTGAAAAGGCTAGGCAACCAATTTCTAAAACATCCACAGGAACAACTACCAAGTTGATCCCAGCCGTAGATAAATGCATCCACCAACAAAATAGGAACAGTGCCTCAGTCTCAGTAAACATTTCACAATACCAAGGTACTCACATGTCAATGTCAGTGTTTTCATCTCCAATTATCTATGGCATTTTATTAGTCTTTTGAGAGATTATAACAAACTTGATTGGCCTCCTGCAGTAGGGCATCACATGCTTCTGATCTCGATCTCAACATGTCAACTTGGTTTCTTAACACATCTGCTGCAGCTCGTTCTATTTGGATTTGTTCCTCCAGAACTTGTGCAGAGAAAGACTTGGACTTGGACTTGGACTTGGACTGCAAAAACCCAGCATTTCGCAGGAAAGTGTTTTTGGTGATATCTTTATTTTTAAGTACCATGGTAAATGTCTCCATACATTCTTCTAGAGTTTTTTCCATACCATCTTTCCCGGGTTTTGCCATCTCCAATTTCATATTTGCCTGAAAAGTTTTGAGTCGTGTAAAAATAAAAGTTATTACAGAGAAACATGCAGACGGTAGATTTAATGTGTATGAACTACTTCTAATCCTACAAGTTGGTATGCCTGATTACACATCAAATGCATTTTCACAAAAACGCCTACAAGATCATATTGACATATTGCTCCTACAAATTGGCAAGTGTGTAGTTAAAAAATTTAAATCATAAAGAAGACTTACAATAACACTTTCTGCAAGTTCTCCTATCACATTATGTTTGTTCTTCTGGCATGCCTCGAACTGCTCTGCCAGAGTCATCTCTTTGTCTGGTTGCATGTTGTTTGCATGATCTACTTTCTGCATTTTTGTACAATCATATGGAGATCAAATAACGTGGTTGAAATGGAGGATGGAAATATAACATGCACACGGAGTTCTACACAATTTACGAGTAACATATGTAGCAGTACAGACCAGCGGGGCATTACTTTTTGCCAGAGATGCCCAACCAAGTGACGAGATCCTGTACGGCTTGGTAAACGTTGTTTCAAGCGGTTAGCCTGGTTCCTTTTAGACAACGTCTGCAAAAGGAGACTAGTGAGACACTGGCGCAAAATAAGTATTCGGAATTTAATCTGGTTTCACGGTCCTCATAAGCCATACCACATTCTTTGGATCAGACCAATGCTTGACAAGATCTCCCCACTGCTCGTCAGTCATACAGGGTGCAGGAGACTTTGTTCGAACATTGGCAGTAATCTGGCCAGTGAAGTATGTCGCCTTAAGCTTATAGCGGTGCTGGCGCAACAATTCTTTGAATATGGAAGCGATGACAAACTTTACATCCTCATTATCCTCATCGAATTCAAACCTTAACTGCTCACAACGGTGGAATGATTGGTGAGTTATATAGCATAGAAACAACAGTAAGCTACAAGAAATGGGACAGATCAATGTGGAATAATTTATCATTACCAGGAGAAGCATGACTTACGTGTAAATTATGCACTAAACTCTCGAACTGTGAAGGGGTGTCAACGTGCTGCTTCCACAATGGGAAGGTAGGAAGTTCATTCCTGATAAAATGGCCAACCTGTGATACAAGATATGAAGATTCATGCGGATGAAGTGGCCTTCTGCCACCTACAATAGATGTGATGCGAAATCTTGAACCCATTCCGGAAATCTTAGCTGCAAGTTTTTTTCCTACCGTTGGCCCCCTCGTTTTTATTGATCGTGGCGAACCTACCAAGTTAAGCATTACATCAAGCTATCATGGTATATAGATACATAAGGGAGCATTAAACTACAAGTCTTGAAAAAAGTATTACCTTTTTTGGCGTGGGTCTCATCATCGGGAGAGGAGTTGTCTTTCGCAGGACTAAGGGTCGGAGGGAGATCATCACCAGTTTGCTGGTGTTGTGGCAGCACTGTTTGGACATTTGAGGCTGTATCATCTGGGACTAGCATCATGTGTCCTTGGCCATTATTACCTACCACCACTCCTGATGGTGCCAATTCTTGGCTAGAATTTGCTGTGGAAACTGGTTCTGTTGGCAATTGTTGCTGAGAATCAGTATTGGCAACTGGTGGTTGTGGAATGTGTGGGCTGGTACATGCTGGGGCTACTTCTGTCTGATTCGATGGTTTGTGGTTTTTACGAGACCTTTTACTGTTATCATTCTTGGCCTGTTCGCCACCTCGTGTCAGTCTCTTGTTAGACCTTGTAATAGGAGGAGCAGCACGAGCATCAGGCTTAACTCTTTTTTTATTACGCACTGTCACCCATCCTCCGGTATCAGCCTGAGGTTCCTGTTGAGTGTTCTTCCTCCTATTCGTTCTTGAAAAGTTCTTTCCCGAATCTGCAGATGCCTGTCACACATAAATGATATTTCAATGTACAATATTATATGATGATGATATGCAGATGGAATGGAAAAACAGTCAGGCAACATATGCCAAAACATATATGAGGCGTTAACTAAGCAGGAAAAATTGTAGTAATGAGATTGAACATGGCATGGGTAACATATTTGGTAGGACTGGGATACAACAAATGGAAGTTGGGACAAATAATTCGATGACAGGACAGAGAAAACTCACCTTGTTGTGTTGCAGACGATAGTCGACCAGGGCATCTTCCTGAGTCAGCTCGCCATCACAATCAGCAGGATCAAATTCTGAATCAGAGGAATGTTCCGTATCCTTTGTGAGGGAGGTGGGTGGCGTTTTTGCACTAGACCTTGTAGAAGGATGTAGTGTTAGGCCCAACGAGGCTGCAACTCGGCTATTATGCAGAATAGTTTGCCTCCGTTGCTCTTCGTACTCATTCTCGAGTGGAAGACCTAACATGCATTGGCGAGAAATGCAGATGAGATTTATCATGGAACTGTGCATATAAGAACAAATTAATAGTAGCAGTGAGACTGCTCAAAAGGTGTAATGACAAACAAACTATGGCTCAAAAATAATTGATGTTCATATTGTCAAGCTTCATGCACTAGCCAACGCAACCGGAAGTCCGGACTGATGGAAAGGGCAAACAAATTATGGCTCAAAAATAATTTATGTTGGGCAACAAAGGGCAGCAGCAACAATTTTTAGGATAAGTATGATGTCAAGCTTCATGCAGTAGCCAACGCAACCAAAAGTCCGAACTGATGGAAAGGGCTAAGCAATCCACATATAGACTCAAACACATATAAGTGTCATTTTCATGCCAATGGTTAACCATATGGAATGGCGTGTGCTTAATATAATTGCCTAGGGTCTTCCAAATTCCAACAGATCGATCTATTGGATGAACTTGCTAGAGCATGCAATTCGAAATGGTATCAGACCTACAAGGTCCTGAGTTCAAATCCTAGCAAGTAGCAACGCAGTATTCAAAATAAATATTTGCAGCCTTCCTAAAAAAATATCTAATGATACATGCCTAAGGCTCGGTCTATTGAATGAGTGGTTTTATCACTTAGCACCACAAGTTGGGGATTTTTAATCACAAAACACCAACATTTGGGGAAATTATTTCACATAACACATTATTTGTCATTAGTCGGCTTGACAAGAGCATGACCCTACAGCGTGACACCAATTTACAGTACGTGAGCATGTTTGCTACAAACAAATGAATTTTGGTGTGAAATTTTGTAGACACTCTGTGGAAATGAGAATATGAGTCACACTTGTTACATATGCTACACACAAATGAATTACCATATGACAAATATCCACAAGAAATTATAACCACACAAGAACATGAGATTTGGGTAATATATTCTGTACCAGCATAAGGTTTTGATAATGTTTACCAATACAACTACCCTGGACATAAGATTTTATTTTGAACTGTCTGGACTTAAGATTTAACAACTAGTGTTGACAAACAGCTTTGTATTTGCGTTTAACAGCAAATACCACAAAATAAAGTCTAATTGTCTTTCTCCTGCGGTCACTCTTAAACTGACGGTGGCCGGAGGTCACTAATGGGCTATCAAACAGAGATCGTGTATTCTGCGAAACAATTACCCCAAATGTTAGTGTTTTGTGATACAAATTTCTAGGGTTGTGGTTCTGTGATAAAAAAAATCCTGAACTTCTGGTGTTAAGTGATAAAACCTCATTGGATGAACTGGCTAGAGCATGCAATTCCACATGGCGCACACAGAGTTGCAAATAGAAAAAAATACAGGCAGTTTAATACTATCAATAAATTGCTCTCCTAGCTTGACTGCTATCATAACCTTTGTAATACGTACTACCACCATCCCGAAGTTTTTATCAAAAATCATTAACATGCAAAATACAAATTTAATATCATTAAATAGATAACGAATATATTTTCGTACGGTATCTACAAAATATTATATTTCTTGATAGATTGTTCTGAAAGTTTGGTCAAACTTTACTTGGTTTGACTTTTATAAATAAGCCTTCAGGTTTGGGGTGGAGGTAGTAATGTACTATCCTCCGTCCTAAATTAGTTGTCTCAAGTTTGTTAAAATATGGATGCATCAAGACACTAAAACATGTCTAGATACATTCATATTTAAAAAAATTTGGGACAACTAATTTGGGACGTTCAAACCCCAAAAAAGTACCGCACAGAAGTGATATTTGGAAAAGAAATGCGTAACGAAAGCGGACATAAGCTCTGCCTCTCCATCAGCAGATGTAAGGTTACGATCAGCAGAGTTCCGAGATAAAAAAAATACAGGCAGTTTAATACTATCAACAAATTGCTCTGCTAGCTTGACTGCTATCATAACCTTTGTAAAATGCATACTTCAAACCCCCAAAACATATCACACAGAAGTGATTCTCGGAAAAGAAATGCATAACGAAAGCGGACATAACCTCGATCTTCCTCTCGATCAGCAGATGTAAGGTTAAGATCTCATATAGCTACGCGGCAAACAACTATCTACACTGATCTAATATCAGCAAGAATGCATTGCAAGAAAGCAACGAAAACTAGTGTAAGAAATCAAATGCATATAACAAAAGCGGACATGTAAAGTATTCATCAACCTTCGTCTGAGGCCCGGGCGGATTTACTCTTTGGTTGGGGGTGGTCGACTTTGGGGCCGCGTTTTTTGCCCATCTCGATCTCCGGTGAGGTGGACTACAGAGTCGGGGAAGCAGATCCGGAGGAGATATGGCGCGGTGAACGTCGGCGTCGAGGAAGCTAATCCGGCTTGCTAGGCAGCAAGGGAGCCGGTAAAACGTGGTCGGTCACTACGGTGGCCGGTGAGAAGGCAGTGATGGTGAGGAGGGGCGGTGGGGCACGGCCGTCGTCGTGGGAGTGTGCCTGGTAGAAGCATGAGAAAGATGTGGTGTTCGAATTGTGCTCTACAGGGAAATATCCTCTGTGGACCGATGTTTATAGGCCGACGGGCAAACCGCAGGTTTTGGGGTAGCTTGAAAATGGGACGCGCCAACAATTTCGGCGCGTGTTTTGCGGCAGAGATGAAAGTCACCCATAAGAAACTTTCCTCATGGATGCTTGTTGCTTGGTCGTGTGGACAACATATATAGTGGGAGATGCCCATAGCTAGCTAGGCCATTCATATCAAACTCGAGTGATTATCACTAAGTTTACAATGAATATATTTCATGACACTTGATATTGGCCGGATAGTAGAAAATATATTTCATGACTATCGATCCCATATTAGTTAATTTATATTATTTCAATTGCTAAAATATTTTCATATTCTTTTAGAGTTCTAAAAAACACACTACACAAGGGATATCACTACCTTCTAGGTCCCGGTCATCAGATTTAGAGTAAAGTAGCTTAGCGACAGATTTAGACCTTTGTGCAACAAATACATGAGTTGGTGATATGTGCAAAAGAACAGGTTAAGTGAGTGTTTTGTGCAACAATGACAACAATAAGTGGAGTTTCGATCGTGCAAAGGATAAAAGGTGGAAGAGGGATCACACGGAAGGAGAAATTAAGAGAAAGGGAGAGCAGTGCCTCACGGGGCCGCTGTTATTTATGGTGAAAAGAAATGCTTCACTTTTTTCGGTGAGTGATGTTGACTGGCACACAGGGTTTCAGTTATGTAGACCTGCAGTGCAGGCTACGCGCCCGTCTAATATTCATTTTTTTCAGCGACAAAAGGGAGAGAGAGAGAGAGAGAGAGAGAGAGAGAGAGAGAGTCTTGACGACGAGTCTTTACTTGACAAAGAAGATTGCTGGGAGTTTGCCTACCTACCGCACGTGACTTGTGCTCACTGATGTGTGGGACCTACACGCATGGGACCACACGTAAGTGACCGACCTACTTTATTCTAGGGGTGCCCCTCAAGCTAATACATAATCTGCAACATGAAACTATATTCGCTTATAAAATCTGAACTTTGAAATCCAATTTAATTTAAGTCTATTATTGGTCATATCAACTATCAAGTCTAAAATTACATTCTGAAACTTGTTCAACGCTTTCTCATGAATTATTATGGTAGTTTTTTAAAATCAAATGCTAATTGATTGAGATAATAAAAAACATATTTTTTTGAGAAACACAGTACAAACGCAGATGCTCACATACACGCGTATACACTCATCCCTATGAACACACACACGCACACCCTACCCCTATGAGCACCTCCGGAAGACTGAGCCGGCGGATTGAATCTTGAAATTGACGAAGTCACCACAGGCGCCTCGCTGTCGACGGGAACGTCGCCTCCTATTTGTAAATAAAAATAAGAAGTCAATGTTGTGGTAAGTTAGGAGGTTCAAAGGGTAAACCAAATATAACGTTTTGTTCAATCTCATAGTTCATATTACCAAGTTTGATTATCCCTGGACAACATTGTTTGTTATAGTGTTCCCTAATTGGGCATGGTGGTGCATCTTGCCATTTCTAACAATGTTGATGACTAGACTTTTCAAGTTTTCGGTATAAAAAATCGTTTTTCATTTTCTAGATGATAAAATATGTTTTTTTGTGCATGGGGTAGAAAAGATATGGGTCAAAATGGCGCATCTACATTTTTTAAATAAATTACGCCATATTTTAATGACAAATCCCAAATTTACGGTTTTTAGTGCTTTCTAGCTAGTTTCGCACATTTAAATGACTTTATGCTGATTTATTCAAAGTAATTCAAATTTGAATTGTAGATATGTTATAACTTGGTCCTACAAGTCCCCATAAATAATTTTTATATACATATTACTTACTATATATAGAAACCAGCGATAGTACTGAAATATTCAACCCCTTTGCAGGATAATCATGTAAAACATTTTGACCTGGTTTTGAAATAAATAAATGAAACTGAAGAAAACCTGAAAAATGAAACCCTTCTACATGGAGTGTGCTTGTATGTGTTAGTTGACAGGGAAAATAAGAAACATGTGATAGGGTAGTGAAAAACAAAATGTCTTCACAAAGCGGACTATCGTGTATGAAGATTCATGGTTTGCAAGCCAAATGATATAGTTATGGCCATATTTGTGGCACAGTTTGTTACAATGTGCCCAAATTGGGCATGGTGGTGCATCTTGCCATTCCCAACAATGTTAATGACTAGACTTTTCAACTTTTCGGTATAAATTTTTTTTTTCATTTTCTAGATGACAAAATATGTTTATTTTGTGAATGGTGTACATATAAGATACGGGTCAAACTGGCAACTCTACATTTTTTAGATAAATTACGCCATATTTTAGTGCCAATTCCCAACTTTTACGGTTTTAGTACTTTCAAGATAGTTTCGCACATTTAAACGACTTTATGCTGATTTACTGAAAGTAATTCCAATGTGAAATGTGGGGGTGTTATAACTTCGTCAAAGAAATCCCCCAAAAACATAGTTTAGGGTTGGGGGTAGATACGGAGTACATGATTTGTATGTTTTGAATATGTCTATACCTTGTTTATCAACCTGATTGTTAATTACTATATATATGACGTAAGAAGGCTATGTGCTTTGGGTTTTCATTTTTTTTGATTTTTTCTGAATTTTTATGCTCATTTGAATCTTGGTCAAATCCTAGGTTTGACTAGGATTTAAACAAACTTAAAACATGAAAATGAAAAGGTAAGCCTGGATCCTTCCTAGTCACTCTAAAATTAAGCTTTTGGGAAGTTTTAGAAATTTCCATGTTTGAAACCCGAAACCACTTCTCTTCATGCTTGACTTCATAAGACAAAGTTAAGGGTTAGGGGTAGATACATGCCTTTTCTGTTTTGAATATGTCTAGACCTTGTTCATCAACTTGAATGCTTACTATATATATATATATGACATAAGAAGGCTATATATATATGTGCTTTGGTTTTTGGTTTTTGTTTTTTCTGAATGTTTATATATGCCCATTTGAATCTTGGTCAAATCCTAGGTTTGACCAAGATTTAAACAAGTTTAAAACATGAAAGTGAAAAGGTAAGCATGGATCCTTCCTAGCTAGTCATTCTAAAATGAAGCTTTTGGGGGGGGGTTCTTGAAATCTCAATGTTTGAAACCAAAAACCACATCTCTTCATGGTTGACTTCATAAGACATGCGAGTTTAGGGTTAGGGGTAGATACATGATTTGTCGGGTTTGAATATGTCTAGACATGCTTGTTTATCAACTTGAATGCTTACTATATGACATAAGAAGGCTATATATGTGCTTTGGTTTTTCATTTTTCTAGTTTTTTGAATGTTATATGCCCATTTGAAGATTTTGGGTGGTTCTTGAAATTTTCATGTTTGAAACCAATACGACTTCTCTTCATGCTAGACTTCATAAGATCGACCGAGTTTATGGTTAGGGGCTAGATACATGATTTGTCTGGTTTGAACATGTCTAAACCTTGTTTACCAACTTGCAAGGCTTACTATATGACATAAGAAGACTATGTGCTTTTGTTTTTCATTCTTCTATTTTTTTATTTTATGCCCATTTGAATATTGGTCAAATCCTATGTTTGACCTGGATTTAAACAAGTATAAAATATGAAAAAGGTAAGCCTGGATCCTTCTTAGTCACTCTAAAATGAAGCGACTTTTGGGATGTTCTTGAAATTTTCATGTTTGAAACCCAAAACCACTTCTCTTCATGATTGCTTCATATATAAGACAGAGTTTAGGGTTAGGGGCAGATATATACATGATTTTCTAGTTTGAATATGTCTAGACCTTATTTATCAACTTGAATGCTTACTATATGACATAAGAATGCTATGTACGTGCTTTGGTTTATCATTCTTTTGGTTTTTTCCTGAATTTTTATGCCCATTTGAATCTTGGTCAAATCCTAGGTTTCACAAAGATTTAAACAAGTTTAAAATCTGAAAATTAAAAGGTAAGCATGGATCCTTCTTAGTCACTCTAAAATGAAGCTTTTGGGAGGTTTTTGAAATTTCCATGTTTGAAACCCAAAACCACTTCTCTTCATGCTTAATTGACTTCATAAGACAGAGTTTAGAGTGTTAGGGGTAGATACATGATTTGTCTAGTTTGAATACGTCTAGACCTTGTTTATCAACTTGAATTCTTACTATATGACATAAGAAGGCTATGTGCTTTGGTTTTTCATTTTTCTGATTTTTTTTGAATTTTATGCCCATTTGAATCTTGGTCAAATACTAGCTAGGTTTGACCAAGATTTAAACAAGTTTAAAACATGAAAATGAAAAGGTAAGCCTCGATCCTTCTTAGTCACTCTAAAATGAAGCTTTTGGGGGGTTTTTGAAATTTGCATGTTTGAAACCCAAAACCACTTCTCTTCATGCCTTACTTCATAAGACGGAGTTTAGGGTCGTTAGGGAGTAGATACATGATTTGCCTGGTTTGAATATGTCTAGACCTTGTTTATCATCTTGAATGCTTACTATATGACAGAAGAAGACTATGTGCATTGGTATTTCATTTTTTTTTTGAATTTTCATGCCCATTTCAATCTTGGTGAAATCCTAGGTTTGAGCAAGATTTAAACAAATTTAACACGTGAAAACGAATAAGCATGGATCCTTCTTAGTCACTCCAAAATGTACCAATTGATAGATGTGTTAACTTTGCTTCATGGAAAAAATAATGTCATGTAAATGAGTTAACTTGGATTTCCTGCCGTTGAATCCATAGGAAACTTTGTTCTAATGCACTATAATAATCAACCGTGTTTTTACACCAACATTGCCAACAGGTCTGTCACTTACGTGTGGCGCCCATGCGTGAGGTCCCACACTTCAGTGAGCACAAGTCAAGTGCAGTAGGTACGCAAACTCCAAGCCATCTTCTTTGTCAAGAGAAGACGCATCAGGATGCGTTTTGGAAATCTGTGGGTCCTTCTGGATCCTTCGGTTGTCCCTCTCACAAAAAAAAAACAAATCTCTCTCATTCTCGGCCTCGCTCGCTCGCTCGCTCGCTCGCTCGCTCGCACCTCCTGCTCACTGACAAACCCTGCACAAAAGTCAACATCATCACCCGAAAAAGGGGAGACACCATAATGCTCTCCCTTCTTCTCTCCTTCCGAGTGATCCCTCTTCCTCCGAGTTTCACTCGACGGGCAAACACACATGTGCTGCATAGTAATAATAATAAAAAGGTAGAAAAATCAACCTACGAATCTATAATTAAATACGTTAAACTAGGGTTTTGCCCAGTACTACAGATCAAGTTCATAAAAAATCCAACTACGGGGTTCGAACAACCCCATTTCTAATCCAAGATTTTTTCGACCTCATCCAAATGGCCTCAAACTATAGGGTTAATTAGCATCTAGTGCAGAATGTGTGAACATGTATGCACTATGTGTGCTATAACTTGTATGTCTTTCAAATTTGAACCAAATTTGAAATATATGAAATGGGGCTTTTGGCTTAAACGTTTGAAACCCAAAACGACTTCTCTTCATGCTAGGCATCATAAGACCGAGTTTAGGGTTAGGGGGTAGATACATGATTTGTCTGTTTTGAATATGTCTATACCTTGTTTATCTACTTGAATATGCTTACTATAGATATATATGACGTAAGAAGACTATGTGCTTTGGTTTTTTTTTATTTTTCCAGAATTTTTATGCCCATTTGAATCTTGGTCAAATCCTAGGCTTGACCAATATTTAAACAAGCTTAAAACATGAAAATGAAAAGGTAAGCTTGGATCCTTCTTTGTCACTCTAAGATGAAGTTTTTGGGAGGTTTTCAAAATTTCCATGTCTGAAACCCAAAAACACTTCTCTTCATGCTTGACTTCATAAGACAAAGCTAGTTTAGGGCTTTAGGGGGTAGATACATGATTTGTCTAGTTTGAATATGTCTAGACCTTGTTTATCAACTTCAATTCTTACTATATGACATAAGAAGACTATATGTGCTAGCTTTGGTTTTTGATTTTTTGATTTTTTTGAATGTTTATGCCCATTTGAATCTTGGTCAAATCCTAGGTTTGACCAAGATTTAAACAAGTCTATAACATGAAAATGAAAAGGTAAGCCTGGATCCTTCCTAGCTAGTCATTCTAAAATGAAGCTTTTGGGGGGTTCTTGAAATCTCAATGTTTGAAACCCAAAACCACTTCTCTTCATGGTTGACTTCATAAGACATGCAGAGTTTAGGGTTAGGGGGTAGATACATGATTTGTCGGGTTTGAATATGTATAGACATGCTTGTTTATCAACTTGAATGCTTACTATATGACATAAGAAGGCTATATATGTGCTTTGGTTTTTCATTTTTCTAGTTTTTTGAATGTTATATGCCCATTTGAAGATTTTGGGTGGTTCTTGAAATTTTAATGTTTGAAACCAATACGACTTCTCTTCATGCTAGACTTCATAAGATCGACCGAGTTTATGGTTAGGGGCTAGATACATGATTTGTCTGGTTTGAACATGTCTAAACCTTGTTTACCAACTTGCAAGGCTTACTATATGACATAAGAAGACTATGTGCTTTTGTTTTTCATTCTTCTATTTTTTTATTTTATGCCCATTTGAATCTTGGTCAAATCCTATGTTTGACCTGGATTTAAACAAGTATAAAATATGAAAACGAAAAGGTAAGCCTGGATCCTTCTTAGTCACTCTAAAATGAAGCGACTTTTGGGATGTTCTTGAAATTTTCATGTTTGAAACCCAAAACCACTTCTCTTCATGATTGCTTCATATATAAGACAGAGTTTAGGGTTAGGGGCAGATATATACATGATTTTCTAGTTTGAATATGTCTAGACCTTATTTATCAACTTGAATGCTTACTATATGACATAAGAATGCTATGTGCTTTGGTTTATCATTCTTTTGGTTTTTTCCTGAATTTTTATGCCCATTTGAATCTTGGTCAAATCCTAGGTTTCACAAAGATTTAAACAAGTTTAAAATCTGAAAATTAAAAGGTAAGCATGGATCCTTCTTAGTCACTCTAAAATGAAGCTTTTGGGAGGTTTTTGAAATTTCCATGTTTGAAACCCAAAACCACTTCTCTTCATGCTTGACTTCATAAGACAGAGTTTAGGGTTAGGGGTAATACATGATTTGTCTAGTTTGAATATGTCTAGACCTTGTTTATCAACTTGAATTCTTACTATATGACATAAGAAGGCTATGTGCTTTGGTTTTTCATTTTTCTGGTTTTTTTGAATATTATGCCCATTTGAAGATTTTGGGAGGTTCTTGAAATTTTCATGTTTGAAACCAATACGACTTCTCTTCAGGCTAGACTTCATAAGATCGATCGAGTTTATGGTTAGGGGCCGGTAGATACATGATTTGTCTGGTTTGAACATGTCTAAACCTTGTTTATCAACTTGAAAGCTTACTATATATATGACATACGAAGACTATGTGCTTTTGTTTTTCATTCTTCTATTTTTTTATTTTATGCCCATTTGAATCTTGGTCAAATCCTATGTTTGACCTGGATTTAAACAAGTATATAATATGAAAACGAAAAGGTAAGCATGGATCCTTCTTAGTCACTCTAAAATGAAGCGGCTTTTGGGATGTTCTTGAAATTTTCATGTTTGAAACCCAAACCACTTCTCTTCATGATTGACTTCATATATAAGACAGAGTTTAAGGTTAGGGACAGATATATACATGATTTTCTAGTTTGAATATGTCTAGACCTTGTTAATCAACTTGAATGCTTACTGTATGACATAAGAATGCTATGTGCTTTGGTTTATCAATCTTTTGGTTTTTTCCTGAATTTTTATGCCCATTTGAATCTTGGTCAAATCCTAGGTTTCACAAAGATTTAAACAAGTTTAAAATCTGAAAATTGAAAGGTAAGCATGGATCCTTCTTAGTCACTCTAAAATGAAGCTTTTGGGGGTTTTTTGAAATTTGCATGTTTGAAATAAAACCACTTCTCTTCATGCTTAATTGACTTCATAAGACAGGGTTTAGAGTGTTAGGGGTAGATACATGATTTGTCTAGTTTGAATACGTCTAGACCTTGTTTATCAACTTGAATTCTTACTATATGACATAAGAAGGCTATGTGCTTTGGTTTTTCATTTTTCTGATTTTTTTTGAATTTTATGCATGCCCATTTGAATCTTGGTCAAATACTAGCTAGGTTTGACCAAGATTTAAACAAGTTTAAAACATGAAAATGAAAAGGTAAGCCTCGATCCTTCTTAGTCACTCTAAAATGAAGCTTTTGGGGGGTTTTTGAAATTTGCATGTTTGAAACCCAAAACCACTTCTCTTCATGCCTTACTTCATAAGACGGAGTTTAGGGTCGTTAGGGAGTAGATACATGATTTGCCTGGTTTGAATATGTCTAGACCTTGTTTATCATCTTGAATGCTTACTATATATGACAGAAGAAGACTATGTGCATTGGTATTTCATTTTTTTTGAATTTTCATGCCCATTTCAATCTTGGTGAAATCCTAGGTTTGAGCAAGATTTAAACAAATTTAACACGTGAAAACGAATAAGCATGGATCCTTCTTAGTCACTCCAAAATGTACCAATTGATAGATGTGTTAACTTTGCTTCATGGAAAAAATAATGTCATGTAAATGAGTTAACTTGGATTTCCTGCCGTTGAATCCATAGGAAACTTTGTTCTAATGCACTATAATAATCAACCGTGTTTTTACACCAACATTGCCAACAGGTCTGTCACTTACGTGTGGCGCCCATGCGTGAGGTCCCACACTTCAGTGAGCACAAGTCAAGTGCAGTAGGTACGCAAACTCCAAGCCATCTTCTTTGTCAAGAGAAGACGCATCAGGATGCGTTTTGGAAATCTGTGGGTCCTTCTGGATCCTTCGGTTGTCCCTCTCACAAAAAAAAAAAAAAACAAATCTCTCTCATTCTCGGCCTCGCTCGTGACTCGCTCTCGCTCGCTCGCCGCTCGCTCCTGCTCACTGACAAACACTGCACAAAAGTCAACATCATCACCCGAAAAAGGGGAGACACCATAATGCTCTCCCTTCTTCTCTCCTTCCGAGTGATCCCTCTTCCTCCGAGTTTCACTCGACGGGAA